>JAJOZX010000346.1:1237500-1557500 GCA_023014485.1 Bathynomus jamesi | reverse complement strand
AGGGTACAATCACGGAAAGCCTACCTATTGACTCAGTCGTTAGTCCACGCGAGTTTTAGTGCAGTAAAAAATGTCCAGTCACTAATTCGTACGAGTCCGTATGCTAAACTAAATTTGTCGTTTGTTTAATGCGATTCTTTAATTAACCTCCTTCGCAACATTTAAGGTCATAGGACGGAGAGGACCTACTACGGCTTTACGCGGGATTCGAACCACGAGTCACTATGCTAAATGGGAAGATTTTTTTAAGTCGAAAAGAAAATCATTAAAACACATAGGAGACGAGGGAGGGGAGCTTTTATCGGGCGTGAAGCTGAAGGATAAAAAGGACCGTTTTCGATCATAATATTCCAATTGTTAGCATTGTCCACACTATTTAAGTACCATAAGCCGTTTTGCGATTGTTTAATCTTGGTAAAGTCGCATGACCTACAACTTTACGTTGTAGGTCAAAATCACTACTCCCTCCCACCAACAGAAGACAGACCGAGAGAAGCGACTTAATTACCGAAATCTCGAGTCCGAAGAAAGACTCGATTCAAGAACCTTTAGATTAACAAACAGCTGGTCACTGGGCTACCGTACCTTCTGAAAGTCCATACGAGGTGAGGCGCATATACGTTTATTAGAACAGAAAATTTTGTCTAGAATCGAACTCGGAATCAAAGGTTTTTTCCCGGTTTAAATCAGAATATATATACATATAATTTTTTTTTTTTAAGGTGGAACTATTTCCGGAAGTCCAGAAAATGCCCAGCTGCAGTTCCGACTCGATAAAATCGAACTTATCTTCGATATTACTTTGCACGGACAGAACAACCGGAGAAATACAGCCAATAGAAAGAACCGTATTGTACTAGATAGTGCTAATAGTAGTTCAATTTGCTTTATCAAAAGGTGACATTTATTCTGCAGATTAAAGGAGGAATTTAATTGAATGGCCAACGATTAATTCTGAAGACAAACACCCAACTTATGACAATATCAATAGCAACCTCAAACGAAAAGAAGCGGCTTGAAACGACAAAGCTCTTGTCGAAATAATATACATATATAAAACTTGCCAAAATCCGGAGTCTTTCAGCTGCAGGTAACTAATTAAAAGAAAAAGAAAGTTGACGCTGTGTGTGTGTGTACAAGTTTTAAGGTCAACTGCACTGCAACTCCATATATTTTAGACTAATTCAGTGAACCGATTATGCACGTTAACAAAAGTGGCATACTAGTAATTCTTTTAGAATATTACTCAAAATTTGTTAAAATAAAAAAAAATTCTCTCTCTCTCTCTCTCTGTTCCAACAACTGTTCTTATCCAATCTAAATTCTAAACACGAATATATTAAGTTGTTAAGGGGACACTTCCTATTTAGGCCTA
Source organism: Bathynomus jamesi (assembly GCA_023014485.1). Classification (NCBI taxonomy): domain Eukaryota; kingdom Metazoa; phylum Arthropoda; class Malacostraca; order Isopoda; family Cirolanidae; genus Bathynomus; species Bathynomus jamesi. The sequence continues at coordinate 1,556,125 of JAJOZX010000346.1, read as the reverse complement.
GCTGAGTTTTAAAATGAGTATTTCTGACACGAACAATGGTGTATTATTCATAATTTGAAAAAAATATGAATCGCTGTACGACCTTTAATCATGCGAAAGTTCTAAATTGAAACTCATTTTCCGTATCACGCATTCCCGCAATTAATAAACTAGATGTTTCTGCAGAAGGAACTAATACGCGTCATTTTACGTATGTTCACCGAATTTTCTCCAATTTAATCGCTTACAATTTACACAAAAATAAGTAAAGAGTAGAGTAATAATTCATTAAATGAGAATTTATTAAATGATCGAGGGAAAAATTCATCGAATTAAAAGACCCTCATTATCCTACGTTCATAATCATTTATATTTTTCTAAGGGGAACGGGAATGGTTGTTAGAGAACAAAAACTCTCCGCTCCACTTGGGTAAAGACCCTACTACAGTATAAATTAGAGAGATACGAGTGGAAACGATTTTCAAAGGAATAAATTCAAATGTTCCTGACGGTCCAACTTAAATAAATACCCGGGATCACCACCGCGTTTTCATTAAAAAAAAAAAAACTTTTACCAAATAGACTGCTGAAATGCGAAGTTCACGTGTCACCGTCACTATTATTAAATTTGGGATTTCTTTTTCCATATTTCGTGCCGTTCTGGTCAAATGGAAACGTTCATAAATTACGCAACCCCATTTCACCTCCCTCTTCCACGTTTACGTAATTTGTATACGAATGTTCTCCACACCCGCGCAATACGGCGGACACTAAAACTTTAATTCAACATCGAGATTTTTCTTTCAATGCTTCCAAGGGATTCTTCTTCTCCCCCACGCTTTTCTGACATTTACAACTTACGCGCGGATTTCCCCTTTGTCATTTTAAGATCTTTAAACTGACATTAAAAATCAATAAGAAAAAAATCTTTGTTCAATACGCCATGATACGCGCTTAAAAACAATCCATATACGCGTAAAAGCGTATCTTTTCAACGTTTCCATCGAGGCCACCCGCACTAAGTCATTAAATGTAAACGGACGCTTTACCCATCACTGGTATATAATGTTTAAAAATAATCTTCGCCTCACAAAGTAGACTATACTGTATACGGTGACAAAACGAGATAGAGTTCTCGAATAATAATAATAATAGTTTGGGCGCACGAAGTTCATGACATTATGGTCATCTGGATCGAAACTATTTCTGGAACCGAGAACGGGCTATGGCCTATGATAGTCGAAAATCGAGCGCGTTTTCATTCGACCTCTATATATCTATTTGAAAATTATATATACATATTTTAAATTAATCTTTTATTCAGGGTAAATTATTAAAGAATAGAACCGAAAGATAGTGAAAATATATCGGCGAAAAACGAGTCGTAATAAATAATAAAAAACGTGTGGATATTTACAGTGTGTTCACAAAAGTAAATGGACACCTTTTGTTTTTCCAAAAATTTCTTATTTGTTTATAAAAGTCAATAAATAATAAATTTATTAAATCAATAAATGCAAAGGGGAAAAGAACGCTATTTTAAATATACTGATTCAATTAATTTATTATTTAGCGACTTTTATAATCAAAACATAAAAAAAAATTGAAGGCGTCGATTTAATTTTGTAAACTCTCTCCACTTAAAAAAAAAAAAAAATCGACAAAGGTCAGTGTTTAGAATTCATTTTTTAATCTAAATTAAATTCATGCGACTTAACCTAACTTATCGATTGGGAAGAAGGGGTTGAAAATTTGACTTTCTGACAAAGCGGGTATTCGCTCCTAAAATGTCGATCCAGTGATAGCCTCATTTAGAACGGCGTGAATCTGAGCGAGTTTACCGAAACTTCCAACCCGCCATTTCATCAGTGGGTCGGGTCGGGTCATGTCAGAGTCAAACCAAGTTACTTTTTTAAGTTGGATTAACGGTGTGTTTATTAGTTGAAGGAATTTCCTTTGTGGTCAGATGCTGGGTACCCGGGTTTCAATGCGGAAGGAACCTGCCAATAATGCATTTGAATTAACTTCGCATTAAGACGTCAAAAGATATATACAGTCTTCCAAAAGAAGTACTGTATAGGGATTTTATCTACTGTAGCTGTATTTTCCAAAATATTACTGAAAAACTTTTTTTTTTTCCTCCGGATTGATGATTAAGGGTTAGAATTTTGATGATGGAACGGGTGGACGGAACCAACAGCGTTCTTTTATTGTTCAGCTTTATTTCAAACACGAATACTCCATCATTGCGACTCAAAGAGGATACCGTCGAGAACTTTGTGTTAATGTTCCTTCTTCCGAACGTATCATCCCGTAGGCGCGTTTCAAGATTTGGGGAACGTGAAATGGTAAGTGATAAACGACGGTATGGAAGAACGCGAGGAAACATTGAGCGCGCGCGCTAATGTTTTGAGAAGCCCACAGAAATCGACCGAGAGACGTTCAATGGAACTTCGAATTGCCGAAACATCTACAAGATGAATTTTAAGAAACGACTCTTACTCTTACTATACAAAAGGTACATCTCGTGCGAGAAATCCTTCCAACTGATTGTAATTGTCGCGGCTCATTTCCAGAGACTGTTGGAACTCGTTACTGAAGATGAAAACCTAATCTTTCACTCGATAATGAGTGACTAAGTTCGATTTCATTTGAATGGTTTCATCAACAAACGACTGTCGGTGACAATCCAAGAACCGCGCACCAGCGTGCACTGCACCCTCAACGTGTTATTGCGTGGTGTGGAATTATGGCAAACGATAATTGGCCAATACTTTAACGAGGATAATGACAGTGACACTAACGGTGAACGACACCTTGAAACGATCCGCGTTTGAATTAAAGCTAAAGAAGAAGATAACGCCGTTGGATCGTCCATCCGTTCATCGGGAAAATTCTCACCCTTAATTCTTCATTTTGGGTAACAAAATTTTTTTTCATTAATACTTTAGAAAATATAAAGTTGGTTAAACCATGATTTTGCTTCCGCCCGAATTATTCATTATGACGAAGGTCGAGCTCATCACTCCAGTCACCTCCAGTTTTTTAACGTGGAATCCGAACCACGCCCCACCACGGGCGGTCAGAAATTACAAATTCCTCGCCCGAACTCGATCTCACGACCTTCCCGATCAGCAGCAGCAGCAGCAGCAGCCCAGCGTTTTAACTACTAGGCTACCCATTTAACTACCAACCAATTCTTTTAGTGTGGAAGGATGAACAGCTGGGTTTTGCCGCGCGCCGCCTGCAATCATCGGGTCTCGATCTCTGGGCCGATGGATTCGTAGTCAGCGATGCTAACCACTACACACCGAGGCGGTGTATAAAATCCCTACACGCCTTTCGGCGGACCCTGTATATGTCACAATGGTCATAAAATTCCAGGTACCTAATGAGTTCGTCATAACGAATATATTTTTCACTCGTATACGCTACTTAAAAAAAAAATGTACATCTCTGAACGTTTGCCGATTTTCAGCTTCATGTGGCCAACATTGAGTGCAGTGACCACATATTCCATAATTTTTTTCCTTTCTAATCTATAGTCGACATCGTCAACCTAGGTTCGAAACAAACGCATATTTTAAAATATCAACTGTCACTTCGTTCAGCTGAGTCTCTATTCTTCATTAATTTTTATGGACGGTTTCTCCGTTTATATTTTTCTCAAGCTTCTTGTCCGACCATAAACTCCGCATCTGATACTTTTCAAGCGTCAAATTCTAGGGCAATGGTGGCGAACCGATGGCACGCGATCAAATTTGCCTGGCACGCCTAAGCATAGAAATTGTTATCCAAAAAATGAGTATAAAATAATACACTTAATGTTTATAATTTGGTGTAATATATATAAACTTTGGTGGGCACGCGAATTTTTTTTTTATGGTTTACATGGTTCTTTAGGCACGCGACTGTAAAAAGGTTCGCCACCCCCGTTCTAGGACAAAAGTCCTTTAGGTCTGCCTCAACTCATGACTTTACTCGCGCTTCAATTGGTTAATTTTCACGCGAGTTCTTACCAATAAAAAGTTCATATTTGTTATATCCCTCTACCCGATTCGGCAGACTGTTATGTCATAGGCATATAACGGAAAGAACCGCTCCAAAAAGGTTGTTCCCGAAGGCTTTTTCGAAGTTCTTGCCAATCCTGTGGGCCTCAGGCCAAGATCATCCTGGCACACGTGGCCCCTATTCTCACTAATCCGCCAGCCCTCTGTCGAGGCCACCCCTCGAGCACTCGTGAAACTTTGCGAAACTAAAGTGACAGAAAAAATATTTATCCGGACGAAGTACTAAGTGACGTTTAGTGGAAATAGTAGCTGCAGTGTACCTACAGTAACTCGTGAAAATTCATGTTACTGAAATTAATGTTACTGAAAGTGCCTCACTTCGTATCCTCAGCATTTTGTAAGGAATAACCCGTAACTGGTCTTCGCGTATCAAAAGAGTGAAAAAATGACGTCCACTTTATATCACCAAACTGTTCCATTTCGTCATTTTAACTGCGAAAACTTTTCCACTTGATTGCAATTAATGTGTTGCTTTGTATTCATCACTTCATCGGACTTCAGTAAATAAGAAATACATAGCGTTTTCTCCCATCTTGGACTATACGTATAAGAAAGTGCAAATTTGCAAATTACAGACTCGACGGCTCCCCTGCAACAAAGGAGTGATGGGGACCATCAAGAATTTCCAGAGTCCTTAGTAATCATCCCGGCAGGTAAGCCCGCGTGATGGATATATATATATATTAATATATATATATATATATATAATATATATATATATATATATATATATATATATATATATATATATATATATAAACAAAAAATGCTACACAAGTTTGAGGATTAATCCAACAGATCCTGTCCCTAAATCCATAAGATTTAGCGCCAGTCCATTATAGGGGATGGCACTCCAATCTCGGCACTTAACTGGCACACTTCTGTGACAGGTAAAATTAACAAATTCCTAAGGTTTGATACTGACAGAAAAACTGTTTGCAAAGCTCTGAAAAAACAAACCATAGTTTGCTTTCGAGTTTTGATGGAGACAAAACGTGCACTTTTCTATTTTAACCCTTTCACGACGAATATGTTTTTTCTTTAAACCAAAAAGTACAGATTTTATCGTTATTGAAAACTAAATATTTTCGTAAATAGTCGCTGAAATGATACACATTTTGAGTTCCTTTCTCGACAACTAAATGACACCTACTGTATATAAACACGTAGAAACATTTATAGAAACGAGGTATTGTAGTAGTTTATATTATTATATTATTATTATTTCCGGTGGGACTTCAAAGTACCTCAATCGTAAAAGGGTTAAGACCAGTTTAGTTCTTTCCCAAACCAAATCCAAGGTCTATGAGGAATTCGTAACATTTCCCCGATTTCCCAAAATTAAAATTTTCCTGAAAATTCCACACTGAAATAAATACTTCGTATTAAATGGTCTCTAAACCAAAAGTTACGTGAATAAGAAGAGTACGCAATCGCAGTGAGACTAAAAATAAAGACCCAAGAACCTTAATTTTCACTTCAACGGAAAACCTCAATTTATTAACAATTAGTGGGGGATTATTCGAAATGACACTGGCTTACGAAACGAATGAGTAACTAACGCGATTCCATAAAAGTTAACCTCGGTGAAATTTTAGTACGGTACAAAAAGCCCCTGGAACCCCCACCCCCACTACACGCGACGCTCCCTACGAGGGAATAGCCTACACGCAACATCCTCCGTTACAGCTTTTGTCAAGTCATGAATATCATGAATGTAAAAAGAGATAGTAAAAAACCTCTTCATTATATGGAAATAAGAAACGCTCATTTACATTCTGACCTACATTTGACCCAAAGATTATCACAGTATAGTTCATAAATAGGACACTTCATCTATAATTCTTAACTAATAAAAAACTTAGTAAATAAAAGTTATATATACTGTATATTACTACTTTGGGTGTATGGACAGCAGACACGCGGTAATAGTTATAGACTATTACGGGATTTTTCAAGTAATAGTAATAGATCATAATTTTTTGGTTGTAATAGTAATAGAAGGCAAAGTAATAAATAATCGGGATCACCTGAAGATCAGGGCCCCCAGCCTCCTCTAGTCAGCCTTCTAAGGCTAACTAACGAAAATATCACGCCCTAACCCAACCAATCGTTAGGTCAACTGTACGCCCTTGACGATTGGTTAGGTTAGGTCGTGATATTTTCGTTAGTTAGCCTCCTAAAGGAGGCTGGAGGCCCTGATCTTCAGGTGATCCGAGAACAGTCTATTACAGTGGCAATGGACATTGTGTGAACAAAGCACTGAAAAAATGAACTAAATCTACTCTAAAATAAACATACAGTATGTGAACTAATATTGTGGCAAATTTTTCCTTTAATAAAGTAAAATTTATCAAGACCTACACTCTCTGAAATTGTAATGATTTGGTTGAAACAAATATTTGTTAACACACTGCTTCTAATTGCATTCAAATAGACAAAGATCCTTTTCAAATTAGTGAAGTACCCCACATACAAAAGTAATAGTAATAGAAACCCAGTAATAGACCCCATGTCTGAATTGGGCAGAGCAGTAGTTTTTAGAGAGCAGTGAAGCCTTTCTTCTATCTATTAAGCTACTTAATCTATTAACATATATCGTTGGTGTATATATATATATATATATATATATATATATATATATATATATATATATATATACACGAGTAGCGCCACTAGTAAGCCACCTTTTTTACCAACTAGTTGAATTTTGTAAACAAGTGATTTTATCGTACGACCTACTTTCCTTAGGTTACTCTAGGTTACGTTAACGCGGGTTAACCTAACCTAAAATAAATGAGTGGGTGTGTAAAGGACGAATACTTGACTTGGGTTTTTTTTTTAATTAAAAAAACTCGCAACTAGTAAAATTCTAAAAAATAATGATTGTATACAGTAAAAAAAAAACCCTGCTTTTCCAAAGCTTTCTCACAGAATTCCCTCCCCTACCTTAACACAAACGAGTGATTCAAAATTTGAAAATATAAAATGTATACAACTTGTTCTATCTATTGGGTACAAAATGGGCACAAACGAAAATTAACACATGTTCGATCTACCTGGTTATTTATGGTTTTGTGCGTGCGCGCGTGGCGCGCGCGCGATTCAATATAATTTATATAATATTCTTGGCCTTGGGGTGGTTGGGGGTGGAAATCCAAACCTGATTTACGTCTTACCCTTGATGAATCATGCACCCGGACCTCTCAACACCGGGAGTATCTGTCGTGCAAACTCGAGAAATGCGAGTAAAAAAGAATATGGATGAAGAGAGTACAAACATGAAAATTCAAGATTTTGTTTCTTTCACTCAAGATGAGTTATGGAACTAAGTTTTCTCAGAACGATGAAACCCCCTCCCCCTTGTGTGTTTGGCAATGCTGCCGCGAGTTGCTCATGCCCTATATCTGGGTACAAACAGAATCATGTTAGGTTAGTCTAGAAGCAGCTTAAAGGCCTAATCTCTCAATATACCTTATAGCAAGCTGTTAAGGTTTGTAGTGTACGAGAAGTTTGTGGTTCAGAAAACCCGAGCAACAAATAACGGTATAACCCCTACGAGGAAAGAAAAGAAAATAGGTACTTTGAGTCTTCATGCTCCTGATGAATCGAACATTTAGTTACCCAAGCCTGCATTACGATTAAAAAATACAATTATCGCTTAGTAAAGGAACATAACTGATTCTTCAGCAATACTGTATTGCCTATATTATGTACACACACACTTAAAAATTATATAAATAGCTGCTAAAATATGATCGATGCAAGTATCTCTGGCTCTCATATATATATATATATATATATATATATATTAGGGTGGTCCATAAAATTGAAGTTTTGATTTTTTGTTATTGCCAGGCGGTAACTTGTGAGGATGAATGAGAAAACACCTCTGGCCAATTTTTTCCCAAATCAATCACTTTTTAGGGGTAGCACAGTACTTCATTTTTGCACTACCTAGTAGATTACTTGTATATTATGTTCCAGTTCCAGTAATACATCTTTTCCTTGACAGATTATTGGTGTAGTGTTCATTGGTTGTGTTTAGTGGTTGGATATATGATGACAAGTTCGAAGCTCTTGCTTTTATCTCCTTGAAGGAGATAAAGTGAAGGACAAGCTTCTTGGAAGCAAATTACCATCACGTGGAGAAGTATTGTCATGCTTCCTTCATCACCAAACTAATCTCAAGGAGGAGTTGAAGGAAAGTGCTCAAGTAGTGTGGGGTCAACTTGAAATATTTTGGAACAAAGCTCGAATCCCGACAAGGGAAAAATACAAAGGAATCCAAAAGATCTTGGACCTTCACCAAGATTGGATCAAAATAAAAAAAGGACGAATGAGGAGGAGCCAGAAGCAGGTGAGTTGGATGATCAATGATAAATAAAATAGTTTCTCGAGAGTGACATATTATACTGTACAATAGTCAATACATTTATCATATATATATTATATATTTATTATTTATATTTAGGTGTACAACGAAGAGGGATTCAAGGAGACACTTCGGAACCTATTTGATATGGCACATGCTGATGCCTTGTCTCTAATCAAAAACCCAGAAGACAAGGCCTTCTTGCTGGCCCAGCGAGAGCCTGGAAGACGGGGATGCATGGTGGGAGTAGACAGAAAAACAGCAGAAAAAGAAAAACAAGCTGCCCACAGGAAGATGGAGGAGATTCGAAAGAGAAAGGTGAGATTGTTCTTCAAATTCCTACTTTCATTTGATTGCAATGATTAGGTTGTTCGTTAACACTAATTGTCCATTTTCTTCGATTGTATTGCAGGCAGTCAATGAAGGTGCATCAACGTCGGGTACAGCAGTATTGGTGTCCTCAACAGAATCCTCAGTCACTGACGAGTCATCCTCCACCGAAGATGAATGGGCAAAAGGTGGAAAGCGACCTCCAAAACAGGTGAAAAGAGTCAAGAATGTGATAACATCAAATCTAGCTGCTGCCCTAGATCGGACACACACTACGGACAGGATGGCAACCTACATAATAGCAGAGACTGCATTGAGCCTTGGCCACAGCCCAATGAATTTTAACATCACCCAGACCTCCATCAAACGGCAGAGAGAACGACATCGGATCATGATCTGCAGTAGCCTAAAAGCTTCCTTTCAGTCCGGTCCTGCAATCATCCACTGGGATGGAAAACTTATTCCAGACCTCCTCAACACCAGAGACCATGCGCATGTGGATCGGCTGCCTGTGCTCATTTCCTCCTTTTCGGGTCAATCTCAGCTCCTTGGAGTCCCCAAATACCAACTGGATCAGGAGAACACCAAGCCAGCGCAGTTTTTGAATTATTGACTGATTGGGGCCTCGAAGAATCTGTCATGGGGATGTGTTTCGACACCACTGCCTCCAATGCTGGTCGTTTGAATGGAGCGTGTGTGTTGTTGGAGCAGAAGTTGAAGAAAGACCTTCTCCATTTTGCCTGCCGTCATCACATCATGGAAGTGATGATCGGTGGAGTTTTCACTGCTTGCTATGGCCCAACGAGTGGACCTGATGTTCCATTGTTCAGCAGGTTTCAGAGCAAATGGACCTTCATCGACACAGGAACATACGGCACCGGATGGGATGATGAAGAGGTGCATCGACTCTTGGCCCCCATTAGAGATTGGATTCTCCGCTTTGCTGAGGAAAAACACTCCTCAAAATCCTTTCGAGATGACTATCAGGAATTCCTCGATCTGTCCATCATTTTCTTGGGAGGGAACATTGACAACTACACCTTCAAGCGACCTGGCCCCATGCACCAAGCCAGATGGTTATCTAAGGTGATCTATTCATTGAAGATGTGGCTGTTCAGGGGACAAATCCCAGCCCTCACTCCACGAGAGCAAAAGTGTCTTAAGGATGTCGGTGTCTTCGCTGTTTCCATCTACCTGCAGGCATGGATGACAGCGCCAATAGCTGCTGCTGCGCCTCGCAGCGACCTCAGTCTTCTGCAGAGTCTTCGGGAATACCATGAGTGTCCATGACCCCAAAATTTCGGAAGTGGCATTAAAAAAAACTCAGAGGTCATCTTTGGTATCTTTCGGAGGAGATGGTGGGCCTCGCGATTTTCGATCCTGAGGTGTCTGAAGAGACTAAAACAGCAATGGTGAAGGCGATGGAGGAAGTTGAAGGAAAGCCTGATTGCCAGAAGAGAAGGAAAGGTGTTGCTGAGGGGGCTTCAATCGAGTCACTAGCAACAGCAAACTCAAAAAGACTGCTGTTGTCTGGGGTCAGGTGTGGGATACCTGAGGAAGGAGGTGCGGGATTGGGACAGTGATCCTGATTACCAAATAGCGAAGAAATCAGTGGCAAACCTCTCTGTCGTGAACGATCATGCAGAGAGGGAGGTTGCTCTCATTAATGAATACAACGGCTGCCACACCAGGAATGAGGAACAACTGCAGTATCTCCTGCAAGTTGTTGCTAACTACAGGAAGCAGTTTCCTCAACCACTGAAGTCAGCCTGGCAACTGGGCGAGAAAACAAAGATCAAATGAGGTGCAGAGGGAATTGTTAGTTACCCTAATAGTCATGTACTGTCACCAAGATTAACTTTGCTGTGATTTTCAGATTATACCAAAACTTCGTGTCATGTGCTACCCCTACAAATTAACTGATTCAAATAAAACTTTCCCAGAGGTGTTTTCTCATCCATCCTCATAAGTTACAACCCAGCAATAAAAACAAATCACAAAAAAAAATTCCACCCCTATAAGAGTGGACCACCCTAATATATATATATATATATATATATATATATATATATATATATAAGCAAACAACCACAAGGAAAAGGAAACACAAAGTCCAAGCGCTTTCGTGATATATTCACATTATCAAGGAGGAACAGAAAATAGTCTGTTCCTCCTTGATAATGTGAATATATCACGAAAGCGCTTGGACTTTGTGTTTCCTTTTCCTTGTGGTTGTTTGCTTATTAATAAGGTCACGTGTTATTTTGTGATTCTAGTGCATATATATATATATATAGGCCTAACCGTTGCAAACGATGCTCAGCACAACTAAACTTGGTACTAAGCCTACAGTATATGTAATAAGCCCTGAATATAAACTATAATAATTACATGTTCAAACAAGAGAGAAAAGTTGATATTACCGCTAACGATGAAGGTGCTACGAGTGTTGTTCTAGGATTTTATAAATACCATTAAAAAAATATAAAAATTCGCACTGACTGGCCTTACGACATCTGATCGCCACGTTATTAGTAGCTCAGATCAAATTAAGACTATGTTGGTTTAATCTTTTAGTGTCGCTTAGGTCTTGTCGACGAAATGGGTGCAAATTGCATAACGGTGCAATTTTCCACTCTAATTCACAACCAATGAGCATTCATCTTTAATAATAATAATAATAAATAATATTTTATATATATATATATATATATATATATATTATATATATACAGGGTGAGTCAAAAGTAGCGCCCGATTTCTGTCAGTTGATTGTTTGTTTGCCATTTGTATTACAGTGTACAAGAAGGTAGAAATAAATGAATGACATGTTTATCTAACCATTTATTGGGGGAAAATTATTACGGAACTGTACCAAGCTGTTTTACTTGCAATTTTCAAAGTGCCCTCCCTCGTGATCGATGCACAATTGCAGCCGAAAAAACAGAAATTGGGCGCTACTTTTGACTCACCCTGTATATATACACAGGGTGTTTCAGGTCGACCCTAGAAATATGGAAATTGGTATTTGGAAATAAATTTATTTGAAGTTTGTCATAGTAATTCCACCACTTTCCATATTTCTAGGGTCGACCTGAAGCGCACACTATATCTATCTATCTATCTATCTATCTATCTATCTATATATATATATCCTGCAGAGTTCACAGAATCCTTTCAAACATTGATTTAGGCAGTTCAAAAGGGGAAAATACGAACAAACACTAAATCGCATTTAGGCCTATAATTGAGAGGGAACAAAGCAAAATTTAATTAATCTACGGAATTTCAATCATTTAATTGCTGACCTCCGATAAAATAACGCAGAAAATTCAGTTGCACACTCAAGGCCGTTAAACAACTGTGGGGAAGGACCTAAATTCTAGCGCAGCGTCCTGAAAAAATTTATTTTTCGCATTGCATGAATTCGCGGAAACTGTTTTTAAGACTCCATGATGCGGATGCCCTATTGCAAACTGGTCGAAGAGGATTATAATAAAAAGAAAGTTAACAGTTCAAACAGGCTGGATGTAGATGCGCGAGGCCTACTCCACGTCCACCGTGGAGGGCTTTAGGGCCTATAAAATGTGTTCTCTAAATTTTGCCTAATTTAATGAATGCTTTTGATTTATTTTTCAAAAACAGACGAAACAGGAGCGAGCGAGCGAGCAAAACGACTAATCATGTATCCTACCCGACTAGAGAAATGTATAAAATATGGTACGGTACTAAGTCTCTACTGACGACGTTACTTTTTGAACAGAATGTACAGTTCCGTGGGTACTGGTTCGTACGTAATGTCTGGTGTGGTTTGACCTCTTTCGCAACGGCAGAGGTCACGTGACTGAGACCACCTACGACTTCACGCGTGATCAATTAGGTAAGGGTCTCTGGGCCTACAGTATCTAAACGAAAAAGACAGTCAGTCACTCACCAAACTAATGAACGGACGCAATGTTGATTAACTTCACTGATCGAACGGGTACGGGTTAAAACGTGGTACGACATAGCCCGGTTTGGATACATTTTTAGTGTTTGCATCCCTCGGTTAGTCTTACCACACTTTTCGTCGGTAGTGCGACATTGCCATGCATGGTTTGCTCATTTCGAGAATCGAGTGCGTATTTGTAAATCAGTCAAACAAGTTAAAATACAAGGTCGAAAGCGATGTAGGCCTCATAGGAGCAGAGCTTTAATAGTGTTCACAGACTCACTGGGGCTGCAATGACAAAGATTCAACCCTTTTTGACCAACGGGGAAGAGCTATTTCAACCACATTAGCACGGAAAAAAAAAAGCACATTCTTCACACTTACACATCCAACCTATTAGCCTACATAAGAGTGAAAGGATTTTTCATAATCCAAAACGAACGAGTAAAACGTTTGGAACTGCACAAGGGTTATATAATTCGCCCGCAAGTCTCCTACCGCGGAGCGCTTAATCTCAAAAGTCCTTTTGCTTTCCCCCAATATTTCAAAGAACAAATCGATTTAGGACTTTCACAGTTTTTAAGAAGACTGAAAACACGCATTAATCTACCTTCACATCTATTTCTACACTTAAGTATAACAATAGGCTAATTGTTCGGTTGCCGACTTTCCTACCAAGAAGAGACTGTGGTGGGCCTATACATAATCAGTTTCCACCGTGCCTATTTAAATTGTCATATAGTTTGGGCCTACTTAATAAACTAGTCAGGAAGTGGTTCAAGGAATACATACAGATAATTTTACAGCATTTTAAAATATAGACTAGCATACGCTTACTCATCATAAGAAAAAGCTATAAATTTTGTATAAAACTACTATTTTTTTAAGTTCATATGCAGTGAAGCAGCACCTCTGGGTTTTAACCGACAGAATGAAGAAAGCTTTGCCCTGTATTGTAAATGGAAAGCATTTAAATTTTGACAAATTTGCCCTACATTACATCCCTGTGAAAGAGGTTTATTGTGCTTTAAGCCATACCAAATAACTAACCAGTGATGTAGTATTTACAATTTAATTAATTAAGCAAATGAAGGGTATATTTTATATACATATGTTAGCGATGTAAAATGGGAGGCTGGGGCTGGTACCGATTGAACCAGAATCCAAATTTCACACAGCCAAGTGTCAAAATTGTACCAGAAACGTGGTATTGCACAGTTATTTGTATTACATATTAACCCTAGAAGGCCAGTGTGGGACTTTTACGCAGCGACTAATGTCAAATCTACGTAACCCCATGATGAAAATTACATTTATAGACTGATTTACATAATTATTGTTACTAAACAATAACAAACATTAACTCGCGTACAATAAGAGATTTCCAGAAAAACAAGTATTTTTATTACACTGTAATAGGATACGGTGCCTTTCTTGGGTTAAAGCAAATAAGTAGGGTGGCTAAAATACACGCTGCACTATATACTTGCAAAATTGAAAAATAACGGTTTAAACAATCTCTTTTTGAAACCCGGCGGATTGGTCCAGTTACATCATCACTATTAAATACATCCATGGGGGCAAAGTTTTTCCCTAACCAAAAGAGTAATGTAGGGCCTACCTCAGTTCAAAAAAATACTAAAGTTGAAAGTACGATAAGGGATATTCAGGCCTATAGCAACTGGCTACCATTCCATCAGTCCCAGATGTAAATAAATCTAACCTTGATTGCCTTTTGAAATAACTCGTGTACCGCAATAACTGTTCTTCTATCAAGGTGAACGTTTAAATCACTCGAGTATTAAGTTGCGAAACTTTGGAGTTTGATATTTCTAAAATATCTTTTCCTGCATTATACATTAAGGGAAAAATAACAGTACTTGGCTTATTTTTCACCTATTTAGCAATTTTTCCATATCAATGTCACTAAAATTTACTTTCCTACTATGCATTTTGTATTCCTTATACAATAAGGTAATTTAGGCCTAATCCAAGCCTTTTACAGTTTAAAGTTGTTAAAAATAATCCAGTTTCAAATATCATACGTGTACCAATAGAATAATCATTTTTTACTTACTTTTATATTAAATATAATAATTAATACTACTTCTTAAAACTACAACGATTTAAAAATATTTTTTGGTTCAAAAAAGTACAACATTCCATCGAAACTACTGATACATCATCCTATGTACCGCACCTAAATTTAACCGTCTGATTCCCTACGCCTATACAAAAGAAAAAAAAAACATGCCTAAGAGAGGCAAAAATCGTGAGGATAGGCTAAATTTTTATTCTGGGACTTACCCTAGTTATATAAAATGGCTTCTCGTAATGGACTCTCAAGATTCTTAAATTTAATATCAATTTTTTTTTCGCCTTTCTTCTGGTCCACCCTGTGCATATTAGAGGCAGAAGTACTATACTTCTCCCTACGCCTTCAACTACGCTGGAAATCAAGACACTACCCTGTAATCTCTAAATTAAGTCACTATAATTCAAAGGTCTCCGAGTATTCATTCCAAAGCCGACCTACCTTTCGAGTTCAGGTAAACAATTCCGTATTTAGTTCGAAGAATTAGTTCCATTCCATACAAATTTCATATCCTGGTTAAGAATTCGAAATACGGTTATCTAAATATTAAAAACATTGGTTAACGAATCGTTTAAAATAATAAATTAGTAGCCAGTCATACTTTATTTCAAACTTGAACTCATTCATGCATAACTTATGAGACCTAGCCTTTTCGTCATGCAGACTGCAGATACGGTTGGCCTATAGGCTACACAGCCGCTACATAGCCTTACGCAGCCCCATAACACATGGATCTTATTTTACTTTAAGTAAATACCTATAGTACATTATTAAGTCGAACCATAAAACTATACATAATAGGATGGCACGTAATTATAATAATCAGTCTATTCGCCCTCCATCTTTTAAGCGTTATAGGCCATATTAGGACTACAGCGTAACACATTTTTATCATGAATTCCTTGCCTCGTCATATGTACGTGTCACCCAAACTGAATCCGTGTGTACGCAAACGTTTGTTCAAATTTTAATGGTCACTGTATGAATTTCTTTAAAAAACATTATAAAAAAAATAAAGGTTAAAATCGATCCCGTACTTAAAGATCAAAGTTCGCATCAACAATTTTAGTTAATTTTTTTTATTCATGTTTTTGCAACAGGATGGAACAAAGACTCTATAAACTTTTAAGCTATCATATTTATTACTATTATTATTATCTAAATTATTGTTTCCAGTATCTGGTAAATATTTATTATTTCTAGCTAAACTTTTAAGTTTTTGTTAATGCGGTTAGATTTTTTTTTAGAACCTTTTTGACGTCACCACATGACACTATAAAACGACAAAGCTTGGCGTAGGCCTAGCAAATAAAAAAAAAACCTCACTCCGTGGTGCAAGCTATTATCTACCTATAAGGGGGTAAATATTAAACCCTAATCCTGGACAATAACAGGCTTGGTAGGCCAATAAAGTTTTACCCGAAAAGCTACAGCGCCAATTTATGAGTCATACTGTATACCATATAAAGACACGGACAAAATCTATCACAAAAAAATTCTATCTTAAGATTTTTCTCTTTTATTTCTTATTATTATATATATATATATATATATATATATACACATCTGAAAATTTGTCTTGAAAGATCTTTGAGCTGAAACTACACTTCTTCCATGCTCATAATATTGCTCAGTTATGAAACGCAGCTGTTCCACAGTCCATGCAGTCATCTTGAAGGGTTAGTTTTAACTAACACTTTTATTTTGTTTTGTATCTTATCTTGTCTTGTATTGTCAAAACCTATACAATCCTGTACAAACTTGTAACTATCCTCTTTCGAATGATGCGTATGATTTTATAAAAGGACTTATACTTTAAGAGTTACAGGGGTTTCTTTTGGGTCCCATTTCTCTGGATCACCCTATATATATATATATATATGATGAATAAAACCACGAAGGAAAGGAAACACAAAATGGTGCTCAAGCGCTTTCGTCTAATGACATCCTCAGGAACACTCCTGAGTGTTCCTGAGGATGTCATTAGACGAAAGCGCTTGAGCACCATTTTGTGTTTCCTTTCCTTCGTGGTTTTATTCATCATAAATATTTTTCACGTGTTACTTTCGTGAAATAATTTTCATATATATATATATATATATATATTATATATATACTTTTTAAATTCTTTGTCTAAAACAATCGCAGGAAAATCTTTGTCACGCCCAACACTAAAGATGAGATTTTGGTACTGAAGTTTAGTAGTAAAATGGCGGGTAGCCTACATACCCAAAATGAGCCGCTGCACCACGAGATTTTTTTTTATTTTACTTTTTTATTTTCATTTTCTTACCCACGTTTTCATTATCTGGCTAAATTTAATGGGAATTCTGATGGGTACTTTTGGATGCTGTAGTGTAGCTTAGGTCTCCAATATGCTCTCTTTTATAATTTTTTTATTTTTATTTACTTTCTGGGCTTTACATTTTTTCGCCAAGAATTTTGTTAACACGAAGTTAATCCTATTTTATGATCTTAAAAGAAATAGTTCCTTTACTATGTAGGTTCTATACCGTCTATTTATAATAAATTAATAGGTCTTAAGCCTTTTTGGCTAGTCTATAGCAGGAAAATAGAGATATATAGGATATAGAGGTGCAATAAATCTATTGGAATCTGACTGAATATTAAATTAGGAATCCTTTTGATCCGTTTAATTAAATACAGATCTAAATAAAGCCTCAAACTTAGGCCTATTATTAGAGTATTTCTCTTTATTCATAACTTAGCCTAGCCCTAATACATTCTGAGAACCATTAGAAAAGTTAGGCGGAAATGCGAACTGGAAATACTGTTTGAGCCTCCTGTCAATTATTCGACTGAAAAACTCTTCACAACAATAGTGAATTGTGAATAAAATGGCCGCTTTTCTTTTTTCATGCTAACTTGGTTAAAAACTCTCCACACTGGTTAAGTATTGAATGAACTTCGTTCTGAAAAGAATTCCTATGAAACACCGATAGAGAGAGAGAATGCATTTAGCCGAAATCCCGATAAGACATTGCTCACACATGCCATCGGAGTTGGGCGAGGTTCCCAGCGAACATTTCTCGTTGAATCAAGCAAAATTCTAGCGTCCACGAAAAATTTTTGCTGGGTTAGGTGACGAGTGTCGATCAAAGTGCACTATCGAGGATTTGGGTATAGGCCCCTAATCGAGTTTTGATAAAGTTATAACTTTTTCCCAAAACTTTGACAAATTAAGTAAATGAGTTTGCCAAGTTAGGATTCCTAGGTGTGTAAGTAACGTAGGTTAGCTAAAGATTTCGAGTAAAATCATTTTAAAAAGCTCGTCATCTAATAATCTTTCCAAATTTCAAATAAACTCAATCCCAACAAAAATTTCCAGTGGGAACCGATCAAACCAGGAACCATTTGTTTCTAACTGGAAACCAGAAGTCTCGTAACTTTCTTTACGGAGTTAACATATGTCAAAGGCATTATTATGATTGACTCTTTCACTGGTGACGAGCTACGTACAGAAGTAACAGAAATGCCGAGCCAATGACCTAAATTGGGTACTTGGCAATGAGGCTACATTTCAAAATCCCCTTCGGAGGGGTATTTTCTGAACAATATTTTGAAAAAGGTACAATTCTTCCCTACCTATTACTCAGTCAATGAAATTTCCAGCCATATATATATATATATATATATATATATATATATATATATATAATATATATATGGCTGACAAAAGTAAATAGACACCACGATTTGTCCTAAAGTACAAATGGCAAAGCTCACCAAAGAAATGCGAAAACGTGTCAACTTTACATAATGCAAAAGAAGAAAGGAACACGATTCTAAATATACTGATTCAGTAAATCAGTTATTTATAGACTTTCATTATCAAATAAAAAACTGGAAAACCGAAGGAATCTACTTTTGTCAATTCTGTGTGTGTGTGTGTGTGTGTGTGTGTGTGTGTGTGTGTGTGTGTGTGTGTGTGTACAGACTGTGCATGGAATATGGAACCCTTCTGGGGAAAAATAAATCCACTATGGTCTGAATAAGTAATGGTAAATGACAAACACAAGTTTTTCCTTTTTCATGATGTTAGCCGGACGTGGGCAACGGGTCACTCGCAGAGGCTCCAAAAATATAGCTTCTCTCACCAGCTATCTGCAAAACAGATAGGATCCAGCTTAAGCACAGGATCTAGGGTTTAAAGCATCCCAGCCCAACTATATTCAGAACCTTAATATAAAAGCGCAAGACTCGTTGCACTCGCTTCGGATTGAATACATTAAAGAAAAGGGGAGTAACTATTGTACAGTATTTTTAACGAAAAACCAAAACTTAAATCTCAACTGGCAAAATTGAGCGTCCACTTTTCAAGGCGCATAACATGCCCATTTCATGACGGGATTGAACTCAGAATGGTCCCCTGAGGTTTTTCATGATACACACAGACCGTGCATGGAACAAGGAACTCTTCTTATTTACCATTACTTATTCGGACTATAGTGGATTTAATTTTCCCCAGAAGAGCTCCTTGTTCCATGCACGGTCTGCGTGTATCATGAAAAACCTCGGGGGACCATTCTGAGTTCAATCCCGTGTGTGTGTTTTTGCGTGCCTCGGTGGTGTAATGGTTAGCATAGCTGACTACGAATCCATCAGCCCCAGGTTCGATTCCTGGTAGCCGCAGACGGCGCGCAGCTAACCCAAATGTTCATCCTTCCACACAAAAATTTGTTAGTAGAGAAACAGGTACCCTGGGTAGCTTAGTAGTTAAGACACTGGACTGTTGATCGGGAAGTCGTGAGATTGAGTCTGGGTGGTCGTGGTTCGGATTCCACGTTAAGCTGTAGGTCTAAGTTGAGCAACAAGCTTGACCTTCATCAGAATGAAAATTTGGGCGGAAGCAAAACGAAGGGTGTGTGTGTGTGTGTGTGTGTGTGTGTGTAAAAAAAAATTGGTAATTTTTAGAACAGATTTTCAAGCATATTTTCTTCGCAACCTGAAGACTGCAACGCCATCGACATACGGTACTGCAAGAAAATGGATTCTGCTTTCCAAAATACACGCAATGACCTCAATTCCTGAAACAAACCCAAAACTATAAGTTTTCTAACACATTCATTTGGTTTCGATCAGCAGTAGACCTACTCTGGTACTATATTAAATCCTGGGGTTAGGTGTTTCACTTTCTTCTAAGTACACTAACTTAGCTACGTAGTCGTTTGGACCTAGGCTTATATCAAGTCTATTGCGTGCACCAAGATACTGTAAACTCGAACTAGAATAATTTCATTTAGAATTAGGGTCTACAGATTCTAGTATAGCCTACTTGAAAATGCATTAATCGTGCAAATAACTTCATCGCAGTTTTCTAATCTAAATAGGATATGTTGGAAGAATTGCTTTCTTTTGGCCTAATCTTTTCCATTTTGTCAACACTTTACCCGTCACTTTTGTCTGATTTTATCTGGGCCTACACTACTTTTCTATAAATAGTGAAGAAGGTCCTCAATGTACTTCCTCCAAGTAGACCTAGAATAAAATATTCGGCGAACTCCCTTCACTTGGTTATACAATATTTGATCTACGGTACAGCAATCCCAGCAATTGGAAGTTCAAATTGGATTAAGATAACCTACATATAGGCTTATTCATTATATCAACTATTACCTTAATTTAACCTAACCTATCCTACTCAAATTTAACCTATCCTAACACTACCCAAATTTAACCTATCCTAACACTACCCAAATTTAACCTAACCTATCCTAACACTACCCAAATTTAACCTAACCTATCCTAACACTATCCAAATTTAACCTAACCTATCCTAACACTACCCAAATTTAACCTAACCTATCCTAACACTACCCAAATTTAACCTAACCTATCCTAACACTACCCAAATTTAACCTAACCTATCCTAACACTAGCCAAATTTAACCTAACCTATCCTAACACTAGCCAAATTTAACCTAACCTATCCTATCCTAACACTAGCCAAATTTAACCTAACCTATCCTAACACTAGCCAAATTTAACCTAACCTATCCTAACACTAGCCAAATTTAACCTAACCTATCCTAACACTAGCCAAATTTAACCTAACCTATCCTAACACTAGCCAAATTTAACCTAACCTATCCTAACACTAGCCAAATTTAACCTAACCTATCCTAACACTAGCCAAATTTAACCTAACCTATCCTAACACTAGCCAAATTTAACCTAACCTATCCTAACTAGCCAAATTTAACCTAACCTATCCTAACTAGCCAAATTTAACCTAACCTATCCTAACACTACCCAAATTTAACCTAACCTAAATTAATGTTGACAAAATGCCCAACTTTTTAATTACGACGGTTTGGCGGTGTGTAAAAGTAGGCTTATAATACCCTATATTCTGGTGATTCTAGGCCTAGCCGTCAAGGTTATAACTTACGATTTCAACTGTCGGCAAGCCCAAGCTAATTCTGATCTGGAACCGATACGCTAACTAACCCTATTACAGGTCAACTTAGCTGTTAAGCCTTATTTCGAAAATTAGACTGCAGTTCATTTGCTACACTAAGTGAACGTAGTCTAATTTAGATTAGCCCAGCTTATATTAATTAGGCTTATAAATATTATCTAATTAACATTACCAGCACCTTCAGGCTTAATTTAGGTTTAGGCGCCAATCACCCCTACAAAAAATTACTTTCAAAAGTGACGAGGTACATTATGACACTTGTAGGCTTCCAACCTTTCAAGTAGGCTCAAAGTCGGCAAATCCTACGCAAAGATAGGAGGGGCAAGGTCTTTGTTACGTTCTCAAATTACCTCAAAATTCGCACAAACTACAAAATCATCGAATGGACAATTATAGTAAAGCGAAATCGTTTTATATTTCTTTGTTGATTTAAAGCAAACGAAAATAAATGCATTTTGTCTATACTTTTTATGCTATTCACTCACACAGAGTCTGCTTCCCCCGTTACCTCATGATGAGGTCTCCCCTTCCTTTTGTCCCCCACCAAACCCCCCCCCCTCCAACTTCATTTCGTACTCACTTCCTCACGACATTGCCCGCGTTTGATACTCGCCTAACTGGTTTCTTGAGAGCTGAGGATGTCAGGAAAGCTTTTTAAAATAAATAAAAATATTTCTCATTACTCAGCTGATTCTTCCATTCCTAAATACTCTCGGGAAAGCAATCCAATACAAACTGTAAAATCTTTATAATTAAGCCCTAATAATTTGGTGTCTTCAATATATAAATATTTAGACCATTAAATTCAATAATCAATAATTTATATTTTTTCTAGAGAGTTTCGTGTTTCCTTCTGCATTCAGCCACTCAGGGCGTCTTTGCAGTTGTGCCGAATTGTTTTCATTGTTTTTAATATTCTTTTTCGTAGCATTTTACTTTATATTAACGTAATTATTAACCTTCCTCTTTGTTTAGTTTTAGCATTGTATTGACTACGGATACTTTTGCATTCATTTTTCTCGCATATCTTTCGAATTTCTTTTACTTACAAAAGAAGATTGTTCCCGAGAATGACTCGGCTCTTTTTAGAGAGCGTTGAGTGAATGCATCTCGGGGAATTTTTAGCTTACGTTGCATTTGTAATTTCAACTTATTATGAAAGGTGCATCAAATATTAAACGGTAGTATGTTCTGAGCAATCAGATAATTCCATAAACATTTTTAAAAACCTCTGTATTTCGTTAGCTACACGATAGATTAAAACGAAATACTAAGCACGAGAGTTTGTAAATTTTTTGTCTAATAATGATGCTAGCAAATAAATTATAAATTTTGGTTTTATAATTAACTGTTTTATGCGACTGATCGGTTTACTTACTCTCAAACACCATCATATTCACATTCAATTCCGCGACAAGAATGGGAAAATAAGAAAGTAAGAATTCCAAACGAGGCATTTTCAAATCGGTCTATTCCCAATTCATGTCATTTTCATCCACAGCCTTTTTCCCGCTTTGGTCCGGTTTAGGCTATGATTGGTTGGGATATGATAAGTTAGGTTCTGACTGATTAGGCTAATGTTAGCAGTGCCGGATTTAGAAATGCTGAGGCCCTAAGCTATGCTTAGATTACGAGGGTCCATGGCGTTATCAACTAAAAATATTTTAATTCATGCATATATTATATAGAGGTAGGCAAAGGTTGCAACAAAAAATTAAAAACATAATCTAACTAAAAAAAATGATCTTGCAGTAATTATACCATTTTGTATTATGATCGAGATACCCTCAAATGAAGATACCTAAGTACGATTTCAAATTTGATATTAAAACTTTTATTCTACAGCAACAGTAGAGCAATTGTGCAGATCAGAAGTTATTAAATGGAAACGGATCCCATTTATATTTAAAACGTTTTATTTCGTGATTTTTGGATGGCAGTCATTTATAATGTCGTCAAAGGATAAACTACGAAGTTTGTCACTATACACAAAATGCTTAGTGCAGACACTTTTCTTGTAGCATTGTCGTCCGTAGTTCATTTTTTATTCTTTTCAGTCACGAAAAGGGCCTTTCACCTAAGCAATTCGTTACCATTAGACTCGAAACGAGCAGCAGTATTGTTTTTACATTAGGGAAAGTCAACTGAATATTATCTTGGATGATGATTTGATACAGATCCTGGTGGCATAAATGTCTTTTATCTGAGTAATTTTGTTTGATTAAGCATGAAAATGTTTTAATTCTCCAACAAGAGTGACCTCAACATTTTCAGAATAGTCTTTAACCAAAAGCTTTACACCTTCACTTAGCTGTTCTTCCGAAACATCTGCACTCTACATCAACAAAAAAGGAAAAGTTGCTCGCAACATTTTCATATATGTTTGCTCTTTTATTTAAATTTGTTTCAAGAGCATCCATCATAGGAATAAAAGATTTAATTCGAAACTTTTCTCTTGGAGAAAGGGTTTCATCGGCATTAGGTGCATCACCATCATTAATTTCTTTTCTTCGCAATCTTTTCTTTTTATTCGCACACTTGTAGTCTAACGAAGGAAGGATCTTTTTTGCTTTTAATTCAATTTCACTAAAACTTTCACGGGTGTCTTTCAAGAATTGAGTAAGTGACGTGTAAAGCTTTGCACATGTACTAAGGGTTATCTATGCATCCTGTAGGCCCGTAGGGCCTTGCTAGTTTTGTGGAACTGATCTAATAATGGTTGCGGAGAATTAACATGAACACAAACTCTATTTCCTCCATTTTCTCCAACAGAATGCCAGCCTCTCCTTGTATCACCCTTTTCATTGTCATCACTATGGACACGAGTGAAGGCATCAATAATTGGATCATACCCCTCAGCTATGGCTGAAGTGGCCTTTGCATGTGCTTCACACCTAGTGTCAGAGAGATGTTTTGGTACTGTGGAATCGGAACCCAAATATGATTTAAGTGCTGTCCAACGTTTTGTAGAGGCAGAAAAGAATGTGTATAACTTGCACAACACAATTTACTGCATTTATGCAGCAATCAATTGCAGCACGACCAACAAGATTAAATAAATGTCCAGCACAAGGAATATATATGGCATACTTATTTTTCTCTAGAAGTTTCTGCTGCATGCCATTATACTTCCCTGACATGTTCGCTGCATTTTCATACGCCTGTCCTCTGTACTTACCAAAGTCAACTTTGCAATCATTGACTAGATAATCCAGGACCATGTTGGCCATACTTTCACCACTGTGCTTTTCTAATTCAAGGAAAGATAGAAAGCGTTCAATGGGAAGACCATCATCGAGTGACACATATCTGACAATAACAGTTAGGCTGAGTTAGCTGATCAACATGTGAAAGATCTGGTGTAGAGTCAACAAACAAACTGAAGTATTCTGCTTTTCTCAAGTCTTCCAAAATAGATTCTCTTACCTTTTTAGCCATAAACTGGATGAGTTCATCGTATATTGTTTTAGACAAATACGAAGGCTTTCTAGATCCACTACTTCCATAATGCTTAATATGGTTAGAAAGAAATGGATCAAACTTAGCAACGAGTTCTATCAAACCAAGAAAGTTTTCGTTATGGGGCGACCCAAACTTTTCACTGCCTCCCCGAAATGCTAATCCACGTTCTGTTAATGAGCACACAATTGCAATAATACGTTCGAGTACATGCCTTCAATACTCTTGTTCCTGTTTCATCTGTTCAGCTAGGTGAATCCAAGGTTAACCCGCAAATCCTCGTCAAATACGTAAGGAAAGCTGTTCTATGCTCCCCAGAATTCTCATGATTTTGAACTGCAATGGGGTTTCGCCAGTCATTAAACCCATCCCTAGCCAGTGCGGTTGACGATGTGGAAAAGAGCTTGCAAACAAAACAGTAAACACAACCATTCCCGATTGTATTTTTCCCCCATTAGCTTTCGTTGAATAAAGAAGAACCCTTGAACAATATCCGATTTGATTTTCGAATGATCATTTCGATTTCTCAAATAAACCATTCCAATGTTGACACTCTGAGGGGCCTTCTGTAACCAGAATGCAATATCACCCTCGGTTAAGACTCCCCAGAGGCCAAGATCATTGAACTTTGTATATTTCGTCTCCCTTTCGAAAGTTCTCTTCATTTTGATAGGCCTCTCCAAAATAATAAGAGAAACAAATAACTTCTTTGAAATTAATAAAGGTTAAAATTAAAAACGACAATAGGGAATATAATATAAATAGGCCCTATATAAAATAAAATAATAAATAGGAATGGAAAATGAAACAATGTAATTTCGCCACTTATGTTAGGGGTACAAATTTAGCTTATGCTTGACATTAAATTAGGAAGGCAATAGGATTAATCCAATCTTCGCCTCTATATAAGGGTTTACAATAATATAAGATATAAGAATGTTCTCTCGGGCATACCTCAAGGAAGCGTCATGGACCCAGTGCTCTTTGTGTTATATATAAATGATAGTGACATTTATCTGTATGCAGATGACACTAAAATATTTAGGAGGATTACATGTAAAGAGGATGCAGATAAATTACAGGAGGATATATATGAGATGAGAAGGTGTTCCGATGAATGGTTACTCGTTTCACTCGGACAAGTGTAAGCACATGCAAATAGGAAAATATAGGATGGAGTTCGGAGAAAGAAGGTATAAAATGTTTCTCGAAAAGAACTATATGGACGAGTGATAGCGAAAAGGACATAGGAGTGATCACAGACAGTAATTTGAGTTTTGAAAAACACATGGCGGAAAAGATCAACAAAGCAAACAGGATAGTTGGACTCATAAGCAGGACATTCGAATACCTGGATAAAGATATGTTTAAGACGCTGTTTGTTTCACTGGTTAGACCTCACTTGGAATACGCGAATCAGGTTTGGTGTCCATATCTCAACAAACATATAGAGTCCGTTGAAAATGTGCAACGAAGAGCCTCTAAGTTGGTTCCGGGGTTGAGTCACCTGTCATATCGGGAGAGATTAATTAAGGGAGCTAGAATTATCAACACTAGTTTTCAGACGTGTACGGGGGGGGAGACATGATCGAATGCTACAAGATATTAACTGGTAAATATGATGAGGTGACGAATGACTTGTTCCAGATGAGAGACGACTCGAGAACTCGAGGACATCAGTTTAAGATATACAAGGAAAGAGCCTCACGAAATATCAGAAAAAATTCGTTTACGCAGAGAGTTGTTGGCATTTGGAACAGTATACCAGAGGATATCGTCAATGCACCAGATATAATAGCGTTCGAGAAACTTCTGGATACATACTGGAGTGCACAGGACCTATTATACGACCACACGACAAGACTCCAGAGCTGGATCCACAGGCTGAGAAGCCTCTTCTAGAATCATCTCTACGTTAATCTACGTTAAGAATAGGATATAAGAAATAAATAGTATAAAATAACAAATATAAAATAAATAGACACAATATAAAGTTAAACAATATAGCCAGCAACATGCATAAAAAAGTTATGTTGTATCGCAAGAGAACATTAGACTACTATAATAGGCTAACTATTATACTATTATTTTCACCTTCTCAAATAGGTTAAATATACAACTCTAATGGACTTTCATAAATAATTTTCTTACCTTTAAATTGTGGCAAGTTTTCCCCAAATTTACGATAATTTTGATTTTTTGCCATCTCAGAAATCAAAACTTATCTACGACAAAAAGTAGGCCCAAGTACGTTGACCCATATAATTAGCAATATGAAAACAAAGCGCGGCAGTGCTGTTATTCACTAACCAGCATGTTTTACCCAAAATGTGCGGCATTGCCATTTGATAACTTTAAATAGTCAAATTATAAAAATAAAAAAATTTATAGGCAAAACATTATAACTTTTTTGAATTCCAACATTCTCCTACATTCTCCTAAAATTATTTTTCATTCTCCAAAAAATTCTCCTACTTAATTTCAGGAGAATTTTTTTCTCCGCAGCCCTTTCCATTTTTCTATTTTTGGAGAATTCTCCTACATCTGGCAACCCTGCCGGCAATCAAAGTCCAAACACAACAGGTACTGTTTGATCTGCCAGATCTACGGTTAGTATCAGTAGCCACGCCCCTAATATATAGGTAAAGGATCTGTTCCAAACGTGAAGTTGTCTCAAGTATGTTGAGGTTGTCTCTCGGGAATGTCTTCTGATAATAATGAAAAATTAATAAAGTATTGATTTCAGTAAGCCAGAGCTAAGACATTTTTAAAAAATCGTTAAGAAAATCTAGAGCCTAAGCAGTGGAAGATTTTGTTAATTTTTTTTTACTAGTCTAACTTCCGTCTCAACAAAATTCGATTACGTGTCAGAGGGGCCTGAGTAGTCCCTGAGTTTCAGCAAATTCACAACATACTCAGGACTTCAGGAGTTTCAAGGTATGTGTACTGGTCTATTTTGTGTACCGTGATCATAAAGTTAGTTTCAGCAAAGCTTTTAAACTGGTCAATTTTTGTTCTGACCACTCATACCAAAGGGGGTCCCATATTCGGTGCCAGTGTCTTGATACACTATATTTAAAATAGTTTTTATCGTGGAGGAATCCCCTGGTTAGCCCCAGCCAGTTGGTCACCGGGCATAAGTTAGGTTTGATAAAAAAAAAACGAACTCAAAGAGGCCCCTCATTGTGTGAGGCCCTAAGCTGTAGCTTACTTAGCTTGTGCCTAAATCCGGCACTGAATGTTGGGTTAGGTTCTGATTGGTTAAAATAAGTTAGTTTAGGAAATATTAAACATTCCCACTCAGCGCCGTTTGTCGTGAATGGGAATGTAATGACATTGTTTCTCAAATCAAGAAATGCTTTTCGCAAATGTAGATTTTTTACTTTTCTACATTCTCACTTGTGGACCACGAATGCAGATGGGAATGCCATTGAATGGGCAATAATCGACTGATCTTAGCTGAAGGGAAACATTCAAAATTTAGGCATCGTCCTTTTAAGATTATAGATTTGGCACCACTGGAGAGAGTAGTTAGGTTGTCAGATGTCTACTGCAGACATTGAGTCTATTTATAAAGTATTAATTAAAGATTATAAGATCAGTGCCTTAATTTCTAAAACGTAGAGTAATATCTTTAAATTTTAACAAAATTTATTTCCTGTGGAAAATGATTTTTACATGGCTCCCCTCCCAGAATTGAAACTACGGGGTTAATTAAAAAAATCCTCTCAAACAAAAGTAGTTGGATGTAACGCTACATAAAGACAAAATGAATAATTAAAGAAAATACACCTAACTTATTCCACTATACCAGTCAGTTAACTTTTGCACTAAAGTCACTACGTATGCACTATTAAAACACATAATTAATCGTCACTTTTGCGTCCTTGAGTACTTCGAGTCTGATTTCTGTTGTTCCACTTTTACTTTGGTCTAAGTTTCAATGTGTGCATGGCCATGTGTGCATGGCGATTTCTGCGGCCATGTTAGGATGGTTGAAGGTGTAGACTGATAATTGCGTAATTGAATGTATGTGCGTTTAAAGGTCCAAACCTCTAAAGAGAAGTAGTCTATCAAGAAGGCAATACGTATGTGCACGATGAATTTATGGAATTTTTGCATAACAAATTTTGGCTTCTTGGAGAACTTTTCAGAACTCTGGAATTGAATAAACTCTATACTCAATCTATAGCAAGAGTGGCGAACCTTTTTACAATCGCGTGAAAAAAAAACCATGTAAACCATAAAAAAAAATTCGCGTGCTCACCAAAGTTTATATAGTATATTACACCAAATTACAGGGTGATCAAAAAGTAACGCAACCCATGGGAAAACGATTTATTTCAGAGCAAGTGCTGGAAGTGGGCACCGTTCTGTGCTTCACACAAGTGGATACGGCGATTCATGTTCTTAAAGACCCTTTGCAACGTTTCCTGTGAAATTGCATCAACACACTTCTGAATCATCGCCTGCAATTCTGGAATACTGTGCGGGTGAGTGACATATGCGGCATCTTTCAGGTAACCCCACAAGAAAAAGTCGGGAGGCGATAAATCCGGAGATCGTGAAGGCCTCCTGCGTCTGGGCATAGCTTCTGGAGCGAATGTACTGCGTGACAATGAATATACGCTGCTCCAACTTGCAGGGTTGCCAGGTGTTCGAAAGCATTTTTAGCCACATGAGAGAACCAAATTAGCCAAAATTAGCCAGTCCTCTATATCAATCTATAAACTATATATATATATATATATGCAAAATGTGAATTTTTTTCTTTAAATCGATTGCATAATGTATACTTACTTTTAAATGATAAAATAAAAATAAGAAATATAAAATGAGTAAATAATTGAAGACTTACCTTCTAATAAATATTGATGACATCCTTATAATTAGGGCGGTCAAAAGTCAATAAAGTCAAATTGTTTCCTGTGGGGCACTTTTCGCTGAAACGACTGAAAATGCAATAAAAACACCTGTAGGGGGTATATTACCAAAGTTAATAGGTCAACCAAAAGTCAACTTTTACCTGTTAGGTCAAAAAATAGCAATGAGGTAAATAAAGTCAATTTTTTGGAATAAATAATTAAAATAACTAAAAATTGGCATCTTTTTGGTTAACTGGCAACTTCGCTGCTCGTATTTGTCTTATTCAGTTATGTCCGTTCTGGTTTTGGATGTGGTTGTGTTGTATGTATTGTGGTTACTGGTTACCGTTTTTGATTTGTGATTTTTTCTGATTTGTGATTTCAGTGATTTCGATTTCTTTTGATTTCAGATATTTAAAATGCCAAAAGTTGCAGTTAGTTCTATTGCTAAAGTGCGCGCTATAATTGCAAAATATCCTAATGAATTCATTTGTTCAGGAAAAAATGAGCTATACTGTCAGATTTGTTGTGTTGTGGTCAAGCATGACAAATCCTTTTTTGTGGATAAACATCGCTCTACCCAAAAGCACCAGCGTGGTATAGACCAAAATGTGGGAAATGAAAAGACGCAAACCCTTTTAAAGTACAAGTCTTCAGATTTTTCGGAAAAACTTGTGACTACATTTCTGTCAGCCAACATACCTCTTCATAAGTTGAGCAACCCTCATGTGAAACAATTGTTCAGTCAAACAATACATTGAAACAAGACTCAAGACAAATGGTATTTGTGAAATAATTAACCTCAGTAGACCTGAAATCTCACCAACAGTTTATGGTCAGCTTTTGCAATGTCAACCAACAACTGCAGCTGTAGAGAGATCTTTCTCCATGCTTAATAAATTATTAAGTAAGGATCGCAATTTTTTGCCAGAAAATGTCGGCAAATACTTCATAATTTACCACAATCGGTCAACTGATGTAGAAGAGCAAGAATAAGTAATTAAAGTATCGTTTTTATTATTTAAAGTAAAGGCAACTTTATAAGTCAATTTTTTCAATTCGTAAGGTCAACTTTCTTAATTTTTTCGGTCAACTTTTGACTGCCCTACGTTATAATGCTAAATACTTTTATTAAAAATTGGTAGAGACGTGCACACTCAACCAGTTTCTATGATAAACTAAATGGCATTTGGTATGGGCAGGCGGCAGAATCTACATGTCTTAAACATGTTCAGACAGTTCAGTTACGTAACATGCGCAGAATCTACTGACCATCATACACAGATTGCGCTTGTCGAAAAACGTTCAGTTACGTTCTCAAAGGTATATTGCATCATAGTGTATATTAATATAGTGTTCATAATGGAAAATATTGGGTGTGCAACCGACCTGGCACGCATTCTGAATTTTGAACAGAAAATTCCGAATAAAAAAGTTGCGTATTGTAGCCCCCAAAATTATTCAAGTAGCCCAAAAAGGTGCGGGAAGCCCAAATCTTAAAACTAGTAGCGTGCAGCCCTAAAAAGTAACGTAATCCGCTACTTGTAGCCCAATCTGGCACCACTGTTTGGTAACTTTTAAGTTGCCAGTTGCCACTAGAGATGACTAGAGGCGGCCCGAGGACCTGAATTTTTTAAACCAAATCTGGTTTGAAAAAGACTAAAAAGACAACACTGATAGCAAACATTGAATACATTATTTTCTGAAAAGCGTAGACAAATAGACTCAAAATTTTGTAGAAAAAGTTAATTTTTTATAAGCTAAAAATTTATATGGTAAATAAACTGAAATTAGCCAAAAATAGCCCAAAAAACGAGTGGCTAGTCCTTATAATTTTTTTTAGCCAGCCACATCTGAAATTAGCCCAAATGGCTAATTTTAGCCACACCTGGCAACCCTGGGCCGCTCCAAGGTGTATTTCATCTTTTTCATATATTCACCACCTGCAACAGAAGGAAAAAATCAATTATGTGCGTTTCTCCATGGGTTGCGTTACTTTTTGATCACCCTGTATAAACATTACGTCTATTATTTTATACTCATTTTTTGGATAACAATTTCTATGAATGTATAAAACCCGCAAATTTGATCGCGTGCCCAAATGGGCACGTGTGCCATAGGTTCGCCACCACTGCTCTATAGTTTTGAGGGTAGGAAATTTTAAGGGAATCCACGGTGAAAGAGTTTAATGAAGGCATTGCTCAAGTTTTTTTTTGGGTGTACGCGTTGGTGGCTTATTTTGCCTCCAACATCAATCATTTAACGTCTCGAGCATATTTTTGTAGGTTAGTGTGCAGAGATGGGCAGTAATGTATTTGATAAGTACTTAATTAAATACATATTTAAATACTGTATTTATAAATACATTTTTCAGGGTATTAAATGCATATTTAAATACATTATTATTGATGTATTTTGTAATTATAAATACATCTTTTCAAATACATTTTTAAATACATTTGTAGGACTACGAGATTTTAAAAGGATCTTGTTCACCACCCACCAGTCTCGTTTCTGGGTTCCTGAACAGAAAGTCGCTGTTTGGTGTTAAAGAAATGTAATTTGTGATTTAAAATTTATTTAACTTCAGGTTTCCTCCACTATCCAGTGTTAAGTTATGAATTCGTGCTCGCTTTACCCCGTTATTATTACTGTCTTAATTAAAATAAACCAGTAAACAGTGATAATCGTCGTCATTTCCCCTCCCTCGCTTTGTTAAAAAAAAAATATCGGCTGTAGGCTCTATGTCTCAGTTGAGAACCGGTCGGTCGCGCTACCCGTTTATAAAATACAGAAATCAGTGTAAACTAAGTATTAAGAGCGGAAATAACGCAGATTAAAGAAACGTAAATAGAAATTACAACGTTTTCACACTTAGTTGAAGGAAACATTCAGAATTTAGGCGTCGTCCTTTTAAGATTATAAATTTGGCAACACTGGAGATAGTAGTTAGGCTGTAAAGGGATTGCCAGATACCTACTTCAGACATTAAACCAATTTATAAAGCATTAAAATTAAAAATTAGTACCTTAATTTATAAAACAGAGTAATATCTTTAAATTTAAAAAAAAAATTAGGGATTTTTCCGTTTGGGGGCTAGCAGCGAATTTTAATGAAAATCGGTATACTAATGTAATTTTGGTCACTGATTTCAAAAATAACTTTTTTTTTGAGAAATGAAAAACAAATATGTTAGATCATTTTAAATAATTAATGTGGTTTTAATGAAAATATCATGACTTAACCTAACCAATCGTCAAGGGCGTACAGTTGACCTAGCCGGGCATTCAATTGACTTAACCTGGCATTCAATTGACCGAACCGGGCATTCAATTGACCTAACTGGGCATTAATTCTAGATTTTTTTCCTGCTACTTTTACGAATCTGCCGGGATCCTTCAAAAAACGTATTCTTCATAAAGTTGCACTTTTTACCGTTTGACCGACGCTTTTTGGCAACGAAAGAACTGGGTATTTTTATCAAAGGAACACACTTTCCCACACTTAGAGCCAGGGCCGGATTTAGGAGTGGGCAAAGTGGGCAGCTGCCCACAAGCCTCCACATCTTGGGGGCCTCCACATATTGACAAGCCATTATCAAAATAGAAAAAACCCGAAACTAGAAAAACCCGATAGATGATCAACAAAAAAACACGCGCATCCAATACCACTGTAGTACATAAACTTTTACCAATTACTATTTGTTGTGTACTGATTATTATTTTGTTTTTATTACTCTTTTAGGCCTACTCTCACTATAATGGAATACCCGAGTAACCCGAGGCTTTCATTTTTTGCAGAAATGAGTGGAATGGACAGACACAAGAGTGCACGATGTTTTGAAAGTGTATGTATGTTAATTATATTATGAATCTTATGGATGACTTCAATTATGTCTTCCCCTAAGGTAGGGGGGCCTCCACATGGAGGCTGCCCAGGGCCTCCACACGTCTAAATCCGGCTCTGCTTAGAGCACTTTTTCATAAACAGTAACAGTTTGTGACTGGCTAAATTTAACACAATACAATCCTCTGTAACTAGTTTAAGCTAATTAAAACACATATTAATTATTTAAAGTGCTCTAACATGTTTGTTTTTCATTCCTCCAAAAAAAGAAAGTTATTTTTTAAATCAGTGACCAAAACTACATTAGTATACCAATTTTCATTAAAATTCGCTACTAGCCCCCAAACGGAAAAGACCCAAAATTATTTCCTGTGGAAAACTATGCCCACAATAAGGCTTAATTCATAAATAGCTTTATTTTCCTGAATTTGCATGGTTTCAAATTTTTTATTCCATGCATGAAAGAGGGCTTGATAACTACGGAAAATACTTTATACGAACTATCAACACTTCGTTAACGAAAACTTTAAAATGTCAGTCTATTAAGAGAAAAAGTATTGAAAATAATCGATTCATTTTTAACATTTACAATATGCGAGTATTATGTTTATATTTAATACACCAAAATACCTTTGTTGCTCTAAAGATACGCTTAGAGTAAAATCGTTCTGTGTGTGTGTGTGTGTGTGTGAGAGAGAATTTTGTATTTTTAGTGTAGTGTGAGCCATCCATCATTTTTAGAGCAACAGTCGTTAACCACAGTATAAATAAACTGTTTAAAGAGCGCTTGTAAAGGATAATATAGTAAGTTGGCTTTACCTAATTAAACACTGTTGACAATTTAACTCCCATACTGATTCAAATTAAAGGAGTTACCTAACTGTTTATAAACATATGGGCAGTCTACTTTATAATACCTATCCTAACAACTTCCCTTCCCTCTACATTATACAGGGTGTCCCAGAATTAACTATCTATTTCAATGAAATCGGACAAATTTTTTAAAAACACACTTTTATTTATGTTTATCATGTTTAATATGTGTTAAAAATGTATAAATTTCTAAATTTTTTTCATAATTTTATTTTCATAATTTTTTCATTATCTGATCCAATGAAAGACCGTCTGAAGTCATAGAATGGCAAAGAGACTCTCCAAAAGTTAACGTGTGGCTTGGAATGACCAAATCCAAAATTTATGGCCCATTCTTCTTTGCGGAAGCAACTGTAACAGGTACCGTCTACCTTGATATGCTTCAGCAGTTTCTCGAACCACAGCTTCTTGATGATGGCATTCTTGATAATGTGTGTTCAACAAGATGGAGCACCATAAATTTTGGATTTGGTCATTCCAAGCCACACGTTAACTTTTGGAGAGTCTCTTTGCCATTCTATGACTTCAGACGGTCTTTCATTGGACCAGATAATGAAAAAATTATGAAAATAAAATTATGAAAAAAATTTAGAAATTTATACATTTTTAACACATATTAAACATGATAAACATAAATAAAAGTGTGTTTTTAAAAAATTTGTCAGATTTCATTGAAATAGATAGTTAATTCTGGGACACCCTGTATATATACAAAATAGGATGATCACGGTGCATAAAATGACCTCGCTTAACATTTGGAACAACATTTAACAGCTATAAAAACACAGACTGCTGTATTCATCCACGTGTGTATAGTTTTGTCACGAACAAATGTGGATCACAGCAGTTAACTTTTATAAATGTGAACTTTTGTACCGATCAACCACCTGCCAAACTACTAGTTTTCACTAACATTTAATGTTAAAAACAGGGTAACTATTTTCTATATGTCATGAACCAGTTTGGCATATATATATATATATATATATATATATATATATATATATATATATATATATATATATATCCTTTTCTGTTCTATGGGCACCATTGAAATGAGAGAAATTAATAAATATATATATATATATATATATATATATATATATATATATCGAGACCGACGGTAAATTATTCAATGCCCGGTTAGGTCAACTGTACGCCCTTGACGATTGGTTAGGTTAAATCGGGATATTTTCGTTAAAACTAACGAAAATATCACTACTTAACCTAACCAATCGTCAAGGGCGTACAATTAACTTAACCTAACGGAATTCAATTAATCTAATCGGGCATTTAGTTGATCTAACCGGGCATTCAATTAACTTAACCCAGTGTGTATGTATATATATATATATATATATATATATATATATATATAGCCTTGGGTAAATTCAGTGGTGGCGAACCTTTTTTACTGGTGTCTTTTTGGTTACTTTTTATTTTTGAAAAAAATGAAATTGGGTCACAATAATTTATTTACTTACTATTTTTAGTGAGAAACTTGTTGTTGGATTTTAGCTGCTAATGTTTTGATCCGAGGTTTATATTTAGTTGTCTTTAGTCTCGCACATGCAGCACTCATATCTGTGCCAAGGCGATTCCTAGTGGTGGATTTGACGAAATTCATGGTGGAAAACAACTGTTCACACGAATCAGATGAACCAAACATTGTTAGCAGAGCTAATGCTAGCTTTTTCATTGATGCAAAAGAATTTGGTAAAGAGTTCCATTCTGCAAAAATAAGATTCTCTACTCTTTTTATTGATTGTTGTTCTCTGGTTACACCCAAAATTGACGACTCCAATTCCTTTTCTTGTAGCTTCAGATGTCAAGCCAATGAAAAGCTGATAACTGAAGATCTTCAAATTGAATAGTGTGGGGGAATTGGATGAATTGTAAGTTGTCATACGTACACACAAGTTTTTAAATGTATACTATACGTTTAAAAACGTTTCACTGTGTATCAGCTGTTTATTTCGGTGGGAGAATAAAATAATTTTAAAACTGTAAGGCAGAAAATATTAAAAATTAAAGTCATATTTTATTTAAATAAGAGCTCGTGGGTCACTAAAAATTGCCTCGTGGGTCAGTACTTGACCCGCGAGTCAGTGGTTCGCCATCACTGGGCTGTAGGTCTTTGCGCGAATTAAGAATAAGATGGCCTATAGCCTACGTCCAATTTTCAAAGCAAATTATCGTCAAATTTTTGAAGAAACGACAAATATTTTTTGTTTTTATTTATGTTCATAGCTGTGAAATTAAATAAATTTCTCCTATTCAAATTGTACTGATTATTAATAAAAAGTTAAAATAAGTTTAAAAAATATTAATTTCTCTCATTTCAATGGTGCCCATAGAACGGAAAAGGTCCATATACTGTATATATATACACACTGCATATCATGCATGAACATACACGATTTTGCATAATGCAAAAATGCCCCCACCAGGATTTGGACCCAGTACCTCTTGAGTAGAAGGTGAGGCCGCTGATCATTACGCTTCGACAAGGTAAAAGTTAATACAACCTGGCATATATTTCAACACTCGAGGAACACACAACTCGCGTCCGGAGGTGTTTTCTGTATAAACCCTACTGCACTCAAGGCAGTTATAGCATCTCATTCAAATCTCTAGTGTAACACTGGAGACGTATAGATGGTTGGTTGGTTCGGAATAACGCTGAACATGAAAGCGTTGTGTTCCCAAGGTCGTTGAAATATATACCAAACTGTACGAAATTTTACTTTGTCGTAGCATTATGGTCAGGGTCCTCGCTTTCTATTCGAGAGGGTCTGGGTTCGAATCATGGTGAGGGTTTGTTTTGCATATATACAAACAAACACTTTATTTCAGACTCGACAGGTACATACATTATACAGGTGGTCCATAGAAGATTAAGAGATAGTTGTCTGGAGCACTGACTAAGTAGGCCAGTGAATCACTATGCATAATAAACATACAATTGCCTACGCCAATGCTTCCAGATTTGAGATTTATAAAATATATCGGAGACCTGTCCACTAACCATGGCTTCTATTATCTTATTGACTGCCTCACCAAGCCTAGTGATAAATTTAAATACAAAATTGCGAATGACACTGGCACAGTTAGGCACATTATTGACTACAAACAGCATACTGGCGCTAGAAGGAACACCATTTATAAATCTTGGAGTTCTTAATAAACTCCTAAAAATATTATTATATGCAACATATAATTTTCTCAAATTATACATCCTGTAGTTCTACCACAAATGAGCTGTATACATTAGAGTACAAGAAGTTTTGAACAAAATCAACTTAACATCTAATGTACACATATGAAATTTTCTAACGAAAGTATTTCCCTGAGCATATAATTGTCTACATTGCCTTAGAACAGTGGTTCTCAAACTGGGGTACGTATTAAGGTTTCCTCTGGGTACGGGAAGGAATGGACAAAATTTACGCTATATATATTTATTTCAACATAATTCAAGTGAATATTCTAAAAAATTTTGAAAACGTATATTCCACTCATTGAGAAACTAGTTTCCACACATCAGGCACATCCCTCACTAAAATTCAAGAATTATAGCTACCCTAATTTTACTTACATATGTAGTTTGTGTTTATTCATTTAATAAAGCATTTATTATTGATATTTCTGTATCTTATGCGAATTCTTACTAATGGGGGCACTAGCTGATTGTCTGATGAATCAGAGGGTACGAAGTGACAAAAAGTTTGAGAACCTCTGCTCCAGAATATCACAGTCATCTGAAAGACTATCAGTTAGTATGTGGCCAAGATACTTAGTCTGGGTCACTTCTGACAGCACCATACCATTCAAATGAAATTCAGGAAATTTTATGTATTTGTAGGCCTTGGTCCTCATAATCATAACATGACTTTTAGCACGATTATATTTTATATTGTTATATTGAGCCCTTTTACAAATGGAGAAATAAGAACTAGATCATTGTACCAATATAGCAGCCTATTTTACAGGTGTTCAGAACAACAGCTAGATTATCTATATAAGCATTGAATCAGTAGGGGTACAATATCCCTCCCTGCCTGACACCATTGGTCACTGAGGATGGTTCTGAATTAAACCCACCTCATCTTACAATCATTGTCTGGTGATTATACCAGAATATTAATATACGGACCAAGTAACCAGGTACATTACGATTTACAAGTTTCATGAATAATTTGTCATGATTAACGCGATCAAATGCCTTAGAGGCATCCAGGAAACAAAAATACAGTAGCATCTAGAATTTGGTATTTACAGACCATTTCCTTCAAGGCATACACACGCATATCACATATATACTGTATATATATATATATATATATATATATATATATATATATATATATATATATATATATATAAGGTTCTATAAAGTTTCGATCCATCATAAAAAATTAAATTTGGTATAGTAATTCCTGCATTCTGGAATCTTACTATAAGATTCAAATACTCCTCGTAATAGGTTTATCAATGTCTTTCGTTAATGCTTATACTTTTAACCCAAATAACCAAACATACCATTTGGGATTTAACCTCTAATGTACTGGGCATTGGACATTTAGCGCAAATATTAAGCCATTCTGAATTATAAAACAAGTTAGTGTGAGGACTTGGCAGCATTCTGGACTTTAACTTTGTTCATATTTTTTAGATAGTTTGTGCCCAGAGCCAAAAGTATCCAACAGTAACCAAACGTAACAGGCAGATAGTGACAGTCATCAAGTTAGACTTTATAAAGCTATAAGGAGATACGTTATTTTCATGTAAAATTTTAATATAAGGCAGTTATCGGGCAAACTTATAGGCCTAAGTAGGCCCATGATAGTAAATGTGGAAACCCAATTTTAAGTGTGCTGAACAAAGATGACCCACGTATCGTGTACCATTCGAAAGCAAGTTTAGAATTTAGCGCCCATCATACTATTTCAAGGACTTAGCTCAGATTGAACTCAGATTTGGTCTCTGTTCATTATAGGTAATCTGAACTCGCAGAATGTACTTAAATAAGACTGAATCACTGAAAAGAATGGTGTTCCATGTTAACCAGTACGGAATACCTCTATATTAATACTCATTCAAATTTTCAAGTATTCGAATCATAACATAAGATAAATGTTCTACTCCAGGTACATATTAAAAGAAAAAGTAGGTGTTAAGTTCCATGTAGATTCCACGCCAGGAAAAAATTCATATTCCAATACCAACCCCGATCCCACAGGCCAAAAAAGTCTTCAGTCCGATTCCAGTTCCAGTCAGAAAAGCGTTTTCGATTCCAGCTTCATTTTCAATACCAGTACCAAAAACTTCGATTCCGGATCCAATTTCAATTCCGACAAAATCCTCTCAACTTTGGAATCGTATCCGGATATGCAGTGTAAGGGGTTCCAAAAAACCTTAGCCCCCCCCCCCCCAATTTGCAGCTTACATGTTTACTTATATCGAAATAGTTTTTAGTGATTATAAAAATATATAAAATTCTTTATTTATTGCAGGTATTAAAATTACTCTAGCTGATAAAGTGATAATATAATGGCTTCTCAATTAATTGGTGATTCGGAGAGGCAACGTGTGATAGATCGCATACGAGCAATAACATTTCGGGAAGCTCGTGATGCTGGAGCCACCTTTATAACACGTTCATGGGTTGCCAAAAAGTTGTGAAGAAGTGAGGACTTCGTCAAAAGAAATTGGAATAAAACTTTGGATGAATGTGAAATGGATACAACCAAATCTGGGCCCCCAAATTTGCCACTCTCTCAGGAAACAAAGGACATCATTGAAAGCGGTACGCTTAAGCAGAAAAACAGCTGTGCTAAACTTTCTAGAGAGATCGAAGTGTTGAGAGGAAAGATCGTTAGTGGTGAGATCATTCGACTGTACCGTCATAGGCAAGGTTTAAAGCCTTGGCATGAACTTCCAAAGCCAAGAAAAACTCAACTTAACGTCGATGACAGAATGTGGTTTACCCATTATCTTGAAGATTGGGATGTGGATGATTTCATGCATTTAGCTGTCTCCGATGAATATTTTGTTTACGTAACACGTCGGCCTAACTACCAAAATGATCGAGTGTGGGCCACAACACCAGATGAAATCGATGACAATGAACATTATCGCGAATTATTAAAAAGTCCAGACTGTGTTGGTGTGTTTGTTTTGTTCACTGCAAAGAAGCTCATGTGGGTGCTGAAGCCAAATGGTCAGAGTTGGGATGGACAGTATTTTCGTGATATTATTCTATCCCAGCATGTCATTCCTTTTCTAAGAAACCCAAACAATGTTATGGATGTTGATCAGGTCACACTTCCGCACGATAAGGCCCCCTGCTTTAAGGCATTAGCCACTCAACAGTTGTTGCGGAACCATGAGATCGATTTGTTTGGAAATGAAGAATGGCCAGGAAATTCTCCTGACATGAACGTCTGTGAAAACATTGGATCAGTTATAAAGGACAAGGTTGAATGTCTCTTGTTTCAAGAACCTGCAGCAAATCGATTTTCGAAGGATACAATGACGCAACACATTGAAACTGTTTTAGCAAATTTGCGTAACGATCAAGATCTATTCACGTCACTTTTGGCAAGCTACCCAAAGCGAATTCAGGCTGTCTTGGAAGCCAATGGCGGGAACACCAAGTTTTAATTGTTTCTCATTAAATGCAGGAATAAATTCTCTTTTGTAAGGTATGTTTAGTTTTACTGTACCTCTAATGGTTTAGGCCATGTGCGGGGGGGCTAAGGTTTATTGGAGCCCCGTATATATAGTGACCCCTCAAGGTTTTATTGCAGTCATAAAGAAAATAGCCGTAATTCATTATTTCATTCATGCGTGGTATAGATTTGACATTATACCTCCGCAAAAAGTTTAAAATAATCCATTACAGATTTGGATACTGCATCAAACACACAAGATAATATATTCGTACTTACCCAAATTCCATTGGAAATACTGATATACAATCGACATGCGATAAGATCGATAGAAAAGAGAAATGCAATTCATTGTCCTAGAAAAAGGCCATTTATAGGCTTCTTCGCACTAATTTAAATAAGTTAAAACAGGTCCAGTTTCAGGGAAAAAAGTTTCGCGTAAAACAACATTTTTGAAAACCATAAAAAATTACTAATTGGTAACATTCTTTCTTCGGATATTTTATTCATTTTTGGTGACAATAATAAAAATTCTAAAACAAAACCCCAAAAATCATTGATGTTTTTTGTTTTATTTTTTAAATCTTACGTTTGTAAGCGAATTTTTCTTCCGAGAGTAACTGTACGTACCGTAAAAACAGCTAAAATATAATTAAAATCTTGGGGTCGTGTGCGGTATTTCATTGACTAAAATTTGTATGGGCTCATTAATATATGTGGAGCTACAGCGAAAATATTCCTCTTATCTATTGCAAAGGGCGCACTCCTCCCTAAGGCAAAGTAGTAGTACCGCCCCCTTCCCGTAATGGCGTACAAAAACTATTGTCACTATTTATCTCTCTCTCTACAGGGGGAGGAGGGGTGAAAGTTATGAAGCCCCAATTTTTCGAGGAGAGCGCGTCACAAACGAGGTTAGTACGAACGATCCAAAAGTGTTATAGAAGGACAATCCAACCTTTCCTTTATTCATTAAGTTAAAAAAACAATAATCGCGTTTGTCCTCGCAATAAATCTACCCGAGATGTTCCTCTATTGCAAAAGGGGTGTTATTTTGACCTTGGAGGGAATGCCCTGGAAATTACTTCCCACTTCATGTCATAACGACTTCATTTCTTCGCAGCCCGAAGGGGACAATGATTGAAATGTGAATTACACACTTAACCTAACTTGACTAATGACGGAAGTGGGAATGTAAGAAGAGAATGGAAGTGCCATTTGGTGGAATGATTCATACTTGGAATGAAGAAATGAACCGTTTCTAAGTTACTTCTTGGAAAGGACGAACATCTTCGCTGGATTTATTACATAAGGACAACGGTTAATTGATTACATAATAATCCATTACAGATTTGGATACTGCATCAAACACACAAGCTATATTCGTACTTACCGAAATTCCACTGGAAATACTGATATAGAATCGATATGTGTTTTGGGTGTTTTCTCCCTCCTTTGTGACAGAGGGGACCTACAGCTTTACTTGGGATCCGAACCACGGGTCGCTACATCATCTGGACGCGGAGGACGGTTACCCATCCAACTACTATCCAGACCCAATGTCGCTTAACTTCGCTGATCGACGGGAACCGATGTTGTGACATCCCGACTACATAGCCCTATATGTACAGTATACTTACTGAATAATAATCAGTGGGGAAAGACAAAAACTGGCGCAGCACTCAGGCAAACTAATGTGACCCTATTGTTCTTACTCCTCTATCGGGTCTTTTCCGTTTTACGGCCGCCACCCAAATTTAATATACGTACGCATGTTCATTAAGTGAGTACCTTTGAGTAGGTTTTAAGTAGGTTTTAAGTTGGACAAAATAATTTTTATTGAGAAAATCAAACAATTTTGGCTATTTATTTACCTTTAGGTTTTAGAATTTCTTTTTGGAAATTGAAAATATCATGTAATATTCCAGTGAATAAGTCTTTTCCTTCGTTTCTTTGCCTCCACATTGGTTAGGTTAGGTTAGATTGGTTAGGGTTAGGTTAAGTTAGTTGATAATGTAATGTCAGCTAACCTCTCTCAAGTAACAACAAAATTTTATCTACGATTGTGTTGTGATTTATTTCAACTTCTTTTTCAATGAATCTTAACAATTAACGTTTCTCCAAATTAAAATATAGTGAATATTCATAAAAAGGTGAAAAGAGAAGTAGAATAATGTAGATTTTATTTGATTTTAATGGCGGCCATAAAACAGAAAAGATTCCCTCTATCATTATCATTAACATCATTGGGATTCGAATCCCCCGACCTTAGTGTCTTCACCTCGCTTATTGGAAAACGTCGTTACCCATTGAGCTACGGACGGTGACGTTTAGGTTACCTACTTAGCTTGTATACTTTGTCGCTGTTTTGTGGTCCGTATTTCATCCCTCGCGAGTTAGGGTCGAGTGTGAAACGAAGGTGAATTCTTTCGTAATATTTAATACGAGGAATAAATAATTATTTAAAGGAGAATGCATAAATGGGTGAATGACGCAGGAAAGAAAACGAAAAATTAATAGAAATAATCAGAATTACGGAGAAGGACATAAAGGAAGAAGAAACCAGAAAGGCGCGGAAAGAAAAAAGCAAACAAGAACTAACAGAGATTGACACAAACACGAAAAGGCATTGAATAAAAACGAAGTAAAAACAATAATTAAAAAATATATCCCGACGAAGAATACAAATGAAACCTTAAGCAAATATACTTTGCAAAATACAGAGACGGAAAATGTATCTACGAATTCAACGCACATCCAACTTTGGCCAGTTTTGATCATATTGTAAATTTGAGCAAAATGAAAATTCCGTCTTATTGCTGGACAGAAAAACTTACGCGCGAGATATGGAATCCGCAAATAGGGTTAAAAATGCTCCTATCCTCATCCTTCAATGATAATTTCGGCTGAAATTCCAAAGAATAATACGAAAAGATCAACAAATCGAGGAAATAATTTTTCCGATGTCTCTCATACTACCACACTCGTAAAAATGATTCAAAACGTACAACGACAGACATTACAAATGAGAGCTCCTTGGCCGAACCTGTTAAATGCGAGATAAAATTACATAAGCAATGGGAATGGTGCCTATCAGAACGGGTAAAAGGAAATTTCTCAAATGATGAGA
Source organism: Bathynomus jamesi (assembly GCA_023014485.1). Lineage (NCBI taxonomy): Eukaryota > Metazoa > Arthropoda > Malacostraca > Isopoda > Cirolanidae > Bathynomus > Bathynomus jamesi. The sequence goes on along the minus strand of JAJOZX010000346.1, from coordinate 1,512,059 downwards.
GGGCAACGAAACGAGCTATACTCAAGGACAATGGATTTAAAATCCAAAAAAGGCAAACTGCAAAAAGAAAAGCTAAAGGTGACCCTGGTAAACGGGCAAGGTTTAAAGCCAATACACTCTCTAAATAAGTTTTATATCTGAAAGGAATTATAGAAGTAGGAAGTGACTTCAAATACCCTATTGAAATTCATCCTAAGGATTTATCAAGAACGCTACGAAAACTAGGAATACTGAATTCATAAAACAGAAATACAGAAATACAAATTAACAACTGAAATATGAAATGAAGGAATAAGAATACGAAAAGTTGTGATGCTTTTAACTTATTTATAGAACCCCAAATATTCTAATTGAAAAATTTGTTTATGTCATAATTGAAATCAGAGAATTGAAAAGAAAAAAGGCTCAAAGACCCCGACTCCCAGTATGGGAATTTATGGAAATTTTAATTTCTTCTTAAGAAAATACAGGGTGCCGAGAAGTCTCTATTCACAGTAGCTTATTTCTGCAAAATAAATAGGAACTTCTCGGACACCCTGTATATAAGGATAAGGAGAAATGTATACATTGATGAAGACAAGAGAGGCAAAAGGGAAGATACCAGAAGCGAGTAAGAATCCTACTCTCTCTAACAAATGAATTTATGTTAACGCAAGAAATACCAGAAAAAATAGTGGACTTATGGACAAGTCTAACCGAATCCAATCTAACCTAACCTAACCTATAACCTAATTTAATCTAACCCCACCAAAAATTCTTCATAGAATGTCACATCGAAGTCGTCAGCCCGAAAATAACTTGGCCGAATCTAATATTTTAAAATAATAGGAACTTAATTGATGACATCAGAATAACCCCACAATAATATCATACCACAAAACATTACTGAAATAACGACCAATAGGGCTCCTGGCTAATTACGTCATTAATCTACAATTGAGTACCAGCAAAACGGGTGGACGAAATAGTGAATTTTGGTATTTTTAAAACTTGAATTTTAGTTTCGAAATAAATGAGCGGTTTTGGTTTTCAAAAATATGTTAGTTATAGGTCTTGCCTTATGTTACTGATCATATGATTGTAATTACTTAAATGCGAGTGTATCAACAAGGCCCCAACTTTAGGGTGGTTTTGGCGTTTTAAAAATTCTTAATATTTGCTCTTTCCTAAGTAAATAGCTAAACTATTAATTCCTTATCTTAACTCCCAAATTTCTTAACTTCCTTATCGGTATATTTGGAAAACAAAGTCACTCGTTTATTACGAAACGAAAAATCGAACTTTAAAAATACTTAATTCCTATTTCGTCCACCTATTTTGTTGGTACGCAGCTGAAGATTAATGATAACGTTTTGTCTGGAGCTTCTATATGACAAAGAAGTAAATATGATAAATTTGACCCAACTCCGAGGGTACACAAATTGGGAAAGTATAAAATCTAATAAAGTAGGAAGAAACTAGCAAAGAACGGATAAGACAACGGAGAGATATTATTATTTTTAGAAGTAAAGACGCTAGAAATTTTGAAAAAAAATATACTTCCGAAAGGCGAGGGGAAAGCGAAACAATTTCCAGACAAAAATGAACGATGTTCCGCAGAAAAAGAGACCACCGGTTGCAAATTTACAGAACTGCAAAGATAACTACCAAAAAGTGATCACTGAAAATGTGGGGAGTATTGACCGTGACCTACAAGATTCAGTCGAAAAAATATACAGGGAGAGAAGAGAAAAATGTTGAAATGATCAAAGAAAACCCAGAATATTTCTATACCTTTGCGAGACTGAAGGAACTATCGGACCTTTAAGGTATAAAAATAATGCATTTACCGATGATCTGAAAGGAATATCTAATCTATTAATAGCTCATTCAATGAATTCGCATTTCGTGTTCCAAACACCGATAAAATGAAATGACAGCAATACTTTTTTGAAGAAGACTTACAAAGAGAATATAACACGCTTTGATTTTACTCTAGACGATATAACACGAGTTATAGGGCAACTAAAATCACGGATGCGGACAAATGGAACACTACACGGATTAAAAACTGTAAGTACGAGATAACTACGCCTCTCTGTTCGATATGAAAAATATATTTGGACACAAAAAAATACTGGATATCCTGAAGAGAGTAAGCACTGTCTCTGTATACGGAAGATAAAGAGCTCTTAACCGACGTAGGTAATGAAGTAATCAATATTAGCAGAGCAGTATCCTTTGCTGACGAAACAGAAGTCAGCGGACAAATAAAAAACAAATAGGATAATCTTTACAAAAGGATACAAATAGAAATACACAATTGGCCAGAAGACAACAATATGAAATTTAATACCAAAAATTTTCATTTCGAGGTAAAGAAAAAATAAAAATTTATGGATGACTATGCCCCAAATGGTCAGGAAATTCAAAGAAACTCAAAAGTAAGCGATTTAGGAGTTCTAATGATGCGAAATTTTAGGTACGTAAAAAATCTTGCAATAAACAAAGCAAAATGAATAACTGGACAGATACTGAGAACCTTTAAAAGAAGGGACAGGAATATAGTGAGTCCTTTTCTGAAACTATTGATCGTACCCAAACTGGGATATGGATGTCTTAATGCCCCATATAAAAAAAAAAGACATCAGCTAATTGAAATAAATTCAGAAAAACTTTAAACGTAAAACCAATGGATGCAAAAGTCTAAATTACTGAGAAAGATTATGTAAATTGAGTCTATACAGGGTGTACATAAAGTCAGGATCTATTTTTGTGAAGCACTTGGAAATTATATGGAATTCAATCATAAAATGATAAAGTGGTAACATTTATTAAATAATTAAGAGTAAGATTCGACGTGACGCCCATCAGTATCCCTGCACAGCTCAAATCGTTCCGCAGCATTTCTAAACACATTCTGGAGCATTTGCGGGTTATGGTATCTGCAGCAGTTCGTATACGTGTACGTAAGTTTTCAAGACTCGTAATCTTCGTCTGATAGACGTGCGATTTGATAAAGCCCCATGCAAAGAAATCTAAAGGGGTTAAATCTGGTGATCTCGCTGGCCAAAGTCTGTTGCTTCCTCGTCCGATCCAGCGATTTGGAAAACGTCCATTTAGATAATCCTGAACAATTTTGGCATAGTGACAAGGAGCACCATCATGTTGATAGACGACGGGGATAAGATTGTTAGTACCGTCGTCTATCAACATGACGGTGCTCCTTGTCACTATGCCAAAATTGTTCAGGATTATCTAAATGGACGTTTTCCAAATCGCTGGATCGGACGAGGAAGCAACAGACCTTGGCCAGCGAGATCACCAGATTTAACCCCTTTAGATTTCTTTGCATGGGGCTTTATCAAATCGCACGTCTATCAGACGAAGATTACGAGTCTTGAAAACTTACGTACACGTATACGAACTGCTGCAGATAACATAACCCCGCAAATGCTCCAGAATGTGTTTAGAAATGCTGCGGAACGATTTGAGCTGTGCAGGGATACTGATGGGCGTCACGTCGAATCCTACTCTTAATTATTTAATAAATGTTACCACTTTATCATTTTATGATTGAATTCCATATAATTTCCAAGTGCTTCACAAAAATAGATCCTGACTTTATGTACACCCTGTATGTGTTGGAAAGAAGAGCGAAGCAAACCACAACTTACACATGGCAAATAATAATTGAGAAACTAGTTTCTAATTTGAAAAGAAACGCTGTAAGCTATATAATAATGGAAAAACAGGAAAAGCAGTGTTCCAAAATTGAACATTAGAAGAGAAAAATCCCCAGCACTGGAGAAAATAGCTTTGTTGTCAGAGACCAAGATAACTTAACCAATTACAAAAACGAATAAAAGACGTTACTGATAGCGATGTGGACAACTTCAAAATAACACAAGACACTTGCAGGACAATCTCAGCTGAGGTAGTTGCGCTTGGCGATGTGCGATGGAGAGCTCAAGTGAGCACTTATCTTTTTCACCACCCCAAATCTCGAGGTAGAGACACTATATATATATATATATATATATATCGAATGACACATATGAGCACACGTATTTTTTTATGAAACAAAACTGCCTTATCAGGATTCGAACCCAGGACCCCTTGAGCAGTAGTCCTGAGCGCTACCATCGCACTATATTGTAAAATATATACTGTGTATTAAAGAATAACATAAGGTACTCTCCTAAATTGTAACTATCATGCAATACTAAGATGTTCTGATAGTTTCATGAGCATGTGTACAAGGTATTTAATGAATTTTACATTGGACTAATATTTATTCTACTCTACCTTAATTTTAATTAATTCTCTAACAGTTTGGAGTGTGATATTCATACACAAGCGTTCTTGTACGCGTCACACTTCCTATTTTGCTCCATTCCTCTCTTGTTTGAAACGCTGACTTGGCTAGAGACGTTTGACCCCTGACACCTTTAGCCCAAACTGCCCAGAGACATTTGATGGGGTTTAGGTCTGAAGCTTCAGACACAACTGGAGAAGGTTAATCTGCTTATTGGCAAACAGATCCCTATACTCTCTTTGTTGATAAATGACATGGTGTGTTTTGTTGTTGCAAAAGATGATCTGCTTTTATGAAAGGTGGAAATATTTTATCGATGGAAGGACTTCAAAATTCTTCTCGCGCTTTCTGGCATCTAGCTAAGAACCTCTTCAACAACTTTACTTCCTCTTCTTTCCCTCCTCTTTTCCACTCCGACGGCTCAGGTGCTGTCTCTTCTCCTGACAAAGCTGAACTCTTCGCTCAAACTTTCGCTTCCAGCTCAACCATGGACGATTCCGGTGCTGTTCCCCCATCTCCTCCTCCCTCTGAGTTCATTATGTCTAAAATTAGACTCTCTTCCAAATATGTTCTTTCTACCCTTCTGGGCTCAACTCTAGGAAGGCGTACGGTCATCATGGTGTTCCTCCTGTTATTCTTAAGAACTGTGCTTCAGTGCTGACACCCTGCCAAGGCAAACTCTTTCGTCTTAGTCTCTCATCTGGTACTTTTCTTCCTGCTGGAAATTCGTTTTCATTCAGCCTGTCCCAAAGAAGGATGACCGCTCTCAGCCCTCCAACTACTGTATAGTCCAATTGCTTTGATTTCTTGCCTTTCTAAAGTTTTTTAATTTATCCTTAATAGGAAAATTCTTATACTCCTTTCTTATCACAATCTTCTTTCAGATCATCAGTTTGGGTTCCGCAAGGGACGCTCGACTGGCGATCTTCTTGCATATCTCCCTGAATGTTGGTCATCCTCCTTTCGGGATTTCGGTGAAACTTTTGCTGTTGCGCTAGACATATCAAAAGCTTTTGATAGTCTGGTACAAATCTTTAATTTCGAAACTACCCTCCTTCGGTTTCTATCCTTCCATCTGTGCCTTCATCGCTAATTTCCTTTCTGGCCGATCTATAGCTGCGGTTGTAGATGACCACTGTTCTTCTCCTAAAGCTATCAACAGTGTTCCTCAGGGTTCTGTCCTGTCACCCACTCTTTTCCTTTTACTTATTAATGATCTTTTAATCAGCACTTCCTGTCCTATTTACTCCTATGCCGATGACTCCACTCTTCACTTCTCCACCCGCTTTCCAAAGCGTCCATCTCAACAGTCACTCCGTGATTCGCGTAGGACGGCTATGGAGCATCTGACTTCTGATATTTTTGCTATCTCTGAGTGGGGCAGAGAAAGCCTTGTGGCTTTCAATGCCTCAAAAACTAAATTTCTCCATATGTCTACTCGTAACAATCTTCCACACGAGTGACATGACTATCCCCTTACCTTCAACAATACACAACTCAATCCTTCCTCTTCTCTTAATATTCCTGGCGTTTCCTTTTCTCGTGATCTTTCCTGGAAAGATCACATATACTCTCTTTCCAAAACAGCTTCGAAGAGGTTAGGTGTGCTGTACCGCCTCCGCGGTTTCTTCACTCCCGCTCAGTTGCCCTCTCTGAACAGGGGTCTTGTCCACTCCTGTATGGAGTAATTTGGAGTATGGTGGCTCAGTAGTATAGCCGAAAAAGGGGAGAGTGCAAGAATGTTGCAAGAGATTACGTAATGTTGCAAATGGGGTGGGGGTGTTGCAAAAAAAAGGAAAAAGGAAAAAAGAAAAAAAAAGAGTACTGGCCTTTGTTGCCAACCGGGGTTGCAAGGGGCATGCAACTTGGAGGCGGAGTTCTCCCCCAAGCTATTCCCCCCAAAGGGCCAGGAAAGGAGAGAAAGGAGGAGAGGTGTTCACCTGGCAGGAGCCAAGTGCATATAAGACTTCAGCCGAGTAGGCGTTGTTTTATAGGCTCCTAATCAGCCAGTTGGCTGAGCCAAGGGGGGGGTAGGGGTACACCTGCAGGAGAGAGAGAGAGAGTAGTTGCCTTTGATTGCAAGGCATGCAACTTGGAGGCGGAGTTCTCCCCCAAGCTATTTTCGTTTACCTAACCTAAGAGGCCTCTAAGGGGTTTTCCCAAAGGGCCAGAAAGAGAAGGACCAGAGGTCCTTGCTCGGCTGGGAGCCGAGCTTGTAATGACTCCGTCAGTCGTCTCTCGGTCTTTTATAAACCTCTATTCTGGCTGAGTTGCCAGATAGCGCCATGTATTCAGTTGCCAGATAGCGCCATGTATTCCAGATAGCAAAAACCATATATTAATCATCCATTTAAATAGTGTACCACAATATATATTTATATGACGGTAGATGAATCCAATTAAATTCTGTTTATTAAATAAATAATTTTTACACACTTAATTTTTATTATAAATATTTAAGTCACGAATAACGAAACGAAATGAAAATTTATGAAACACACGAGCCTCATTCACCCCCAATCCCCTGCGAAGAAAATTGAAAAAAACGAAATTTAAAGAAATTAATCAACTGAAATTAGCCAAAACACAATCCGCTATAACGGGGTCGGTTTCGAAGAACACCTGCTGGTTGAGAGACCTTCCCCCCAATCCCTGATAAGTCTCCCTTCACTCCAAACGAAATGAAAATTTATGAAACACACGATTGTCATTCTCCAAACCCGTATATATATATATATATATATATATATATATATATATATATAATAAACGAATAAACAACTCGTGCACACACACACACACACACAGAGAAAAGGAGACTCTGTGTCAATTCGATTCACCTATTGCCAGAGGCGATTTTTTTTCTGACCATAATTTTTACCTTTCTCCCAGACAGCTTGAACAAATCCTCTCTTCACTCCATTTCTTAGATATACCCACAATTATATATATATATATATAATATATATATATATATATATATAGAGAGAGAGAGAGAGAGAGAGAGAGAGAGAGAGAAAGAGAGTTTTGTTCAAATAAAGGAATATGCTTGTACCTTTGCCAGCAAGTTCCATTCACGTAACCTAGAATTTTTCTATCACCCATAGTTTTCGAGAAAATAATATTTCCATTTACTCAGTTTTCCCAAATATTATTTAAAATTAAGTGTACTAATTTAAATTTACTTTCTTTTTTCCAGGTTAACTATACCCACAATTATAATAAATAATAATCGAATTACGGACGATTGTTCGAACACAATTGTTCGAACACAATTGTTCGAAAACCATAGTTCGAAAAACAGTTGTTCGAAGCAACAATTATTCGACGTTATAATTGTTCGAATGAACAACCAACTAAATAAAATCTTAGTTGCCAAGACGCAAATACGAAGACGTAAATAAGAAGGTTAGCCTCTTCATTTAAACTATAACATTTATAGTGCTGCAGTTAAACCACCCTTAAAATGGCAGAGTTTGTTTCTAGTGAGAAAGGAAAGCCAATGCTCTTAGTGAATGGGTTTTTATATGTAAGAGACCTAACCTAACCTAACTATAATTTGCAACTATAGTTTACCTTGACTTTCATATGCTTCTATCCTGTTTTATTAATAAAGATTTTTAACTTTGAATAACGTATGAATAAAGATTTTTAACTTTTAATGTTTTTTAATACTTTGTTTTTCGAACTATGGTTTTCGAGCAATTGTGTTCAAACAATTGTGTACAGGACCTGCATTGTCTATAAGGGGAAACTCTGAGTAAATGGAAATATTATTTTCTCGAAAACTATGGGTGATAGAAAAATTCTGAAACCATATTTGGAATCAGTATCAAAAGTTCTATAAGAAACACCAAATAATTTTCCAGAAATGTTGTTCCCTAGCGTAATTTCTCGCCGAATTGGAAAGGTTTTCACTCCACCTCAGACCCACAGTTTAACGTTGAAACCGAATGCTCTTTTAAAAATATAATTAGGATATATTTCTTTATATCCTCTCGATTACATTAGTGACTAATGATGCGGGAAACTCTGAGTAAATGGAAATATTATTTTCTCGAAAACTATGGGTGATAGAAAATTCTGAAACCATATTTGGAATCAGTATCAAGTTCTATAAGAATCACCAAATAATTTTCAAAGGAGTAATACGAGCATTAAATCTATTAGTGAAAATATAAAGATGCAATTACTCGTCCGGACCCGTTATAGCGGATTGGTACACATCATAGCTCCACCCAGCTACACGGCAGCCAATCACGACGAACATCTGGTCTTTTGGGGCGGAGCTTGGCGATTGTGCATATAAAAGGGGATATTTTTCAGTTTGGAGTAACAGTAGCTATTTTCGCGTCAGTGAATAATCATTCCCTCCACCATGGACCTGTACGTCTCCCCAGATTTGTATGAAGAAAGTGACACTGCAGCATTAACGGCAATTAATCTTTTTAACGCGATTGACCGTGATGAATTATTTCCAACGCAAACCGTAGAAGATATTTGCAGTGACGCTCCTTACAATCCGACGCAAGGGACTACCATAGAAATGTAAGTGTCTATAATTCGATTTTATATATATGGATGGGTTGTAGTATCTCGTCAAATATTTCATTTAGATACTAGCCAAAAATCGAAATTTTTTATGTCAATCAATGTTATTTGGTCTTACCTCTTATCCCCATTATGCTAAAATCGAAATTTTTTATGGCAATCAATGTTATTCCTCTTAAATGAACCAAAGATATCTTCACATAATGGGGATCTGTCTGTATACTCTGTATATGTTTTAAAAGAATGAACATTATTCCTTTAAGGTCCGATGAGGATTTGACACGTGTTATACAATCTTTTGAAGAATCTCGTGTCATGAATACGGAGGATATACTGAACAGTCAGCAATGTCACACATCCTCCACCATGGACCTGTACGTCTCCCCGGATTTGTATGAAGAAAGTGACACTGCAGCATTAACGACAATTAGTCTTTTTAACGCGATTGACCGTGATGAATTATTTCCAACGCAAACCGTTGAAGATATTTGCAGTGACGCTCCTTACAATCCGACGCAAGGGACTACCATAGAAATGTAAGTGTCTATAATTCGATTTATATATATGGATGGGTTGTTGTATCTCGTCAAATATTTCATTTAGATACTCACCAAAAATCGAAATTTTTTTTATGGCAATCAATGTTATTTGGTTTTACCTCTTATCCCCATTATGCTAAAATCGAAATTTTTTATGGTAATCAATGTTATTCCTCTTAAATGAACCAAAGATATCTTCACATAATGGGGATCTGTCTGTATACTCTGTATATGTTTTAAAAGAATGAACATTATTCCTTTAAGGTCCGATGAGGATTTGACACGTGTTATACAATCTTTTGAAGAATCTCGTGTCATGAATACGGAGGATATACTGATCAGTCAGCAATGTCACACCGAAATAATGTAAGTGTTTTTCGATCTTTTTGGGGTAAGAAGACAATATATTTTCATAAATTTATTAAATGAAAGAAATCAGTACAATAACCAACTACAGAATATATCGTTACAAATATACGAACAAAAACATTATACTATACAACGAGTACGTACAATTGGAAAACGGATTTTTATCTGTCTGCATACCATTTCATCGTTTCGGCGAGTGTGACACGGGTCAAATAAATTTAAAAATTTATAAATTCTTTATCACATGACATATGCGTGAGAAATGAGACGCAGTACATTCCGCAAACATTACTAAAATATCCTTGTATACGAAATGGGTTCCATACAACTTCGGGAATATGTAACTGAGCGAGAAATTTTACAATAATAGGGTCACTCCAGGGTTGAGTACCGAGTGAATCAAAATAGTACAGGCGCTGTCTATTTTTAAAATAGACAGCGATCCAGTGAATCCCTTCATTACCGATGACATCTGTGTTCACAATAAGACTACCGCATTCTCGCGTACTTGGCAAACTCAATGTTTCATTCTTCGCAAACACTCCGATAAATTTGGAACGTGTGACTCGTTCCATTACTTTCTGAAGTGTATTAGCATCCATTTTAAAAGTCAGTGATAACGCTCCTAAATCTATCTACTTCTATTAGGGCTTGCGATTCGAGATATACTAGTACACTAATAGGAGCGTCTATAGGCTTGGCGAATTCCAGCCGCACTGAGATGTTTCCGCTCTGCTGTGGGGTTAAATGGGTATTTACGCTAGCAGATAAGTCAGGTGTAATGTCAAACGGATAAAGGTTAAATTGATCAATGAATTCTTCCTGCGTTACCCCATTACCAAGCTCATCACAATCACCTGCAATATGGGTCAGATTACTATAGGCTCTGGCACAAAGAGGTAACACAGCGTCTGATGAATAGTCCGTACCCATTGTTCCACCCAAAGCAGTGCCATTAACGTATAGAGTTATATTTTTAAGTCCGAAATTCTCGAATTTAAAGGCACTCTTTTTATATTTTCCATTCACCGAAGCATGGTCCTGCATACCGATTAATATCCTTTTAGGAAGATTTCCCAGGGCAATGTTTTCTATCTGCTTCGATGCCAACCCTGCAGGAACCGTATATAGTTTGATTTGCACTCTGTTAATAGGATATTTCACTGTAGCGTTTAGTAAATTTTTCTCAATTTCTAGTTGTTTTGGTGAACTTAATTTCACTCGCCGTACGCGGAGGTATGTGTCCATAATGTGAACCACAACGGGCTTTGCACCCTCCTCTTGATCAGCATCCAGATTTAAGCAGATCTCAGGACTCGTGCGGGTGAGCTTTATTTTCATATCCACCCCGTTGACAAGCAACTTCTCCTGGAAAGTGAAATCTGTGTGCAACCGTCCAAAACACTCGTATATTTTCTTTTTAGAATTTTTAAATTTGTCCTTTATACTACTTTCATCTTTAGTTTGATAATATCCCTCGGCACTTAAAAAGGTAGCCTTCGCTTCTTTGGAAAAGTTGAGGACATTTTCCAGATAGGCTCGTAGATGATAGTACCCCGTGCCTGCCGATATGTTGGTCTGATTTAAATATACGTCACACTGGTTGAATATGGAGTGCAGAAAGTTTGTTTCAGGGTATACAGCATATTTGTCATCGCAGACCGTTCCATCAGAATGGGCTATACGTAGCTTAGCGTACATGTGCACACAGCTTGGATCAAAAAAGTAAGGACCTGAGCTGGGTATCACGAATTCTATAGGTGCACTCGGGGAACTAATTGTGTTTAAAGGGTTAATTGTAATAAAGTCACTGTGCTCAATAGAAACTTGGGTTGGAGGCAGCTCAAAAAGGGACAGCTCCGATTTACAGCATTGTGAACTACATGGGTGGATGAAGCGTGCCATGGCGAAATAGTGACTCCTCTCTCGACAAGTGGTAAACAAACTATGATTCATGAGATCAATGTCCTTAGCTTATATCAGTCAAAAAAGTGGTCAACCATAGGTTTCATTCGCTTACAGCACTTCTTTTTTGATAGCCTTTTACGTTTAATACCACGTGACCCCTTCTTCCGGGCAGCCCTCTTCTTCTTCTTCCCGCCACCACGCATTTTTCTCTTTGCATCTTTGATGATTTCGTCCCGTGTACGCTTTAAATGTTTTTTTAGAGCTTCTTTAGGTTTAGCCCCGGCCAATATGTCTTCTGCAGTGTTAATACCTGATTGTAGCGCTTTTCTTCCAAGGTATCTGGCCCCCCTCTTCAGCAAAGGAACAGCCGTACGTAGTATGGATGAAAAAATGGACCCAAGTCCACTACCGCGTTGGTATCTCACCCCTCGATAGACGGTGAAAGGCTTTCTATCCATTATAACTCAGTGCGTCGAAAGTGTAGCTTCACTGTTAAGCTCCCGATACCGAATGGGAAGTTTTCACCCTCAATCGTTCTTATATATATTGAGATATTGGTTATTAAATTAGTTGCGACATTCACATAATGGGGTCTGTCATATGTAATACTCAAACTCCTTCTATGGTTGGGGATGTGAGCAATGCGCAGCAGGCGCGCCTGGGTATCCCCAACAAACTGGTGCTCCACTATATTACTGTAAATATAGCACATGTCTGGGGACCTTTCAGCCAATTTCTCCATCTTCAACTGATACATTAATCTGGACAAGTCATGCTGTGTCTCGTGAAATGTGTCTCTTTGGAAGGCTGCGCTATATCGGCCATTGGTTAGAATTTGGAACTTTCTATGGTCTTTAATACGTCTGTTAGTCTTTGATTTTAGGATTAGTGTATGTGCAGGGTTGTTTACGATTTCGTATACTAAATCATTCGTAAGGTTTGAGTTTCTTAAACTTACGTTTAAGCCTCTCACAACATCCTCGGCCGAACCATATTGACCCGGTCCTAGTCTTACTTCTGTACTGTAATACCGTGCAACCTTAGTCCGAGCGATACGCATAGTTTCATCCATAGCTACCCCAGCTTTTTCACACTCGTCAATGTCTCTAAGAATCGTAAAAACGGGCTCTTTATGTTCAATATTTAAAAAGATGGTGTCCAGCTGAATTTCGCATATCCCCACCTCATACGAATCACGACCCAATTCAATGTGCTTGTGGAGCTCTGTTACAAAGTTGGCTAGTGTGTTGTTAGGGTGTACAGACAGGGACGAGGAGGACGGGAGTGTGACGTAGAAATGGTTAGGAGCCATGTTGCATACTATTTAAGCTTCATTATTGCATCAGCTTTTATATAGGTGTTGAAGCTTTCTGGGTACCCTAGCCATTTCACCAGGTACATTTTTCTCTTTCCTGAACCTTTGCTTCCTAAAATTTTCTCAATTTTAAACACATTTTTTTCTAAATTAAACGCAACTTTCTGCAATTCCTCGCGGTAAAAACCTCCTGAGATTTCTTCCCCATTCAAATCTTCAATGTAATACATCATTATCTCACCTTTAGGTCTCATAGCCCTAACTTTAAAAATCTCGCGTGTCCATCCTTGCTCAAAACCCTTTGCGAATTTATTCCCCGAACGCGACAGCCTTACATAATCATTGATTTTGAAGCGCGCAGTGTGGTGGTGGTGGTGATCCATCTCTTCTCGGGAGCGTACCTCTTTCTAAAACTTCGTTAGGTGTTGTCCCAATCGTGCGATGGTGTGAGCGGTTGTAGGATGATGCCAATGATTCCAGAATGTCTAGAAATCTGTGTGTGTTTTTATGTGTAAAATAACGGTGCATGCGTTCCTTTATGGTGCGCTGAACTCTTTCAGCTAAAGAAGCCTTATGTATAGAATTGGTTGTGTAATAGCTGATATTAAACTCTGTCAACATGTTCTGAAAAGCACGGCCTATAAATTCCTTCCCCATATCCGTACAAAAATAGCCAGGAACCCTGTTTTCTTTTAACATTAGCGTTTTGGTGGCTTTAGCAACTGTTTCAGGTGATTTATTTTTCAGAGGAACTAGCCACATATATCTAGAGAATACGTCTATTATGAATAGAATGTAGCGGTAACCATCGTTATACACAGAATATCTTTGCATGTCTGTTAAATCTGCTTGCCAAATAGAATCAATCGAGGAAGCCGTTGTCTTGGCTGTTTTAAACCTTTTTCTCACAGGCTTATGAAGCGTATAAGCGTCTGCTCCCTCAAAAATCTTTCAACATCTTTTTTTCCTACTCCGTAAACACTTCTGTACAGTCTATCTACGCCGCCGTAAGAGGATGGGTTAGAAACGTCATAATAGCGTTTAGTTAATACGTTAGCCATTTGCGTATTTTAGAGGCACGTGGGTAGGGTTGGTTTAACCTCTTCTTTCCCTCTTCAAAGGTGTTACCGCCGGGGGTGACGGCGTCTTCAATTGTGTCACATGCGTTGCATGTTCCAAGTCTTTTAACCTGTTCAGATTTCCTATCAACGTTTTAGGGACATTTATTTGTTGTAGTCTTGCTTTAATATGCTTCCATCCTGATGGTGATGGCCTATCCCACTTTCTCACCAGATCATGGACAATGTCTACGATATTCGATCCCTGTACCTTTGATCCTTCCATAATGAGCTCGCCTGTATCGGTCCATTGTATGGCTGGATCCTCATTCAATAGATTATAAAGACTTAAGCCTTTACTCATCAATGTATGTGGGAGGGTGCTTTTTAATACATGTTCGATATGTTGTGTGGCTAATCTTTTTGGTTGGTCAGCTGTATCGTCGGGTTCAGATCCTATGTCGCCATGTCCATCGTCCCCCGTGCTGTGCCTAATAACCACAGGAATCTCTCTAGGGCTCTTATAATTTTCGTACTCGTGAAGAAATTTCTGCAGAGCTTCTTGGTATAAGATTCTTTTCTCATCAGGTGTTTTTTCACTGTTTAATAGAGCTAGCAATTCGCTTTCCATTCTTTTACGTCTGCTTTTACGGGGATCTAGATCCGTGTCTGAATTCCTTTGCAGTGAAGCGTACACCTCGTGGGGAATCACTACCACTTTCTTCATTATATTAATCTAGTCAGTAAAGGACCCAAAACTGAAAATAAGATGGGGAGAAATGACCCTCCTGTTTGTACAATAATTCGTTTTTTCTTCGCTACAGTTTGACTTTTACGAGCGAGTGCACGTATTATGTTCTTGTAGCGGCGTAGGCGAGCCTTCTGATGGGTTTTCATTGATACATTGCAATTTATAACGTTAAGACAGATTTCACAGATGCATTTTAAAAAGTCGGCGTCGATATTTTTAATAAACATCTGCTGCATTGCCCGGGGCAGTCGATGATAGATTTTTATTAATTCATGGTATTTCTTTAGTCTCTTTGTCATTCTGGAATATACACCGTTTCAGGCTCGTTTGGAAATATATTCGTTCGCAGAAGCACTCTAAACGTGTTTCGCGGATGAAGGTCGCAAAGCAAATATCCGTAACGCGTGCTTGTAGCTTCTTTATAAACTTCCAAAAACTCCTTACGCTGATTCGGGAACATTTGATTGGCTAATACCCCAATTTGTGATACATCTCTACGTTGCGCGAATAAGACTAGATATTGCGTATTTAACGACACATCGCGCATGTATCTATTTTTGAAAAATAGATTCTGATTGATGAAGAACACGCTTATGTTAAGATGGTGGGAGAATACTGTAAATGTCTCGGCAAACGTTTTATATCCATCTCCAACATGAGATCGTCAATTACAATGATTGTATGTTCATTTCCCTTTAACGAATTAACGTCATATACGCCTTTGTGGAACAAAATATTATCTTGGTACTCGTTGAACACTGATTGATACGTCGAATAGCACCATATAACTTTATGCACAAATTTCGAGAACATCTCTCCCTTTTCTTTAATGATTTTAAGCATAAACACAGTTTTACCACATCTGTAGGTCCAGATATAATGCATGTGGATGGGCTCGTGAATCTGAATTTTCTACAGAGTTCATTTCTAACACGTCACACTCCTAAGTGGGTCATTTACAAAATATTACAAATTTTGAGTGCTGTTCCTTATATTTTGCTTTCTTCTCCCACAGAACCGTGAATGACGATGAGGTAGAGCACCCCATCATTGACATTACGGATGACCTCGACGACAGTGTAGTTGTGATCTCCTCCCCTGCCAACGAACCCTCACCAGCGATACCGGTAGCACGTCCAAAGCGGAGGTGTGAGAACCCCACGTCAGGTATAAAGCGCCCGAAATACGCGCCTGTTGCAGCGGTAATAGATCCCCAACCCTCAACCTCTTACGCAACAAGCCCCCAGCAGCACCTCCCGCTAATATATCCCCTTATTCATCCGCCGGCCCCCGTTCTGTTAAGTCTACAATAATAGATCCCCAACCCTCAACCTCCTACGCAACAGGCCCCCCATCAGCACCTTCCGCTAATATATCCACTAATTCATCCGCCACAGTTGCCCCCCGTTCTGTTGAGGATGCTATAACGCTCGAATTGGTGCGATCCGCAGCCCCCACCCTAGCTTTGACTAGAAATCGGTATAGTCAGGGTCGACCCAAGAGCCATGTATAGCAATGGAATTCAGCGCGGGCTACGCCGGGTTGTACAGCGTATTATAGAGTTTGCTCTTCAGAATCGCGACGAGCGTGAAGTCAGGACGAGTCTGTCCTTTGGATTCGGGTCAGATGACGGTGATGTAGACGATTATTGGGTGATAGTGCCATTTAGACGTTTGGCGGCTGAAGATGTAGAATATATATTAGGACGTATAATGCAAGTCGCCCAAAGTAGTATAGCCTTCAATATGGACAACTTCACGATAAATATTGACCGTGTATTCCGTGTTGCGGGTCATAGTGCCATACCGTATACTCTTAACTTCAATTCTCCGACTATTTACCGAAAGCATATAAACGTCGATCGTGGTTGCGGCTTTATAGCAGTACTCTTAGCACGTATGTTTACTGTACAAAATACACGGACTCAAAAAATTTGGCTGCCTACGGTTGTGTAGCGTGCCCGTAAACTAGCTGTAGACTGTGAACTTGAATTTGACTGTAATATGGGTCCTGAAGAGCTGAGAAGGGTAGAACAGGAAATGAATGTCCGCATAGTTGTATTTGGGTTGGATGATCGTCGTAGGACTGTGTATGTTTTTAAAAGCTGTGTGAGAGATCGTACAAGACCCCTACTTATTTTAGGATTGTCAGGACAACGTATCTCCCCATCCGTAATATAAGGTGGCTTTACGCGAGTTATGACAAAAGTAGAAAATATGGGAGACATCATGATTTGTGTAAGGGGTGCCTCGAGTTTGCGGATGATATAGTGAGACATTGTAAAGAATGTCACATGGTATGTGAGCAGTGTAAAAGCACCAAATGTGAAAGCCGTGTAGTTGAAGCTGAGAAGAGAGACTGTGATGTGTGTAGACGCACATTTTTCAATAATAGCTGTTTTGATTTCCATAAATCAATTGGCACGTGCAGGAAAATGAGAATCTGTGAATGTGGTATGTTTCACACAATGGATAATTGGGGGAAATTTAAGCACAAGTGTGACGTAATTCACTGTCCTACATGCCAGGAGGAATATAAGGCGGATGGAGTAAAGCATGTATGTTATATGAAAGATGCTAAGCCTAAAAATAACCCTTGTATAACTGTATACTACGATATAGAAACATATACGAACGCTGAAACCAAAGAGGTAATTCTACATTTACTTGTGAGCCAGACCATCTGTGATGAGTGTATGGGTATCGAATGTGACGAGTGCCCCAAATGTGGTAAACGGACAAACGTTTTTAAAACGAATGTCCGCGATAGTCCTGTGAAACTATTTGTGTCCTATATTGTCAAGTTAGCCGACAAGTTAAAAAAAATGACTGTATATTCTCGCCCGTAACGGGGCAAAGTTTGACACGCAGTTCCTTTATAAGGAGTTGCTTGAACACGAATCCTCTGAGATATTTACAGGTGATCCATTGAAAAGAGGCAACAAATTAATACAGATGCAGATAAGAGGCAATGTACAATTTAAAGATACTTTATTATTCACACCTTGTAAATTAGCAAAGCTACCCAAGGTGATGGGAGTAGCAGCTGAAGTTTCCAAAGGATAGTTCCCTTACACTTTCCTCACCAGCGAGACTTTAAACTACGTAGGCCCCCCCCCCAAACATTATTTTGACTGTATGGATGAACGTGAAGACTTTGATCGATACTACGACAGTTTTAATGAAAGTAACCCTTATAATATAGCTGATGAATGTGAGCGTTATTGCGTGAATGATGTGCGCGTGCTTAGAGTATGTTTCCAGGCCTTTAGAAGGATGTACATAGCCCGTTTCAAATGCGATCCACTGCAAGTCGCAACCACCATCGCATCATTATGTTTTACGGTGTTCAAGAATAACTTCATGCCAAAAGACACCTTAGCCATTATTCACCGAAACAACCCCCGCAGTTACGGACACAAGGCTATTTACTGGCTCATACACCTACAGCAACAGACAGGTGTATACATAAAGCACGCCCGCAACACGGGTGAAGTACCCATTAAGATTAATGGACGTGTTTTTTGGGTTGATGGGTTAAGTGAAAACCGTGTCACTGGTGTGAAGACTGTGTACTCCTTTAACGGTTGCTGGTGGCATGGATGCCCCCGTCCTGAGTGCGGAATCGCCGGAGATATCCACGGTAGGTCTCCTGCCGACTGTCTTGCATCGACCCGCACCGCGATCAACTTATAGGATCACAGTTCACTCACAAAGTCTTGTGGGAGCATGAATATGATGCACGGATGGAGACAGACGAGGTGTACCGTGAGGAAATAAACACGATCAAGCGTTCAATGGTGCTGGATCCTCTCAAATGTGGTGATAGCTTGTTTGGAGGACGTACAAATCCTTTCAGACTATACTTTCCACCTACGGAGGGCGTGAAGCTCCATTACTACGATTTCTGTTCTTTATACCCATACGTGATGAAGAGCAATCCGTACCCCGTGGGCGCTCCTGAGAAACTGGTGGGACCTAGCCTACCCTCCATCAATGAATTTTCAAAAAATTTGAATGATCGTTACTTTGGGCTCTCTTTCGTAGACGTACTCCCCCCACGCAATTTATGGATGCCGATCTTACCTGTCGTTATCGACGACAAGCTCATGTTTCCCCTGTGCGTGAAGTGCGCGGAAGAGGATAACGGCGAATGTAACCATATACCCCACCAGCGTAAGATCAGAGGCGTATATACAAGTCCTGAGCTGGCCCTAGCCGTACGCCATGGTTATAGAATACTGAAGATACATGAGGTGTGGAGGTTTCAGAAGCTACCCAACCTTTTCACACCATATATAAACGCCTTTTTGAAGGATAAGGTTGAGGCATCAGGGTATCCGCGAGGAGTTGATACCGAAGGTGAAAAGTCTGCCTATATTCAACGTTACCGCGACCGCGAAGGTATACAACTTGATCGTGTCCAAATTGTAAAGAATCCTGGCAAGCGCTTTAGTGCAAAGTTGTCTAAACAGTCTATGGGGAAAATTTGCGCAGAATACCGGCAGAGGGAGCATTCATTTGGCACAAAGTTATAGCGATGTCTGGGATTATGCCAATGCTCCCGATAAAGAGGTCATGGAGATCGTGAATGTAGGTAATACTTACATAATAAAGTACAACAACACTGAATTTGCCACAGACACCTCAAGGGTTACAAACATACCTGTGGCCAGCTTCACAACAGCCTACGCCCGTATAAAACTTTGGGGTCTATTGCATTCTCTTGGGCGGAGAGTATTGTATGCCGATACAGATGGCGTGATATTCACAGAGAGGGAGGGTGAATACATGCCCGCTATTGGGGAGTTCCTCGGCGAACTCACTGATGAGATCAAGGACGAGTATGGGGACAACGCTTACGCCGACTCTTTTGTCTCAACAGGACCTAAGACTTATGGGGTACGGGTCAGGGTGGGGCAGGAAATGAAATATATCGTGAAGGCAAAGGGTATTACGCTCAACCATGCGAATCGGCGGGTTGTTAACTTTGAATCGTTGAAGGATCTAGTATGTTTGGACGATGATGAGGGCGAACAACCTCCCCAACTAATTGTAGGCACCCACAATTTTCGGGCGCAGAAGCTGGGGGGCGTGAAGGAACTTAGGGTACGAAGGTGTGCCGTAACACCTATAGGAAACGTTACCAGTTACCTGGTACCTATGATACCGTACCCTTTGGATACCATAACGTATGATGCTTCTATTGTTAACTCACACGTATTTGTCTTGTATATAATCGTATCTATTGATTTATTACACGTATTTGTAAATATATATATAACTTGAATATCTCATTTATTAAATCGTATTTGTAAAGTATCTATTGATTTATTACACGTATTTGTAAATATATATATAACTTGAATATCTCGTTTATTAAATGTATTTGTAAATATATATAACTTGAATATCTCGTTTATTAAATAAATCATGTTTCAATTAGCGTTTCACTTTCTCCTTTGTGTGTGTGTGTGTGCGCGCGCGCAGGTGAAAGTTCTAAGCTCCGCCCACTGTAAGACCGTGAGTCATGCTACTATCTGGGAGTCCCTGCGTGGTCAGTCGATTGCAGTAAGCCCGAGAGATCAGACGTGTATTCAGATCAGACGTGTATTCAAATGGCTACCTTTAATATTGCTTGTACAACGTTTATGAAATGGTATTCAGCAAAGTGTCAGGATGTGGTGGATACCGAAAAACTTCCTATTCCTCCCTCCTATACCTCTTTTAAAACACATTGGATTGTGCGAAGTTCCAAGATGTACAAAATACTCTACGGATGTTCTGGTGAGACCGTTGAAGGCTTTCGTTGCACAGACGATGTGCTGAAGTATGCTGCAGAGCTAAACTTTATAAAGTCTCACATACACCGTGAAGTAAAAGAAACAACGCGTGCAGAAGAGAAGCAGCAGGTATGGATAATGAGTCTTGCGGATGGGTGGTGTGACAAGCGGTATTACGTCATGCTACACCATGTCGATTACTCATACCCTACGACTGAAAATGTGAATCTCGTGATCATGGACAATCTTAAGTATTTTTATCACTATATTAACGTATATCATGATGAGGTTCGTAGTGAGGTTGTGGCTAGTGCCCTGCGTGAGTTTTTAACAAACTTTAGAGACGAGTATCGTTTGATGGGCAGAAAGGAAAAAATGAGCATATGTTCCTCTCAAATAATGCGCCGGAGTGTGAAGATGTTTAGTAAAACATAAATGTTCCTAGTTCTTATCCTGAGGTAAAATGTCTGGTGCGTAGGCTGGTAGTGATGAAATTAATTCTTGTACCGGAAAAGCAAATATGTACAACAATTCGGTACGACTCGCGGATCATACGAACAAGCCCATTCACGTATCATCGAGTCAGCCGCCCGTCGAACCGTTCCTGCCTACCTGCGTGCCTCACACGGCTCATAGTTATCTCAGAGCTTGAACCGAGTGGACGTGCGCTCCTCGAATACGATGGAACTTCCTTTGAGCAGCATTCTCAACGCCTCGTACGATGTGTCCGTGACGAAATCGTTGCGCGTGTTCAGGCGTAATTCCGGTACCATTAGCTATGTACTGGAAACGGAATGTAGACAAACAAACAAACGGGTTTATTTAAGTGTCGAGGAGATGAATAGAATCTTCGTGATAGTTGAGAAGTGGAGTGAAGATCGTTATAAAATACCTGCTAACGTAGGTACAAGAAGAGAGCAGATTAGTGACGCACCCTCATACGCCGTTGTATGTACGTTGTGTATAAATAACGATCGGCCGTGCATTGATATACGGCTGATGTGGAAGAATGCTTCTGATAATAACGCTCTTGTTCCTACGCGAAACCGTTTCATCCTCGACAGAATGTTTGAAATCGTCGGATTCCGCAAGCTGAAACCTATATTAGACGCGCGTGTTACGGACATGCTTTATTTTGATACAGTACTTGAATACGCCTACACCGCTCTGCTCGATGGGTTTACCGAGTGTAGGGCTGGTGAGAATGGTCTAGTGCTGGACGTTTATTTAAAAAGTTTAGACTCTTTGAAATACCATGAACTTTGGTACAAAGCAATTGATCGGTACAAGGCTGAGCTCACCTACACCGTTCACCCTGAAGAACTATTTCTTTATATAACGCGCAGTTGTCGTAACGATTTAGAAGATTATTTCAATTGCCGCTATGTTGAGTGAGTTCACGATTGAAAAGCTCGAGTCGGTAGAAATAAACCCTCGATTGGAAAAGCGTGTTTATAAACTTGTGTTTAATAATGTAGCTAACGATGAACTCTTTGTGCGTGCTTTTGATTGTATTCTAGACGTATTTAAAGATGACTTACCAACCGGTTGTAAAGTGGGAACAAAAATAGTACTGAACGATATGAAAGCCCTTCATATCGAATACATTTCTATTTGAAATGTATATTTATTTTATATATATATCTCCATAATCGTGTGTATATATTTCATGTACTGTTATGATTATATATATATTCCTCAATTATTATTGAAATGTATATTTATTTTCTATATATTTATAATAAACAGAATGATGCAATGTTGTTTTACTTAATTATATCATGTTACGCCTTCTAAACCTACTACCGGTATTCTAAACCAACTTTTAAGAAATATAATAATGTATACAATGGTATCGCTAAAAAGTGGTATCTGGCAACTCAAGCCATTTACGCCTTCTAAGCCAACTGGCTGATTAGGAGCCTATAAAACAACGCTACTCGGCTGAAGTCTTAATATGCACTTGGCTCCTGCCAGGTGAACACCTCTCCTTTCTCTCCTTTCTGGCCCTTTGGGGGGAATAGCTTGGGGGAGAACTCCGCCTCTAAGTTGCATGCCCCTTGCAACCCCGGTTGGCAACAAAGGCCAGTACTTTTTTTTCCCTTTTTTTTGCAACACCCCACCCCCCTTTGCAACAACCCCCACCCCCTTTGCAACATTACGTAATCACTTGCAACATTCTTGCACTCTCCCCTTTTTCGGCTATACTACTTGGCTCAACCCACACAGCCATACTTGTCCGGGTAGAATCAAAGGCTTTTGTCTCATCAATTCCCCGCCTCTTACTCACTGTCTTCAATCTCTCTCTTCGCCGCAACGTGGTCTCACTCTCTCTTTACTATCGCTATTATAACGGACAACTGCTCTTCTGAACTCTCTAACTGCAAGCCTCCTCCTTTAAAGAGAGCACGCAGCACCAGACTTTCGACACGTTCGCAGTCCTTTTCTGCCCAACTATCTAACGCAAGGGTTAATCAGTATTTTGAATCTTTCATTTACTCAATCGGTCAACTCTGGAACAATTTTCCTCAATCCATCTTTCCTCCTGTCTATGACCTCTAATCTTTTAAACGCAGAGTGTCTAGGCATCTCGAAAACCCTGGACCTTGTTTTGACTTTCTTCTTCTATGGTTGCCCTTGGCCCCTCCTTCCCCAATAAAAAAACTGTTTCAATAATTGTGTATCTCGTGGAATTTTGGAATTCATCCGATTCCTCACACCTTCAAGACTTTCCAAATCTTGCTAACGATACGTAACCCCAGCCCATAACGATGCCACCTCTGCCCTTCACGTTAAAGAACGTATAATATATATATATTCTATTCTCATTTAAAGGTTTCGTTAACTCTCAAAATTACTTTCGCCGAACCAAAGCACCTTTGCTCAATCCTCAGAATTCCAACTTTGCTGCTCTCTTGTCTATTAAAGTCTTTTCTTACGACTGAACTTGGATAACAAAAGCTTTTTCATTGCTTTGCAACATCCGAGTCTATCTTCGACGTATCTTTTCCTAACTGTTCGAGATCATACAACAATTCCAGTCTCTTCCGGGATGTCGTGACGAAGGTCAGAAGATTTTCTTTCTGCTGTCCCCTTGAGGGATGCGTTTTAAATGCTTGTCTTCAGGGTGCGTGTCAATCCTTTCCGACCCCTGAAGGAGGGAGGATTCGCTGGCATAATTTTCTTTCTTGGAGTCTTTTCAATTTCGGTTGGAGTGCGCTTTTGAAGCACCCTGATTGGAGTAGTACCTGAGAAAAGAGGAGCTGCATTTAGACTCGTTCCTCTATGGTTATTTCTCTCGTTCTTGGTATTTTAGTCTGACCTGGAATTAATTTCAGCCACAGTACAGAAATGTCTTATATATTTTCAGGTATTGGAAATACCCAACGTAGAAATGTAAATAACGTATTAAAAGCCTTACCCGAGCGTTATTTTGGCTCATGGCCCTTTTGTAGATTATATTTCAGTGTAAGACGTGATTTTACCATGTTTTCTATACAGTTAATTATAAATCCATAAATGCAGCAAAACCATTGTCTTGAATCATACATCATCCCAATATTAGGTCATTTTAATAACTGTCTTACATTTTCTCCAAGGATATATATATATATATATATATATATATATATATAGAGAGAGAGAGAGAGAGAGAGAGAGAGAGATTTTTATAATCTTAGAATAAACGAATTTAGGTAGGCCTACATGAAATTTGTCATCAAGAATCCATAAACAGAAACTTATTCTCTCGTGTAATGTAATTCTGTTGTAGGTCCTGCAGCATCCCGAGAAATAAGGAATTAAATAAATATATTAATTAGGAATAAGGGGAAATCAGAACTAACTTTAATCACAAGCAATAGAAAGGATCTCTCCAAAATCCTTTGGCTTATGAATATAACGGAAAAAATAGGTTCGTATTCGTCCTTTAAAAAGCGTACGTGTTTTGAAGGGTTGTCTAACCTCTTTCGCAACGGCAAAGGTCGTTTGATGGAGAGGACCTACACCTTTTCGTGGGATCCAAATCACCGGTCGTTACGTCATTTGAACGGTCACTCATCCAACAACAACCCAGACCCAACAAGCTACGTCGTGGCCAGTGTCAAATCACCGCTTCCCGTCGATCAGCGAAGCTAAGCGACATTGGGTTTGGAGAGTAGCTGGATGGGATACCGTCATCCGCTTCCAGATTATGTAGCGACCAGTGGTTTAGATCTCACGTAAAGCTGTAGGTCTCCTTTGTCATATGACCGTAAATATTATGAAGGAGGTTAAACAACCTTATCAAACAACAACAACAACCTAGAACCAATGTCGCTTCGTATGGTTCTTCGTATAGGAGGGAATTTGGGTATGAAATGAATGGAAATTAGATGAAGGCTGTTAATGAGGAAAAAATCTAGGAGTAATTATTACCAAAAATCTTAAATCTTCAAGGCAATGCCTTGAGGCCAGGCACAAAACTAATAAAGTGCTGAGCATTGCTGAAAGGAATGACTTACACAGCAAAGTGGTAATAACCAAACTTTACAATTCATATATTAAGCCACACTTAGAATATTATATACAATCACTGTCTCTTCATTTCAGGCAGGATATAGATACAAAATCCAGTAAATAATTTCACAGACTTTATCGACTGTGTTGTAAATGAAACAATTCCGCGAATTTATTGACTGGACCTCGTTAAGCAACTAATCTTGTCCCTGGCTTGAGGGAAAAGGATTACAGGGATAGATTAAAGGAATTAGGAATGCTCTCTCTTGAACAAAAGTGTATTAGGGGGTGACATGATTGGACTATACAGAACGTTTGCAGGCATGGATAAGGTAGATGTAAAAATTCTTTTCATTAAAACTGACAAACCTTTGTACATTAATAGTATATATGAGTGAAACATTACAGTATGTATTTGGGGTACTTTGGTTCTTATTCTGGACAGCTAGAGATACCCTGGTGGCTTTGAGTTACCCTTATGCTTCTTATATTCTACATGAAGTAGATTTCACGTTCTGTGGCCGCGATCAGGTCTTCGAACGTGAGTAGGTTTGACTTAAAGACTGTCTTGGGATCAATAACACTTCCTTTCTCTTCAAAATGATGAACTCGACTCAAAATTGTCTACTTACGGGGAGCATCATGAACTTCAATGATATTCTTTACAAAAGTCCTTTTGCACTGTCGCGATGAAATTACCGCTCTGATGATTATCGTTTTACAAGAAACTGTTTATAGATTGCAATAATCTGTTGTTGATTTCGGTGGTGATGAACTACGTACGAAAACCTTGTCAGTGCAGAGGGTTGGCAAAAGTAAATAGACACCACCATGATTGTCATAAAAAATAAATGGTAAGCTCATCGATGAAATGGCAAAACGTGTGTGAACTTTACATAATGCGAGGAGGGAAGCAACACGATTCTAAATATATTGACTCAATAAATCTGTTATTATTTATTAACGTTTAGTAGCAAATCAAAAACTATGGAAAAACCGAAGGTGTCTATTTACTTTTGCCAACCCTTTGTACATTGACCCTCTAGAATGTACTTGACAATGATACTATCTGCTTGTACCCTAAATTGGTGTATGGGAAGAACGTTGCTTTGTGTAAAACAGTGAATCTGTTGCTGTCATGAACATTGATGATATATATACAGTATATATATATATATAAGGGGTTCCAAAAAAACTTAGCCCCCCATTTACAGCTTACATGTTTACTTATATCGAAATAGTTTTTAGTGATTATAAAAATATATAAAATTCTTTATTTATTGCAGGTATTAAAATTACTCTAGCTGATAAAGTGATAATATAATGGCTTCTCAATTAATTGGTGATTCGGAGAGGCAACGTGTGATAGATCGCATACGAGCAATAACATTTCGGGAAGCTCGTGATGCTGGAGCCACCTTTATAACACGTTCATGGGTTGCCAAAAAGTTGCGAAGAAGTGAGGACTTCGTCAAAAGAAATTGGAATAAAACTTTGGATGAATGTGAAATGGATACAACCAAATCTGGGCGCCCAAATTTGCCACTCTCTCAGGAAACAAAGGACATCATTGAAAGCGGTACGCGTAAGCGGAAAAACAGCTGTGCTAAACTTTCTAAGAGAGATCGAAGTGTTGAGAGGAAAGATCGTTAGTGGTGAGATCATTCGACTGTACCGTCATAGGCAAGGTTTAAAGCCTTGGCATGAACTTCCAAAGCCAAGAAAAACTCAACTTAACATCGATGACAGAATGTGGTTTGCCCATTATCTTGAAGATTGGGATGTGGATGATTTCATGCATTTAGCTGTCTCCGATGAATTTTTTGTTTACGTAACACGTCGGCCTAACTACCAAAATGATCGAGTGTGGGCCACAACACCAGATGAAATCGATGACAATGAACATTATCGCGAATTAT
Organism: Bathynomus jamesi; assembly: GCA_023014485.1. Taxonomy (NCBI): domain Eukaryota; kingdom Metazoa; phylum Arthropoda; class Malacostraca; order Isopoda; family Cirolanidae; genus Bathynomus; species Bathynomus jamesi. Next base: position 1,485,073 of record JAJOZX010000346.1, on the reverse strand, counting down.
TAAAAAGTCCCGACTGTGTTGGTGTGTTTGTTTTGTTCACTGCAAAGAAGCTCATGTGGGTGCTGAAGCCAAATGGTCAGAGTTGGGATGGACAGTATTTTCGTGATATTATTCTATCCCAGCATGTCATTCCTTTTCTAAGAAACCCAAACAATGTTATGGATGTCGATCAGGTCACACTTCTGCACGATAAGGCCCCCTGCTTTAAGGCATTAGCCACTCAACAGTTGTTGCGGAACCATGAGATCGATTTCTTTGGAAATGAAGAATGGCCAGGAAATTCTCCTGACCTCAACGTCTGTGAACACATTGGATCAGTTATAAAGGACAAGGTTAAATGTCTCTTGTTTCAAGAACCTGCAGCAAATCGATTTTCGAAGGATATAATGACGCAACACATTGAAACTGTTTTAGCAAATTTGCGTAACGATCAAGATCTATTCACGTCACTTTTGGCAAGCTACCCAAAGCGAATTCAGGCTGTCTTGGAAGCCAATGGCGGGAACACCAAGTTTTAATTGTTTCTCATTAAATGCAGGATTAAATTCTCTTTTGTAAAGTATGTTTAGTTTTACTGTACCTCCAATGGTTTAGGCCATGGGCGGGGGGGGCTAAGGTTTATTGGAGCCCCGTATATATATATATATATATATAATATATTAACTGCAAACGACAGAGTATAATTAATGTAAAGAACGACGCTTGTTTAGAAGAGTGTCCGTACAAGAGGAGGCGAGAAAACGAACAATGAGGCACCTCCGGGGAATCGAACCTGAGATCATTCGATTGCCGGTCCGATATGCTAACCATTGCACCAAGGTCCTCCATGAATCAGAACTCGTAATTCTCCTACGTATGAGCGGAATCGAATGCCCTTTGAGTGGGCACCTTCTGATGCTATATATATATATATATATATATATATATATATATATATATATATATATATATATATATTAACTGCAAATGACACACAGTATAATTAATGTAAAGAACGACGCTTGTTTTCTCTCCTCTTGTGCGGACACTCTTCCAAACAAGCGTCGTTCTTTACATTAATTATACTGTGTGTCGTTTGCAGTTAAAAAAAAAAAAATATATATATATATATATATATACACGGCATAAGAAGGTGCCCCCTCAAAGGGCATTCGATTCCGCTCGTACGTAGGAGAATTACGAGTTCTGATTCGTGGAGGACCTTGGTGCAATGGTTAGCATATCGGACCGGCAATCGGATGATCCCGGGTTTGATTCCCAGGAGGTGCCTCATTTTTCATTGCTCGTTTTCGCTCCTCTTCTTGTGCGGACACTTCTAAACAAGCGTCGTTCTTTACATTATATATATACATATACACACTATGAATCCATCTGCTATGGGTTCGAATCCCATCACGGGAGAGCGGCGTGCAGCTCACCCAGCTGTTCATCCTTCCTTTGATTGGTAGATGAATGGGTACCTGGATCTGAACCACGGGTCACTACATAATCTGGACGCAGAGAACGGCCTCCCAGCCAACAACTGCTATCGAGGCCGAATGTCGCTTTACTTGGCTGATCGACGGGAAGAAGTGTTACGACGCTGTCCAAGACGTAGCCCAGCGACTGTAGAGAAGGCTTAATGCGTATTATTGTCAACTAAGTATAAATATGCAATAACGGTTGAGAGAATATTTAGTAAAGAGTATATAGAAAAGATCCACCATCGAAAATATCACTTCAAAGAAATTTTAAAAACCAGACTCCCTTCATGATTTACCGCGATTGGAAAGGCTGTTTGGTGCCTGTAAGACGGTGAATGTACCCATGAATGTTTTGAGCGAAGTCCCCCGAAATCTGTGTTGTGCTTCCGCTGAAATGGGGATGTGAAGGTCGACTTCCCGTAATGTTTGGCGAAATAAATTGTATTTATACCTTTACAAAATTACTAGTTCAAGTACTTTTGGAGGACGATTGCGGCAGACGCATTGACACGTGTTCTGAACTGTTGAACTTAATAAAAATTTAATTCATTATTTCTAGGTAGGTCATGTCTCTCAGACGAAGTTACTTATCACGTCAGTGGCAAAATTAACAAACATAACTGCCAAATTTTGGGACGAGCTGGATTCCCCAAAGGTAATGTATGTTGTGATCTTACATTATATGTAAAACGTTTATGGACCATTTTTTCATTGAACTATCTGTCATTGGTACCTCACTTTTGAAGATGCTTTAGATTTTCGTCGTTCCAAGTGTAGATTAAAACCTTTTGAATAAATTTATCTTGAAGCAGGACGCGACCTGACCAAAGATCCGACTCCATTCTGCTGTAAGTGTTCGGACCTTCCTCGACGAGACTTTTCCGGAAAGATGGACTGGATGGACGCTGTGATCCCAATATACGGGCTCTTGGTCATCTGATCTTACGCCATTAGAGCGTTATACTTTGGGAAAGGATTAAAACTAACTTTAAAGAAAGACTTAAGCATAAGGTAAATGCGATTCCCTCCAAACAACTTAAAGATGTTTTTCTCAATTTTGAAACAATATTACAATACTGTCTGGATAATGAGGCTGAAATTTCATATCCTCTTCCACGTTAAGGCCTTTGTTTACTCTTTTCAATAAAGATTAACTTTTTGTAGACTCAATATTAATTTTATATTTCATTCAAAACCCTAAAACTAAATTATGGACACTAACTCTCTCATATGTGTGTGTGTGTGTGTGTAACTCACTGTGTATATATATATATGTTACAGTCAATCTGTGAAACCAGGCATTTCACTTAATTCGATTCACCCTTAAACATATGTAGTGAATACTCTTATTTTAGTTTAAAGATAAATGTTAATTTTACCGTCTTGAATTTCGGAATAGCTATAAATTCATTTTAAATTAGTTACCCATCATAATTCAATTGTAAACCACATTAATACTAATTTTATGTATATTGTATTATTTTATTGTATGTAAACATAATTAATTATATATCACAATTGTCAGTTAATTATTTATATTCAAATAATTATTTTAATCTAATACCATGTCCATTTTACAAATAAATAATAGAAATCCAAGGGTTATATTTTCCACCTTTGGTACTGTCGCAGTTTCGCCTAACGGACTCAATACGGCTAGTGAGATAATCACTGGTTGGCACTTAACTAGCGGCAGTGCTTATGGCTACATCATCCAGGTTAACCTATACCGGATAGATGCGCTACGGTCCCAAGCCGTAGCTTGCCTAGGCCCAACGACGACGACGTAAACCAACAATTGGTGACTCCGGAGTTGGATTCCCCCCTTTTACCCGAACGACTAGGATTAGACTGTAACGTCGTTCGTGCCCATCACCCCCTTCACCCGAGCGACTAGGACCAGACTGTAACGTCGTTCGTGCCCATCACCCCCTTCACCCGAGCGACTAGGATCAGACTGTAATGTCGCTCGTGCCCTCTGCCCCTCACCCCTGCCCGTGCGCTCTGTGCCTGCGCTCGTCTCAACCTCCATTCCTTCGTTGGTAACTTGTCGTCTTGCTTGTACGTCAGCAAGCATAGGAGAAGATGCCTGACGACGCTGGTGCCATCTCCCACTTGAGCGTAAAGCTCCCCGTCTTCTGGCCGGGTGATCCATTTATTTGGTTCCACCAAGTGGAATCACAATTCAACTTGGGAAGGATCACCGCTAGCAGGACGAAATACGATCATGTTTTGTCCTCTCTACCAGCGAGCATCATCTCTGAAGTCCGTGACGTCATCGTGTCTACTTCCACGAGTGAGGACCCATACAACGATCTGAAGTCTGCCATCCTGTGCCGCACCACTGTCTCCGAGCGTGAGAACTACATCAGTTAATCTCAAAAGAAGAACTTGGAGACCGTAAGCCCACTCAAATGCTGAGGGCTATGCAGTGCGCTCTAGGCGAACGCGCACAAACCTTCGATAAGGACATCTTTAGACAGTTGTTCTTGCAGAAACTTCCTCCATCAGCTCAGCGTGTCTTGGCCACTATGGATCCTGCTACTCCAGTTGATAAACTAGCAGAAACTGCCGACAAAGTAGTGGAGATTGACACAGCTCCGGTCACAACGTGAACACCACAATCGGAACTGGAGTTGAAAGTGAAAGAGTTAAGTCAACAACTCAACCACGTTTTTCTCTGCTACAAAATCAACGGCAAAGAAGCCATTCTCGGTCAAGATTTACGAAGAGGCATCGTTCGAGTTCCGGGAAGATCTGCTTCTACCCACGCTAAATTTGGAAAGAAGGCTAGGAAGTGCATCTCCCCTTGCAATTTTTCGTCGGAAAACCCCAGCAGCGAGTCCTAATGGCGTCTAGTACTCGCACTGCCAACCTGTTATTCATAAAGGACAGGAACTCTGGTGTCAATTTCTTGGTCGATACCGGAGCGTCAGTCAGTGTATTCCCTCAAAAATCTGGTCATACCGCACTCGGAATCTCCGCCTCTATACGCTGCTAACGGTTCACGCATACCCACGTACGTACTCAGTCGCGTGAACTAAACTTGGGCCTTCACCGATCCTTCAAGTGGATTTTCATCTGTGCTCAAGTGCGGCATCCCATAATCGGCGCTGACTTCCTCCAGCATTTCAAACTCCTGGTGGATCTTGACAAGCGACGCTTATGCGACCAGGCCACACTGCTTTCTGTTCTTGCCAAACAGGTTGCCATTCCGGACGCCTCGAATCTGCACTTTCCCTCGTTCCCCCTAATTCCATGTACCAGTGCCTTTTCCAACGATATCCAGGAATTCTTCAACCTATGCAGATGGGTGATACCATTAAGCACACCATTACCCATCACATTACAACAAAAGGTCCCCCTGTGTTTGCAAAACCCAGACGTCTTGCCCCGGACAAACTGAAAGCTGCCAAATCGGAATTCCAGCTTATGATAGATCTTGGGATAATAAGACCTTCCAAAAGCAGTTGGTCCTCTCCCCTACACCTGGTCCAGAAGAAGTCAGGAGACTGGAGACCATGTGGGGATTACCGGTTTTTAAATTCGACAACCATCCGGACCGATATCCGGTACCAAATGTCCAAGACTTTACTTCTCTTCTCCACGGCAAATCTATCTTCAGTAAATAGACCTCGTTAAGGCTTTCCACCACATTCCCGTAGAGCCTTCGGATATTCCCAAGACTGCAGTTTGTACACCATTTGGGTTATTCGAATTTGTGAAGATGCCGTTCGGGCTACGGAATGCTGCGCAAACCTTTCAGAGGTTTATAGATGAGGTCACCAGAGGCTTAGACTTTGTTTATGCCTACATCGATGATTTGCTTGTGGCCAGCTCAACGGAAGAGGAACATAAGGAAATCTTTCACTCCTCTTTCAACGCTTAGAACAATACGGTGTTACTATTAATGCATCTAAGTGTGTGTTTGCACAGCCAACCTTGGAATTTCTTGGTCACACGATTTCGCAGCACGGAATTACCCCCCTTCAGGACAAGTGTGAAGTGATAAAAAATTACCTTATGCCAAATAATCAGCGTGAGTTACGTCGGTTTCTAGGTTTGGTAAATTATTACCACAAGTTCATTAAAAACTGTGCCAGTGTTCTTGCTCCTCTACACGCTATGATCACACACAAACGCAAGGTAACGAAATTGGTATGGTGTAGCGATAGTTTACAGGCGTTCGACAATGCCAAAAATGCTATCAATAGTGCATTGTCTCTGTCATTTCCTATCAGTAATGCCCCCCTAACTCTGACGGTCGATGCATCAGATGTTGCGATCGGTGGGGTGTTGGAACAAACCATTAACGGTCAACAAGCACCCATCGCGTTTTACTCGAAAAAGCTGCAGCCAGCCCAAACGCGTTATAGTGCTTTCGGACGTGAACTTCTTGCTATTTACTTAAACGTGAAGCATTTTCAACATTTCCTTGAAGGCCGAGAGTTTTGTGTTTTTACCGACCACAAACCTTTGGTCACTGTCTTCAATAAAAACAGCTGTAACCACTCTCCCAGAGTATCAGGCAACTCGATTATATCTCGCAATTTACCACAGATATCCGCCACATCAAAGGTGTCTTGAACACTCCAGCGGATGCACTTTCAAGAATAGAGATTACTTCTGTTACCCTCAGCTCTACACTGTGGAATGCTATTGCACAGGATCAAGATAAGGATACGGAACTACAAGAACTGCTCAGAGAAGACTCCACTCACTCACTTTCCCTCAAGAAAATGAGTATGCCAGGATTGTCTGTGCCCCTCTATTGCGACGTATCAACAGCTGCTATTTCGCCCTTATGTCCCTCCATGTCACAGAAAAGCAGTCTTCACGGATCTTCATAAGCCCTCCCATCCTGGTATCCGTGCTTCGCAACACCTGGTTACCTCTCGCTTTGTTTGGCCCTCGATGCGGAAGGATGTCAAACATTGGACCAAAACGTGCCTTGCCTGCCAGCGTGCCAAAGTCCAAAGGCACACCAGGTCCCCCTTTGACGCATTTCCGCCCCCATCCCAGCGATTTGAGGTAATTCATGTAGACATTGTTGGCCCTCTTCCAGTGATTCAAGGCCAACGTTATCTGCTCACCTGTCTCGACCGCTTTTCCAGATGGCCTGAAGCCATCCCACTTCCTGATATCCAAGCGGACACTGTTGCAAGAGCCTTTCTTCATGGATGGGTATCAAGATTTGGATTGCCGACAAAAGTCATCACTGACCAAGGTCGCCAATTTGAGTCTTCGCTTTGGAAGAAGTTTACCAGCTTGTTGGGTACAGTACATGCGCATACCTGTGCGTATCATCCGCAAGCTAACGGCCTCGTCGAACGCTTCCATCGCCAGCTGAAGTCATCCCTTATGTGTCACGAAGACTCCCATTGGATGGATAAGCTTCCACTCGTGTTGCTTGGTATTCGCTCTGCATTTAAGAGTGATCTGAAGACTACAGCGGCTGAACTAGTCTATGGAACAACACTGCGGCTACCAGGTGGCTACTTCACTGCAGGGGATAAGTCATGTGATCCTACGGAATTCGCTCAAACACTTTCCTCTCACATGCAGTCCCTTCAGCCTGTTCCCCCTCGATTGACTAGCCAACAGAACATCTTTGTTTCCCCAGCCCTCCAATCTTGCACCCACGTTTTCGTTCGTGTACCTCTCCCAAAACGGCCTCTCCAATGTCCATATGACGGGCCCTATGAAGTTCTCCGACGTACGCGCAAATCATTTCTCATCCAGCGCGGTTCCAAGATCGACAAGGTTTCTATCGATCGTCTTAAGCCTGCGTTTTTGGAATCAACCTTAAGCGAGGTACATGTAGCTACCAAAAAGGTCCAGGGAAAATCTGTGTCGTTCGGAACTCTTTGAACTTCCTCTCTGGTGGGGGAGTGTGTAGTGAATACTCTTATTTTAGTTTAAAGATAAATGTTAATTTTACCGTCTTGAATTTCGGAATAGCTATAAATTCATTTTAAATTAGTTACCCATCATAATTCAATTGTAAACCACATTAATACTAATTTTATGTATATTGTATTATTTTATTGTATGTAACATAATTAATTATATATCACAATTGTCAGTTAATTATTTATATTCAAATAATTATTTTAATCTAATACCATGTCCATTTTACAAATAAATAATAGAAATCCAAGGGTTATATTTTCCACCTTTGGTACTGTCGCAGTTTCGCCTAACGGACTCAATACGGCTAGTGAGATAATCACTGGTTGGCACTTAACTAGCGGCAGTGCTTATGGCTACATCATCCAGGTTAACCTATACCGGATAGATGCGCTACGGTCCCAAGCCGTAGCTTGCCTAGGCCCAACGACGACGACGTAAACCAACACATAGGTAATACGCATTACTAACCTAACCTAACCCTCACGAAGTCGTTAATCGCTTAATTGAATTACGCAAAATGCCTGAAATATTTACGCATTACGTAAAATGACTATTTCACACATTGACTGTAACATATGTACTAGAAAGTACCTTCCTAAAAACTAAAATGTTTACGAAAAACAAATATATATATTTATTTGTTATTTTAAGACCTTAGACAATATAATAAAAATAATATTATATATATATATATATATATCGGATTTCCCTCAAAATGAATAAATAAAAAGTATCTTTTCTACATGTATATGTTTTCCGAACTATATATATATATATATATATATATATATATATATATATATATATACCTAAATATAAATTATTTCCCCGAGAGAAGAATGTTTTGGAAAACATTTTCCAGTAAAGAAAATTATATCCATCTATATATATATATATATGTGTGTGTGTGTGTGTGTGTGTGTGTGTGTGTGATATCTTATCACTAAAATAATATAAGAAAAAAGTATTTTTTATTTCCGTTTTGTTGAACATATATTGTTTTTAAAAACAAAAATTTTGACACGAGAGAATAATTAATGTTTTATATCCTAACAATTACTATATCGCGTAAATGCAAATTGATTTTTTACATTAATGAACATATCTCTCTATCTGCGTATGGAAAAATGGATACAGAGACAGTTTATCAAACACTTTACAAACGGACGGGCAGACAGACAGACAGACAGATGGAGAATCAACATGGCAATTCATTTCCTTAATATAAAACACTTTATAAAAAGATTTTTAACAAAAAGATAAATCGTCATAGTCGAGTAAAGCTTTCATCGTAGTTCTTCCGATTGTATAACTGACTGTATGTGTCGATTTATAAAGTCCCCCCCCCCCCCCCCCCCCCTCTTGTAGAGGTCTCTCTCGAACTAAAAAAAAAAGTTACAAAGGTCTTTACTCGTTTCCCAATTTTACACTGATATCAACTTTCCTTAATTAAGAAAGGGAATTATTTTTAATGTTCAGCCTCGGGAAATAGAGAAAAAAAACTGTAAAGAGAAAAAGAAAGTGAGACAAAAAGGAGAGAGAGTGAGAAAAGAGAGGAGAAGGGGAGAGAGATAGAGAGAGAGAGAAAGGAAACGCAATATAAAATTACTTACAAAAATATTACAAACTAAGACAAAAATCAAATACAAAATGGAATTAAAATGGATAATTGATATATGCTTTATATTACACACACACACACACACACATATATATATATATATATATATATCGTTTGATAGGGATAAAATTTAATTAAAAGCCATGTATGAAACGCGACAACAGAACCATTTTGAAAGGAATTCTGTCTCCCTTTTGGATTTATTTAATATATATATAAAAAATAATTTATACATTTGTTTCATTTGGAATAAAAACAGTTGAAAAGCTTTCCAATTACAAAAAAAAATAAAAAAATAAATTGTCATAAAAATAAATAAATATTTGAAACTTTTACACAAATTAATAAAAAGCAATAAAATATGAAAAAGTTTCCATTTTAATTAATTTCCGTTGTCAACAATATATATATATATATAAAACCGGCTAATACAACTTTTTGATCAGAGCAACCCATTATACTTGCCCGCCATATTACATTCTACGCATTAGCATGGTCAAACTTTCCATGAACTGACTTTATTTTTAAACCATGAGTGATGCTTGTGAATAGGAGTAGGTGCTGGAATTGGTCCCCTTTGTTTTTAAGGCATAATTGAACGCGTGTTATCGAAAGTCCACTGCGGTACATTTAAGAAAGGTATCAGGACGAGTGACCCCCCCGAACAACTGTCCCCCCCCCCCCCCCGGACAACTGCTCCCCCGGGACAACTGCCCCCGTATGACAATTGTCCCCGTTATCAGCATTTCAGTCGGATGTTATTAATGCTTTAGCTTAGTGTGTGATTTTAATCGGCTTTTCAGTTGAATATAATACATTATTTGGGATATGTTATTTCTAAATCAGCAGTTCGATTTGATATACTTTCATTTGGTTTGTAAATTTGCAATTATTTGAATCTTTGACGACAAATTAGGTCAACTGTACGCCCTTGAAGATTGGTTATGTTAAATCGTGATATTTTCGTTAGTTTTGACAGTAACTGCTACAGCTACTATTGCCCCGTGACCCGACAATTCAGCGCAGGACAATTCAGCGCAAAGACAATTCAGCGCGAAAATACCAACAAAGAAGAAGAAAGAACAAATCCAGAGGGAAGAGAGGCTTGCAACTGTTAGGTTAGGTTAGGTTAGGTTTCTAGTGTTTGAAATAAAATCTTAATTTTAACAATTCTAACAAATTTTGTTTTTTTAAATAAAATTTTAATAATTATACTCCTTTGAATTTTATCTCCGATTTGTCACTCCTTCGTTATGTCACTCCTTCGTTACGGTATTTATGTCACTCCTTTGTTATGTCACTCCTTTGAAATGTCACTCCTTCGATACAGACCCAATTTAGCATATATATAAATATACAAATTTTTCTCTTTTTTATTTATTGCGATTTATTTTTATTATTTTTAACTAAACTTTTAACTGTACTGACTTGCGCTGAATTGTCGGCGCTGAATTGTCTTGCGCTGAATTGTCTTTGCGCTGAATTGTCGGCGCTGAATTGTCGGTGCTCCCTATTGCCCATAGTTGGGTACGACTGTCGCGCCGGTTTTGGAGCCTTTCTAGTTACGTTAGGTTTCTTGCTAGAAACAAGTCATGGCATTTACTGCATATTAACTTCTGAGTATTAATGCAAGTTTAATGATTAATGCAAGTTATTGGTAAACCCATCCTTTTCCCTAAGAAAAGAAGTAAATGTCAGGACAGGGGCCATTGTTCAATGAGGCAATTGTCCTACGAGGGGAGTTATCCGGGGGGGCAGTTGTCCTAGAACCGCTGGAATTGGCCCCACACCCCCGTTGTTTTTAAGACATAATTGAACGCGCGTTATCAAAAGCCCACTGCAGTACATTTACAGAAATCCTTCGAGTGTTGTTCCTGATGTTGTGTTGTGCCTCTTCTAATGAATTTGTAAATCAGTTTGGGGACAGCAAACGTACGCAGTACTACTCCCAACCCGATGGTGTAAGAGGTCACGCGTCACAGAGGGCAGTATGATCCAATTTTAATCGTTCGGTGACCAAACCATTTTTATGGATCTGTGGTCACCAAAATCTCCTAGTCTACCCCCACCAGATAGCTTTCTTTGGGAATATTTAAAAGAAAATGCTTCCAGCACTAATTCTTATCCCACAGAAGAGTAGGCACAGCACAAAATCATATTGATGATTCCTGTTGATGTATTGCAACGCACCTTCAAAACCGTGTGGTGCCGCTTTCATTCATGTCCACAAAACAATGGGGACTAATTCATGCGAGCCATGGAAAATTTCAACATGTTAAGTTCATTGTATAGAATGTTAAGGTATGTTTGATAGGTTGCGTTCATAAAAACAACCTTTTTTTAAGCAAAACGTATTACATAACATTCGCAACAGCTACGTTTTCACCAGCAGTCCCAAAGAGCGTTCACACTGTAACAAATGGATTAGTAACAGTAGAAAATACTGGTCTGAATAACTCCAAACTGTTGTCTGGGAGCGATCATGCAGGATTTTATGAAGCCCATTACCTCCAAAAATGCATTTTATTACCACCCACATGCAATTTACAAATACAGGAGGAAACTAGATCATCATTCAACATTCCTTTGAATGAGGATTCATCCTATTGGTTATGCATGATTATGCATGAACCTGACCAAACAACTTTAACAACCCTAACCTAACCACTACCCACTAAACAATGGTCGACGACATAATTTTCATAATACTTAAGAGGCAAAAATTTTCCTCTTAATGGGTGGGGAATATACTCTCTCTCTCTCTCTCTGAAGCAACTGAACCTGCAAAAATGCAAAAAGGCCATCAGCCCTCATCCACGCACAAGGACGGGAAGACGGAGGATAAACTGGTTGTAGTATCAGAAGCTGACCTTAACTAGACCTTAAAAATGAGAACATGTCTCTAACCAGATAATCACATGAAGACAGAACACGATAAGTTTAATTTTTTATGTTTAAGGTTTTAAAATTTTAGTTTTAATTTCTATGTATGAATACAGGTGGCCAGTGCCCGTAGCTCAGTGGGTACACCGTTTTTCTAAAACGAGGTGAAAGCAGTGAGGTCGGGGGTTCGAATCCTGACACTGCTGGTAATAATAATACAAAAGTTAGAGCAGTGAACCGAAGAGGTGTGCCAGTTTCTCGCCTTCCTCATTTATTATTATGAGTATATGTGAACGATGATTTTCCTCTCATAATAATACCCAAACTTTTGAACATTTCAAGAACAATACTGCGAGCGTAACAGAAAGGTCATAACAGGAAAGGTCATGCGATCGAGGGGACCCACAACTTTACGCAGGATTCGAAACCCCACCAAGGAAGCACCTTAATCGTTGCAAACTACAAGATTTCGTAATGTACATACTCAAACGACTCAAACGTGTGTCTGAAAACCGTCTTTCTCCGCGTTCAGATGATGTAACGACCCTGAGATGAAGCGAATCCGACGTAAAGGCGTAGGTCCCCTCCGTCACACGACCATTTCATTACTGAGGAAGATAAATAACCCCAAACTTTATCATCATCTCTGACAATGACAACTAATATTTCTTTCGTTAAAAAAAGAAAATGAATCGCCTTTCTTTCGTGCTACAAAACTATAGACAATAATTAAAATTGCCCCATTAACCATGGAATAAAGAACCATGTTCATTCTTAATTAGAATTTACACCTTTCCTTATTGGCACTTTTCAAGATACAATGAATAAGTAAAGCATAATCCAGAACATAAGACTCTTGACCGCTAATCCTCTCCTTTTGGATAAATTATGCAGCCATTATCTGGTGTCCCCCGAAAAACCCCTTAATATAATTCCTGCCCATCCCCATTTTATAGAAGTGTAAAAAGGCCTTTAAAATGGTGGTTGGAATCGCGATTGGCAATTTCTCGTGTATCGATGGATGATAACCGCTCAAAGTGACCTCCAACTGACCCTGATATGCATCACAGTTATATAGAACTCATTTACCTTCAGTTTATACTTTTTCAGCCGGGTGCCACTGCATTAAAGGTGACCTTTCCTCTCTATTCAAGAACAGTAACGATAACAGCACCATATAATCTAAAACAGCAACAACCTCACACCTCAACAGCAACAACATTAACATTAACAAAAAACAGTAACCAAATAAATCTGAAGATCCGTCACCCCAGCCTTCTTTAGTTAGCCTTATAAGGTTAACTAACGAAAATACCACGACCTAACCTAACCACTCGTTAGGTCAACTGTACGCCCTTGACGATTGGTTAGGTCAGGTCGTGATATTTTCGTTAGTTAGACTTACACAACTAACTAAAAAAGGCTGGGGTGACGGATCTTCAGGTGATCCCCAAATACTTCACTCGGAATGTTTCGGAAAAAAGTTCGCCTAGTAAATATTTCTTGAAAAACAAAACTATTGGTAACAATCTATTTTTCTGTCTATTTTATTATTATTTTTTTCGGTGACAGTAATAAGATTCAAAAACAAACTCCAGATTATTTATGTTTAATAATATTTGCGATTTTTTACAAATTTTATGCTTTAGGCGAATTTTTTTCCCAAAACTGTACATGTTTACAGTTTGAAGAAACCATTTAAAAGTATGCCCATAATCACACTAAAATTAGTTATTTTAACGAGTCTTTTGTTATATTAACTATTCCCAACGGATTTCTTAATGTTAACCTTAACCAAGCTGGAAATCTGCACCAGATTTAACCTTTAACGAGAGATTTTCCCTTTTAATTTTAGTCCGAATTTTACTGAAACTTTTTTGCATCAACAACAAAAAAAGTGCTCTTAGACAGCATGCAATACGCATCGACGTTGGATTTCAGTATTGATTTTCATGTAAAACCAGTTATTTTCGATATATATTATATATATATATACACATTAAACTTAATGAAATCATAATTGAAATTTAGTGAAAGTAAATCAGTCCAAAGTTGGTACGGAAAAGAAAGGAATAATTTTACAAGTTAAAAAAAATATATATCGTTTTTTAATAAAAGCTCCGGTGATTGCAAATATATTTGATATTAAAGACCAAATACAGAGAGAGAGAGAGAGAGAGAGAGAGAGACTATCGTCTTCCTTATTAAATGTTGATAGTAACTGGCCTTTACTATTGTGCAATATTAACCTTCTCAGCCTTTAGAATTCCTAACACAGATCCACAACGAAATAGATAAAGTTTTAGGTCTATTATCAGTAATATCGCAGTATTAATGTCTGTTCATAACAATAAAACTAAGACACTTGTGTCAATGTTATATGAAGTTCTTATTATGGCAATTCATTTGGGTTATGAGAACAGCATTTTGTTCCTTTATTGAAAGCTAGTTCGCAAATGAGATAGTATCAGGCTTCGAGTTACGCCGTACTTAAGTATGGCATTTATTCAGTTATAAAATTTAAAACGTAAAAAAAAAGATAATTAATTTGTTATTCTTAGGCCTTAAATACAAAACACAGCGAACTCATAACTAATTTTTATGTTCCGCCACAGGCAACAAAGCCAAGTGGGGGTCTCATGCATTTTGTTTCCTCGACTAGGCTAGCCTAACTCCTTCCTAGCCTCTAAAGAGCCCTATTTTCTCTGCCACTTCGTTACATATCTTAAGATAACAAAATTCATTCCGTATTTAATTACTTTCATCCTTAAATTCTCCGATTATTCTTGTAAATAATCCCAAATGTAATGAATATTTACTTATTTAACAACCGTTACGTACGAATTCATTCTAAATTATTCTAAATATAAAAAATATTCTTTGTTTTGACATCGATCAATACATTAAATACTTTAAGAGATGGAAAATTCCGCGTCGGAAGAGTTGGCACCACTGGGAGGAGATCAAACGACAAGGGAAAATCAACCTCACTTGAAAACTAATTTTGCTCGAAAAAAAAATATTAATAAATATGGCTTCCCATCTTAATATATAATTTATAATGTTAATATATCCTATACGTAACTATATGAAGACGTTGTACGTATTTACAATGATAATTTAGTTGTTATAAATGTTAATATATAGAAATGAATAGAGTCTCGTCCGCCAATATTATACTTAATTGTTTATGGCTGTGCTGGGATTGTTAATTCAGGCGTGACTACCAACCTACCCTACGGTGAACTTTTTTTTGTTTAAATAATGAATTTGCCGTGCTGGTCACTCGCAAGCGGTATGAGGCGATATCGATAATATAAATATATAAAATATATATTTAAAAACAATATTAATGAAGTTTTAACATTTAATATAAACTAAATATGGATAAGACGAAGTCACCAAATAAACCAGTTTAAAAAATTGCGTTCACAAAGGTATTTTTAAATGGTGTTTGTACACCATTTTGTATGCATTTATTTATTAACTACTTTCTGCTTACCTTCCAATCAGCCATTAATCGATCTATTTACGTAAGTAGAATAATTTTGTCGAAATAAAATGTAAATTAATGTTTGTTAACGACAAATTTAAGTAGAAAAATAAATAAAAACACGTATATTTATATTTACCGTACTCCAAATAACATTCATACTTTGACACACAAGCGTACGGTACTGAAGAAAATATATTATTTTATATCCTTCACATTAATCACATAAAATACTTTTCACTGTAAATTCACAGACACAATACACCGACACAAAGCCCGAGAATTAATACACTCACTAAGCACAAATATACACCTGTACGCGTGTACATATACATACATACATACATAAAAACACACAGTGAAATACGGACATGAAATAAAGGCTGTTATTAGAAAATAAAATTGAACTGGCGAGAAAATAATTCAAAATATGTTGGAAAATAATTAAAGTTGTAGTCTTGAGTTATTACAGTGACCCAAAAAAGCACTCCTTAATTACAGTGGAAAAGCTCCATAGTTTCATGACTACTCTTAAATAAATTAAGAAATAATATACATATATATATATATATATATGCATTTAACTGCAATGACCACGCAGTATATAAATGAATAGAAACGACATAATATTAAGGAACGTTTCTGCACACGCGGAAGAGAAATAACGAATAAATGAAAAATGAGGCGAACCGCCCGGGAATCGAACCCAAGGCCTTCCAATTGCCGGTTGGATGCGCTACCATTACACCACGGACCTCAATCATTCACAAATCGAAATTCTCCTACATAGGGCAGAAACCAATGTTCCTTAATATTATGTCGTTTCTATTCATATATATATATATATATATATATATATATATATATATATATATATACTGTACTTAATACTTAACTTATTTTCGGTAAATAAATAAATATATCAATATAATGACGACAATCTATAATTACTACTCATATAAATAATATTTAATAATTAATAATTCTAATTATGGAATTTAATTATTAAAAAGTAGCAAATACTAAATTATAATTACAAAAAAATAATAAATAATTAAAGCCTATTTTATATAATAAATGTAATATTTATATATTTATTATAATTATTGTTATTATTTTCTAAAAATAAATATATACTCTCTCTCCCTTCCAATTTCTTTTGGTAACACTCTGATTATTTAGTCGATTAAATTATTAAAATAAAAATGTTAATATTTTACAAATTTTTACATAAAAAAGATTTTTAAATATAATAATAATAATAAGCATTATATTCCACTCCTGCAGGAATGTCATTAAGCATTTAAATGCAGTAAAAGTTCTTTTCTTTTGGCTTTTAGAGAAAAAATTAGTTTTGCTTTTTTAATTTAGTTTACCCTAATTTATAGGCGCGTTTCATATTTTCGTTAAAATTTAGTCATGATAAAATTTTTCCAACAATCACTGTTGCAACACGGCTTCCCGTTGATCAGCGAAGCGACATTGGGTCTGGGTAGTAGTTGGAGAGATGACCGTCTTCTGCGTTCGGCTGACGTAGCGACCTGTGGTTCAGATCCCGTGTAAAAGCGTAGGTTACCTCCGTTACGTGACCTTTGATGTTACGAAGGGGGTTAAACAACCCCCATCAAAACAACAACAACAACAACAAATAGATCACCAAAACTAAAAATTTTATTTAATTTAACCTTTTTAATTAAACTCGTAAGCAATCTAAAACGAGGGTCCTTCTCCTTTTAACGTAGAATTCAAATAGAGGATATGGCCCCTTAACGGAATTCTTGTAATTTCGATGGTCTGGTATCCCAGTCATTTTTTCAAATCGACTACATGGTATGATGACCTAAACTCTCTCTCTTTTTCCATTTTCTGATTTTTCTTTATCATCGAATTTTTAATTTTTACATCGGAATTTTGTAAACTTATTTTTAATTTTTTTTTTTTTGCCCTCAAATGTTCATTCCCAAAGATAATGGTCCCTGCTCCCCCACCCCTAAAATTTGTATTACTCCCCCTCCCCCAAACGCGATTTCGCCCTCATCCTCTTCCCCAAACCCTACAAATGTAAGGTGTAATTAAGTTTCACCAAGCACTCTTTCCATGTATACAGTATATTATATATATATGTATGTATGTACAGAGAGAGAGAGAGAGAGAGAGAGAGAGAGAGAGAGAGAGAGAGACTCGTTGTAAAAAGCTACTATTTCTTTCGTTATAAACGGCGGTCGAACGTTACAACAAAGAGTTGATTGTCTAAAAAAAACTCTCCGTTTTTTCCTCCGTCTCGAGACGTTTTCCCTGCACTTATTTTCTCCTCCATGAAAATTAATCGCTATTTTTGGGAAAGATTTTTCTTTGAGGTACGGGATGGGTCTGTTTAAAACAGGGAGTCTGGTACTACTACTACTACTACTAATAATAATAATTTAAGTTCCAAGTTCTTATTTGACTTTTCACCTTAAAAATTAAATGACAAAAGGTAATTAAAGAATTCTACCTGTAAAATTTAATGTCCATTGTTTCACAGAATACGTGATTGAAACAACGTAATTTAGGCCTATTATGCCTATCGTACCCTCATATATATATATATATGTGGAATATAATGTGATAAAAATCGGTCTTCCATTTTATGTCGAGTTTTATAACAAGCATTTGATTTTGATAAATGTAGATTTTATTTTAAAATGAAGTATAACGACCCTATATATATATAACTTGAAGCTGTGGACGTAAATAGAGGTTAAAAATTGAAAACTTAATTAACCTTAAGAGGGACCTAGGTTAAATCACCCAATTAATAAAAAGAAATATTCGAAATTTCTTTCGTTTAGTGGGGCCCCATTTTTTGAAATTTGGAAATTTTATGCAGTTAGGTTAGGTAAAATATTTAATCAAAATAAATAATCTTTTTGGAAAAGTCTATTTAAAAAATGGGGACAGTAAACGGAAGTGCCAAAACTCCCATATTAGGCATCTTATCATACCCAAATGGGGCCTAATTTACAGGAACTCGAGTCTCGATATAACCTATCGATATTTCGTATAGCCTTTATTAGGGCCTATGTCGCATTGGTGTTCAAAATGGCTAAGTAAGTGACGGAGATGCTTGTTGTATTAAGAGTCACCGGCGAATCGGTTTCCCCCATTCATCGGCACTCCTCCTCCCGCCAACCACCCCCCGCCTTCTCTCAGTGCCACGAAATGAGTTCGTTACCCCCCTCTCCCCCTTTACCACCATCACTTCCATCGCATCGCGGAATACGCAATGATAAGCTAAGAACAGCGGAAGGTTCGGGTCAGCCTCTGTCTAGATGTATTGATCGCAATAAGTCCACCTTGGCGCTCTTTTCAACTGATTTTGCACCCCCATGCTAAGATCTTCTCCGCTGGGCTTTCGTAAGGCTAGGCTAGTCCCCAGTTTCCGCGTGCGATGACGTCACAGATCCTTTATTTAATAAATATGACACCCCATCACTTTTGCGGTACAATTTATTCCGAGAAATTTTAAATATAACATTTACGAATACAATTCATAACTATACAAATCGGTTTTGTATTTAGTTAAATTTTAAAAATAATGAAAATTCGAGGCAAGCATGCGTTCGCATATAAAAAAAAAATCCTACTTGGTAACGACAAATGTAAATAAACTACGGGGCGTCCCTTTGTTATTCCACGGAGAACACGAAAATGGTGCGGAAGTGCATTGTGGGTAAACTTATTTTATTTAGATTTAATTCGATTATAGAACAACCTCCATCAAAGAATGAATATTGGATATAGAATGTAAACGAATATATAAAATAATATTTATAAATATATACTATATAACGAAATGTCGTAAAATATAATTGCATTAAGCTTTATTACCTTTTCTTTCTTTGTACATATTCTACCGAATGAGACATTTCAAAGAACGTATATATATATATATATATATATGCTCTGAACAACCATTACTCGTTTCAGGGGTGAAAATATTTACAGTTTTAGGTGTAGTACTCAACATCATAATCTGATAACTGAAAAGTAACATGAGAATTAAAAATCTACTCATTATAACCTTTAACCTTATATAAACTCATGAATATTAAAATTTATCGTTGATACGTATTTATAAGAACCAAAGATTTAACACGTACATTCATTATATTTCGTAATATTTTAGAATTTATATTAAATTGCAGAACAAGGAGTGTTTTCCACTAAAATGTTGTGTTCGATTTATTATTATTATTATTATTAAAATTACAACGATTTACTGACATTTACAGTATTTTTTTTTAACACTTTCATGCTTTTTACAACAATTAGTTAAGTGAAATTTGGAATATGCTTCAAAGATATATATATATATAATATATTTATATCGGACTGTTTACAGAGAAAATCTATGGATTTTTGGAGGCTTCAGTAAGAATCAACCTGGATTCAGGTCAGAAAAGATTGCGCCTGTCACGTTATAACAATATTATTGATGCTCTCGAAGACAATGCGGACTATGATGTAATAAATACAGACTTGGCCAAAGCATTTGATAAATGTGGCCATGGAACAGTATAGCGCATAAATCAAAGGAAAGAAGCAAAGTAGGAAAATGGATACGCAACTTCCTCCATGGAACTTGGAAGGCGTTTAAAAAAAAGTTGTTAAAATCCAAGGAATATTACCATCAGAATTCGAGGTTCGGTATCTGAGAGCTTTCGTCTCTACGGAACGTTCTCGTTATCTCGCTAATTGCTATAGATAATTAGATATAAAAAAGCACAGCAGCGTTTTTAGCTCAAGATAAAAGTTTAACATTCATTACCACAATCTAAGACATGCTCCACACACATCATAAATAAACATCATTACAAGTTTTTACGTAAAAAGGAAAAAAGAATAAGATGTCCTCTCACTAAAAGTGAGTGGGAGAAATACTTTTCGTTAAAAAGTACAATACAAAGAAAACTCAAAAAACTGAAAACTAGAGAGAGAGAGAGAGAGAGATATGATGATGTTTTGAGGTTGTTTAGCTTCCTTCGTAATGACAAATGTCATGTGATAGAGAGGACCTACGGTTTTACGTGGGATCCGAACCGCGGGTCGTTACATCATCTGGACGCGTAGGGCGGTCACTCAGACCCCTTAGCTTCGCTAATCTGTGGGAAACAGTGCTACAGTATGACATGGCCACGATTTACACACACGCATACACATACACACACAGAAAACAAATTATATTAAATAAGAAAATTATATACCGAAAAGAGCACAGATGATGTGCGTGGTATTAATATGAAAAAGCAAACTGTAAATTTGAAGAAGAGCCGTAAATATTCTTCTACTTTAATAAAAGGGGAGTTTCCAAAGCGGAAAAAACTAGATTTCACCAGTCGAAAATCTGTTACCTCTTTGCTGAATACATATTTTGGAGAATGCACATTTTCGGAAAAAGGTCCACCTATATAAACTATATAAAAACTTATAATTAGTAACGATTGGCTTTGATTTTTTTTTTAATTCTTATTATTGTCACCCGAAAATATAAAATATCAAAACAAAAACACAATGTTACCAATTAGTAATTTTTGGTTCATAAAAATTTTGTTTATAGGTGAATTTTTTTCTGAAAATGTACGTATGGAAAATGAACGCATTTTCACCATCCTAAAATATAAGCGGAGATTATTCGCTAAATATGAAAATTAGCTTCCTGGTTTCGCGCATCAAACCCTCATCGTACGGTTAGATTCCTAACCCTTCTCCCATAAACTTTTCCATCAAAACCACTCCTAAATGCGTGTAGCACATTAAAAACATTTCTAAAAGGCTTCCGAGCGCATACGTTAGAAGTCTTTCAACAATACAACACTTGACTCTACAATTTCTCATCTTAATTTGACACTACAACCAAAAATGGATAGACTACCGATGAGAGATATAATGAATACTTGAAAGGCTGGCAATAAGCCATCAAAACATACTGCTTTCATAGAAATTCTATAATTCAGAGTCGAAGGAGGTTAAATTCCTATAGTAGCAACTATTGACGGTTTAATATCAAATACTGTAACTGCAGACAGAAATGTGAAAATCGTATAAATAATAAAGAAATTAAAACAAAATTTCATCATAATAACTTTGGTTAACTTTGGATTTGCTTCCGCCCAAATTGTTCATTCAAAGAAATAACGAGAACAGAACGTGTACATACGCGCGAACGAAAACAAAAAGAAGTGTTGAGGAGTAAATCAAACAGAATTGTAGAGGAGCTGATCATTTAAAATCAAGTATATTGTTAATAACACAGAGGTACATTACGAACTGTCATAATTTTGGGGACATCAAATAGTTTCCAGTTTCGAAAATATAATGAAAAAGTAGCTGGAAATGCGTACGTAGATCAAGGAAACATATAGAGAAGATCAAAATCAATCAAAAATTCTGCCCATATCTCTCTCTCTCTCTCTCTCTCTCTCTCTCTCTCTCTCTTATAGATGAAGTTGCAGTGATGCAATATAGAGATAACCGAAAACGCCAAGAAAAATAACTATTTAGATTTTATAACCTCAGTAATATTAACTTATCATCGACCTTCAAATAACTCCCACAGCAGTGTCAGATCATAAAATGATAGAGAAATTATGAGTCTATCGATGAAACTGATTGAAAGACGGCACCAGAAATGAGGTATCTATGACAATCCCGCGGCTTCTTCTCGAACTCGATAAACTGCGAAGCTTTTCAGACAGGTGTGGTAAAAATTGATTGAAGTCCGACTTCCAAGCGAAATAAAATCACCGAAGTGTCGTGTTCTCTCGAAGAGAAAGTAAAAGAAATGTCAAAAATACGCGTACCGAAAACACAAAGTCAAGGAAAAAGAAATATAACAGAAAAGGAGTGAGAATTAATATGAAAATGAAAACCAGTGTAATGACGTCACGGGAAACAAAGTGTTGACAGAAAGTGGTTTGTTAAGTTATACAACGCATTGAACGAAAAATGAAACCCATATCATTAACTGAAGATAGAGCCAATGATGCTACAAAAACGAATCAAAACTAAAATAATGAAAAATTATAGAATTTTTCGAAAGGTAGAACGACTCATTAAGAAAAGACCTCCAAAGACATATCAGAATTAGGAGCTATTGAAGAATAGGGACCCCAGCCTTCTTTAGTTAGGCTTATAAGGCTAACTAACGAAAATATCACGACCTAACCTAACCAATCGTTAGGTTAACTGTACACCCTTGACGATTGGTTAGGTTAGGTCATGATATTTTCGTTAGTTAGCCTTATAAAGCTAACTAAAGAAGGCTGGGGTCCCTATTCTTCAATAGCTCCCAGAATTATTAGCCTCACTGACTAGTTGAGTACAAAATAGATCTTAGCAAATTTAGTTTTTATACGTTTTTCCAGAAAGACCAGTTACAAGTTAAGAAAACTGTAAGAGGCCGTTTTCATCCTTCTATATTAAATAATAATAATAATAATAATAATAATTAATAATATAATTTTTAAAAATGTAGAAAGTTGATGAACGTGAATTTACGTAAGAAGAAACAGAAAGAACTATTGGGAAGATCAGTGCAGTAGAGTAAAGATGAAAAAAACATTGGATACTGGCGAAAAGCGAGATATCCGATAAAAACAACAATAACGATGATAGGGCTGTTCAGCGCCTTTCATAATGTGTGACGGAGGGGACCTACAGCTTTAGGCGGGATCTGATTCACTACCCCATCATGGAAAACTCAGAGAGGCACTTCATTTGCTCAATTCTAAAGTTCGAGCCGATAATTGAAGCAAAGGTTTTCAGATTAGCACCAGCGGGCTATGTCGTGGCCAATGTCATAACAGCGCTTCTCATCCATCAACGAAGTAACGCGACCGGATTATGTGGCAACCCATGGTTCGGATTCCCCATAAAGCTGCTGTAGGTACCCCCGTCATATGACCGTAGGTATTGCGGAGGAGGTTAAAACCCCCATTAACCACCATCAGATGGTTTACCACTATAAGCTACCCTGAGAGGTGTGAAATAAGAAGTATTGTCCCGTTATATAAAGGAAGCTAACAAAGCTCAAACAGAAAAACTACATTTCGATTGCATTGAAATCTCATTAAATAAATAGTTTGAACAAATAATTAGAGAAAGAAACGTGAGTTTCTAGAATCGAATAACAATATATTTAATGACCCTAAAGTTAAAGCAAACTATAGTGTAATACACAAGCTTCATCTCCCTAAACTGGCGTCGGATCCAGCAGGCGATAAAAATTGAGCTAAAAGAGACGCATATTTCAGACAAAACGAGCACGCTGTCTCAACGAACGTGGAAAGATTGCCATGGAACACGCACAATGGGGGGCACCTGTGGGACCCCCAACACACACTTCTACATTTCTTTGTTATTTGGCGGCCGATGCCACCATTTTGTATGGGACCCACTTTCCCTGGATCTGGCACTGCCCAAAATAAGAATAAATGAGATGATAGAATCATAGTATACATTAAGTGAAAAGTATGGTTGTAACCGACGAGAGAAGACAATGGATATTTAATGTTCAACAGAATGATAGCAAGTTGTTAAGGTTCAAGTAATACCATGAACGGAGCCTAAAGTTTAAAACTCGTGAGAAATTCCTGTTCATATATACATTCCTATATACATATACACACTCCTATTCATATATACATTTTTAAGGAAATAGTATTGGATTTAAGGTGTATAAAATATTTTCCTTCCTCTGATTGGTCAGTCTTTGGAAAAAATAAAACATGGCCTCTGATTGGACACTTCACAATCTCTAACTCATCATGATCTGAATACATGTTTAGGAGAGATGTACATAAGCCCCGCCCCCGTAGGTGGAGACTTCTGTAAACATGAAAACATATTCAGACCTCATTACGATATTACTCCGTGTGTGTGTGTGTGTGTATATATATATGGTAGATAAATGGGTACCCTGGGTGGCCTAGTGGTTAAGACGCTGGGCTGCTGGTGGGGCGTGGTTCGGATTCCACGTTAAACTGTAGGTCTAAGGTGGGGTGAAAAGCTTGACCTTCGTCAGAATTAACAATTCGGGCGGAAGCTAACCAAAGGTGTGTTATATATATATATGTATATATATATAACTGATAAAGACCGAGAAATTACTGCCAACGCGATAGTATCATTAGCGGACGACACTAAAAATGACTAAAACAATAAATATTTCAGATGACACAGACCATGTATGCAAACTGGCACATGCGGAAAACGTACAAATGATCGGAGGAAGGCAATGAAAAATTTAGCATTGATACATTCCAGTATCTAAGAAAGTTTAAACAGTTAATGAAAGTTCCCGAGTTACTGCAAATGGGAAAGAAATAAAAGACAGGTAAAAGGTCAACAAATGTTAAATACAAATCATACAAAATTCGACTGAGAGAGTTGTTTGATGGAGGTGTTTAACGACCTTCGCTACGGCTAAGGTCATATGACGGAGGGTAACTACTGTACAGCTTTACGTGGGGTCCGAACCAGTAGTCGCTACATAATTTGGACGCGGAGGACAGTCCCTTATCCAACTACTAGCCAGACCCAATGTCGATTAACTTCGCTGATCGACGGGAAACGGTTTTGCGACATTTGGCCAGGAAGTTGCCCTCCACTGAGAGAGAGAGAGAGAGAGAGAGAAGAGAGAGAGAGAGCAGTCTCACACTTTTGAATCAAAAGCAGAAATAAAACAAAGATTAATCGTGGCAAAGCTGCAATATTGCTCAGTGTTTACGGTTCCATGCGAACAAAAAGATAAAATTCAACGAGAATAAAGACATTTCAGAGAACTCTATAAGAGTTACATTAATGGACAAAACTTTTAAAATTATAATAGCTAACTCATTAGAAAGGAGAAAATAAGAATTATTATTAAAAATATACTCTATAAAATGTATATGGATGTGACGAGTGAAAGGATAACTGGTATATCGACAATTCCATAACTATCCAAACTTGGAAGGTTTCAAGAAAAGAATCTGATATACATTTTGCATTTTTGACGAAAACACAATTGAAACCAGTATAGAAAACTTAAAGGGGAGAACATATAGCATCTCCAAATTATAGTCAAAACAAAGGACAGTCTGAACGCAAATGAAAAAGTTCTATTTTTAGAGGGGCGACACTTTATAACTGGTTTCTAAAAGCAGTGTTGAAGCAAGGGGGGGTCGGGCGGTACGACGAGGATGGGAAGCCGTATCAGCAAGTGTTGTATCATGCATTCCGTTCTTGGTTAAGGTTAATACATTGAATCTTGTATATGCATTTTGCACCGTAAATCAAGATGTTTTTTTGTTTATTTATACATATATGCGTAAAAATATAAATGTGATATTATTTTAGTTTAGAGTATTAACAAATAACTATAGTTTTATTACCAATTATTATCAATTAATAATGAAAATTTTTGGTGGGAACGCATGAACGGGGTTTTGACCCGGCCGGGAGCCAAATTCTGCGCAGGCTACGGATGTGACCAAAAGATTTGATAAGTATAAGAGGGGGTCATTGCGGACGTCTTCAGGGGAACACTTGACGCATGGATTAATAGTTCCAGCCGAGTGTACCTGGACACAATACGATGGTGGAAGAGCTGAAAGAAAGCGCTCTCCTACTTCAAGCCATCCCCAGCAAAGGAGTAACGCGCTCGTTTCGCTCAGTGAAAAGAAAGACTACGATTATGTTTGGAGTTGTTTAACCTCCTTCGTAACGACAAAGGTCACGTGACAAAGTTGACCTGCAGCTTTACGTGAAATCCGAACCATCTAAGGGACGCTACAGCATCTGAACGCAGAAGGGAGTCACCCATCCAATTACTGAACAGACCCAACGTCGCTTAACATTGCTGATCTAACGGGAAACAGTATTGCAAAGTGGCCACGGCATAGTCTGTAGGGAGAATAATATTTGCGTGAAGCCAATTATTATATATATATGCTGTGTCCCAAACAATGTGGCCACCTTTTTCGCCGGGCCAACAAAACCACAATTCCAAGGATAACTAAATGAAACAAAAATCATATCAAACTCTTGATATTGTCTTTAAAACAAGAGTTAGTTTGTTTAAATCGGATGAATAATCTCTTTACAAATCTAATTTGAACAATAGTTGTTAAAAAATAAAGCTTGACAATACGAAAGTAGAAAAAAGAGTTGCTAAATTCATGTCACTGAATAGTCATACCTGCAAGAACAATGTCCCTATTTCATCGCGACAGAAGATTAGCCACCAAATAGTCCGGTTTTAAATCCAGTTGACAATTTCATATGGGAACGTTTAGTTGACAAAGTTCACAGAACAAACATTCAAGATTTCAATTCACTTCGAGAGTGCGTTTTAAAAGCATAGAATAAGCTCGATCAAGACTCCCATTTCTCCAGCAGTTCGCCAATGGCGCGCGAGGCTACAATTGGTCATTGATAATAATGGAGGACACATTGAACACTCGTTGCCTTAATGTTTTATTCAATTTGTTTTTGTTCATTGTAAACTTTTTTATTGTTTAGCTAAGTCTCTAATTAGCCTCCTTGTTGACTTCATTTTTTTTTAACAGCTATTGTTCAAATTGGATTTGTAAAAAGACTACACATCCAGTTTAAATAAACTACCTCTCATTTTAAGGACAATATAATATGAGTCTCGTTCATTTAGTTATACTTGGAATTGTGGTTTTGTTGGCCCGGTGAAAAAGGTGGGCACTTTTTTGCCCCCCCCCCCCCCCCCCCCCAAAAATATATATATAACCTTGGTTAACTTCGGTTTAGCTTCCGCCCGAATTGCTCATTCTGACGAAGGTCAAACTTGTCACTCCACCTTAGACCTACAGTTTAACGTCGAATCCGAACCGCGTCCCGCCAGCTGCAGCCCAGTGTCTTAACCACTAGGGCCGTGACTAGGTTACCCATTTATCTACCAGTCGATTTCTTTATTGTGTGGAAGGATGAACAACTGGGTTTTGCTGTGCGCTGTCTGCTGTCACCGGGTCTCGATCCCAGGACCGATGGACTAGTAGTATACCCGTATATATATATATATATATATATAAGGGATGTAACGGGTAGCGCTTTTACCGGGTAATCGGGTACGGGTACCCGATCGGGTATTGAAGATGTTCCAAAATTGTTGGTTTAGTACCGCGACTTATTAACTGTGTGCAGTTCAAGCACTTGCCTTTACTATTATCTAATTTATCAATGACAAAATAGTGCCAAACCATACTACGATTTGCCATTTTGAATGTTTTGTTAAAAAATATTATAAAAAAAAATATATCAAGAAAACCTGCAAAACAATGAAATTAAAATTAAATTAGAAGTTGGTTTCTACTACCCGTACCCGATTTTTTAGCAATTACCCGATCGGGTCGGGTATCATCGAGTAGTACATTACCTGATCGGGTCGGGTACCCGTGACATCCCTAATATATATATATATATATATAATATTACAGGGTGGTGCAAAAGTCGCGCATCATAGGAATTTTCAGTGTTGATCATAATATATTATTTTTTTCTTTTAGGTAGGGATGACTACTAAATTAACAATAAACGAGAGGGTGAGCTTAGTTTTAATGCACGGAATATCAGGTACAACAAATCGATGAATCAGTACAGAATTTAAATTCTGTACTGATTCATCGATTTGTCGTACCTGGTATTCCGTACATTAAAACCAAGTTCACTCTCTCGTCTATTGTTAATTTCGCAGCCATCCCCTACCTAAAAGAAAAAAATATATAATTATAGTCAACACTGAAAATTCCTATGATGCGCGACTTTTGCACCACCCTGTATATATATATATATATATATAATATATCCCCCGAGTTCCGGGTTCGATCTTGCTGCTTTGGGGTGAGTTGGCTCGGCTACCTACTCGTAAAGCTTGGGATCGGATGACTCTCGGTGTTAGAGTCTATTCCTTCCTCCGTGTTGAGAAAAAGGGGGTCTGTATGTAATTTAACAGTACCTGAGGTAAGAAACAAAGACTTGACATTTCTGTTACGCTTCGTGCACCGGGATTTAGTCATTCCTTTCAGTTCTCTGTTATGCAAACAAATGAAGTTCGCTATCTGAATTTAGAGCACGATCAAGGAAGTCATTCTAAATATGACAGTCCAATGTTCTTTCTCTTCTGGTGCTTTTGCAAGGGTGCCGGAAGTATACCCTGAAAATATAACCTACAGTTGTATTAGTGCTGAAATGGAGATCTGCATCCAAGAGAATTAATTCATATTATGCAGTCCTGGTCCTGATCCAGATCCAGCTAATAAAAAAATTAATATCCGGCTCCGAGGACTGTTAAACGTTTTTGAAAAATGACATTTTTATAAAATAGGACGCTTCACTGGTTTAAATCGGTGAATTTATGAAAATGTAAATTCTATTTTCTTTCAGAAAAAAAAATAAAAAGCTGTTTTTTCGTTGGGGTACATTTATAATTTCATTAACCCCTCTCTACAAAAATGGTTGCATTGCTTATATATTTACTTGGAAAAGGCTTATAATGTTTGAATTTAGTGGTTTGGGGTTCTTTGATCTCCTTCGTAACGGCAAAAGTCATGTGACGGAGGGAACCTACAGCTTTACGTGGGATCCGAACCAACTAAGGGTCACTACATCATCTGAACGAAGAGGACGGCCACCCATCCACTACTGAATAGAACCAACGTCGCTTAACCTCTCTGATCGAACCGGAAGCGGGTTTGCGACGTAGTTACGATGAAAAAAAGTTTTGTCATGAAACTTCATGTTTGTTATCGATATTTATCGGTAGGAAACAGCTTCACGATAGGACCTTTTGAATCAATTGTACGTATAATGCAATTCTAATAGGGAAATTACAGTTTGGTTTGCGATATATTATAGGCTAATCCACCTTTTCGCATCAAACTTAAATCCTTAATCAGTGAGAATTTTTTTTGGAGGGGGGGGGTTAACCTCCTTCGCAACACCTAAAGGTCATATGACGGAGGTCCCGGGACCTACAGCTTTACATGGGATCCAAACCACGGGTCGCTACATAATCTGGGCGCGGAGGACGGTCTCCCATCCAACTACTACCCAGAGTCGCTTAACTTCGCTGATCTCCGCGAAGCGGTGTTACGACATTGGCCACGACGTAACCCTAATCAGCTAGAAAATATTCAGCTAGGCCTATACTATATCACCTATAATATAGCGCAGTTTGGTTTGCAAAATATTATAGGCCAGGGGTGGCGAACCTTTTTACAGTCGCGTGCCAAAAAAAAACTATGTAAACCATAAAAAAAAAATTCGCGTGCCCACCAAAGCTTATATGTATTACACCAAATTATAAACATTAAGTCTATTATTTTATACTCATTATTGCATTTTGCTTAGGCGTGCCAGGCCATAGGTTCGCCACCACTGTTATAGGCTAATACACCTTTTCGCATACTGTACTTCGTAGTGGTGGCAACACTGGATGGCTAGCTTTTAATATGAATTCACCTCTTCCTAGACAGCATCGATGGATCAGTGGGTAAGAGAGATGAAGACACTGAGGTCGGGGGTTGATAATAATTCAGGGGTTAGCACAATGTAGCGCGTTTGTCTGGTTTCTGGTGGGATTGCCAACTCTGCAAATTAGAATTCCTGGACCGAAATAAATGGACGGAAAATAGCAATACCTGTATTCATATTTCACGTGTTGAAGCCCAGCAGAAGCCTGTTATAACTGCACAAATGTTTTTAAAACTGTATTTGTTGAGAGTCCTGGAAGGCAGTGTTGTTAACTTGGGCTACTTTTCGCAGATTGGGCTACGTTTTAGAGTTTCTGCTAAAAAATAAAATTTTCTGCTATCTGCTACTTTTTGGGCTACTTGTAACGTACGTCGTCATAAATTAGCGCAAGACAAGTTTCAAACTTGTCCTCTGCGGAGTATAAAAATTTGTGAACTGTGCGTAATTTGTAATTTGTATTTCAAGTGATATAAATGTGTGTGTAATTTGTGTGTAATTTTATATATATAATATATATATATATACATTCAACTGCAAAGAACACGCAGTATAAATAACGTAAAGAACGACGCTTGTATAGGAGATATTCCGCGCAAGCGTCGTTCTTTACGTTATTTATACTGCGTGTTCTTTGCAGTTGAATGTATATAATGTTACGGCATGCGGGAGGTGCCCCCTTGGGGCATTGGTTTCTGCGAGTATGTAGAAGAATTACGGCATTTGGAAGAGTGAAGTCCATGGTGTAATGGTATCGCGTCTGACCGGCAATCGGAAGATCCCGGGTTCGTTTCCCAGGTGGTACTTCATTTTTTCATTTGTTCCGTTTTCTCTCTCTCGTCTTGCGCGGAATATCTCCTATACAAGCGTCGTTCTTTACGTTATATATATATATATATATATGATGAATAAACCACGAAGGAAAGGAAACACAAAATGGTGCTCAAGCGCTTTCGTCTAATGACATCCTCAGGAACACTCAGGGTGTTCCTGAGGATGTCATTAGACGAAAGCGCTTGAGCACCATTTTGTGTTTCCTTTCCTTCGTGGTTTTATTCATCATAAATATTTTTCACGTGTTACTTTCGTGAAATAATTTTCATATATATATATATATATATATATATATTTATTAAGTTCGGGAAGAACCGATTCGCCTCTATTTAAAAGGGCATATCTCGGCGGAAAAACAAAGAAAAAGTGAGAGGAAAGACAGAGGAAAAAAAGGGTGGAGGGGACAGTCGAAGTGGAAAAGACCAAGGATGACAAGGACTGCAGGGTCGAGCCCCATCATCCTTGGGTACTAGGGCCGGGAGGGCGCACGTGAAACCTCCAGGAACAAGCACGTATAAACGAGCACAAAGAGCACTCAAGAGCACGAGCTTAGAACCCCCTTGCGGGGATATATATATATATATATATATATAATCTGCTACTACTTTTCGTAATTCGCTATTTTTTATTAATTTTACTGCTACTTTATAAAATAAGAGTTGGCATCACTGCTGGAAGGCTGAAGAAGGCTTTGGTTGATCAAGGCATGGTTATAAAGTTGTCACAGGTCATATCAAAATTAAGATGCACCAGCAGTTCTGACTTTACTAATTCACCACTCATTCTGTATCTTTCATCACTCCACATTATCCATAGGCCCTAATTACTAACCTAACTTAACGTAGCTTAACCTAACTTAGCTTAATCTAGCCTAACTTAACCTAACAAATTACCAAGTTGTTATGGACTCTGAACTGAACTCTCTGAACTGCGTCTGGAGTCTTGAAATTCACCAGCTAAATACCCTTTCGCAGTAAGCATTAGATATTGGCAGTTTTATTATCGAACTCGCTCCAAGACTGAACAAAACATTAACAAATAGCAGGGGAAAGCCAGCTGGTTGAAAGAATCGGATATACCAGCTGCGAGCGCATCGAAAACCATCCTGTAATTCTCAGTGGGATTGGAAAAATATTTTCGTCTATATTATTAAAAGCGAAATGATATATAAAATTCTCGACACTGGGCATCCAGGACAGAGTTCAAGTGTTTCATAAACAACATTGGCATTTCTGAATTGTGCAAGGTTAGCAGTCCTAGTTTTTGACCCTCACTGATTACACAGGCCTGCGATGGTTCTGTTGTCGGAAATATTTTATCACTTATATAGTAATTTTTGCACGCTGATTCCGAAAATAATATCATAATTTTTCGCCATCATGTACAGATTTTTCACAAAATGTCAGTTCATATTTCATATGTAAGTAATTTTCATTAAAATTGACTCAATTAAATTTTGATTAAAAACTACTGCCTATAAATGCTTCCAGATCAGAAGTGACGTCATAGCGTCTTCTAGAACATTCGAGAAACGCACCACTAGTATATAAGTGATTGACAAGTCACGAGATGAGTCAGTCTGTCTAGTGCGTGCGAGGTTATAGTTCTTTATTATTCAAAGGTGCGCGGTGACTATATTTCTCTTTTGAAATTTGTTTATTTGTCGCTATGGCAACCAGAGGGTGTGTAAATAGCCCAAACATTTTCTGTTATATTTATGGAAAATTTACTGTGAAAAAACAAAGGCGAGATATTACAGACTTCGTCAAGAAAGCATACTATGCGTTCTTCGGAATGAAACTTGGGGATCAAGACAAATCATGGGCTCCACATAAATTACCTTTTGAGATTCCAATGGTCTGGCGTGAGCCTAGAAATTACAGCAATGACTGCTATTTTTGTTCACGTAACG
The DNA here is from genome assembly GCA_023014485.1 of Bathynomus jamesi. Classification (NCBI taxonomy): domain Eukaryota; kingdom Metazoa; phylum Arthropoda; class Malacostraca; order Isopoda; family Cirolanidae; genus Bathynomus; species Bathynomus jamesi. Next base: position 1,452,434 of record JAJOZX010000346.1, on the reverse strand, counting down.
TGCAAGGCTACAATACTAAAAATAAAAAGGAAATTTCTTATCCAAACTTTCAGTCTGCTATAAGACCTGTTGCTCATGGACCTGGTATACCTGTACCTACTAAACCAAATACTCTTGATATAACTTCATCTGATTCGGTGTCTGATGACGATGGAAACGATGATATTGATTGTTTTCAAACCGAAACATCTGGTGAACCTCAATTGTTTACACAAAGTGAACTTAATGATTTGGTAAGAGATTTGTGTCTCCCGAAGGATTCTTCAGAGATTTTGGGATCCAGACTTCGTGCAAAGAACTTGCTTTCTCCCGGGACATCATTTTACAGGTATAGAAGTCGAGAAAAAGAATTCATCCAATATTTTTCTCAAGAAAATTCACTGGTATATTGCAACAATGTTTCAAAACTAATACTCAAGCTAGGCGGTGCAGTCTATGACCCAAATGAGTGGAGACTTTTCATTGATTCCTCCAAAAGAAGTCTAAAAGGCGCCCTCCTTCACAACGGTAACTTGTATGCATCCGTTCCTGTGGCTCATTCGTTTCACTGGAAGGAAACGTACGAAAATCTTGAGCTTTTTCTAGCTAAGGTTAAATACAAAGAATACGGTTGGCTACTTTGTGGAGACTTAAAAGTGATTTGTATGTTGTTAGGTCAACAACCAGGTTATACGAAGTTCCATGTTTTTTGTGTGAATGGGATAGCCGAGCAAGAACTTGGCACTGGATAAAAAAGGAATAACCACGCAGAGTCAACCTAACACCTGGTTCTAAAAACATTCAACGTGAAAGTTTGGTTGACAAGAAAGAAAGTCCTTTTACCTCCGCTTCACATAAAATTGGGCTTAATGAAGCAATTTGTTAAGGCCTTGGACGAAGATGGAGATTGTTTTAAGTATCTGTGTGGTAAATTCTCAACTCCTTCGGAAGCAAAATTGAAAGGAATTTTCGCTGGTCTCCAGATTAAAAAACTGACTTTGGATGAAAACTTTGAAAGAACAATGAACAATCTTGAAAAAGAAGCATGGATTGCTTTTAAGGATGTTATCAGCAAATTTTGGGGGAACAACAAGGACCCAAATTACCAAAACATTGTGAACAACATGCTAAATAAGTTTAAAGAGTTGGGTTGTAATCAGGGCCGGATTAAGGCCAACTGATGCCCTAAGCACAGCTCAACAATGGTTCCCCCTCGACCCTTCCATTGTCTAACTGACAAGACATTAAGACTCAATAAGTGCTGAATGTGAAATAATAGATTAAAAATTCAGTTTTCTTCCAGGCCATCCCCAGGCCAGACCCCACAACTATATTAAATATAACCTGTTTTTTAATTTTATTTATTTAACACTAAATAGCAGTAAGCCCCCTTTTTGTGGGGCCCTGGTTCAGCTGCATCATTTGCACCATGGTAAATCCGGCACTGGAAAAAACTCTGTGGTGCCCCCTTCCCTTGGTGCCCTAAGCACGTGCTTATTTTGCTTAATGGTTAATCGAGGCCTGGTTGTAATACGAGTTTAAAATTACATTTCTTACATTCACACTTGGATTACTTCCCTGAGAATCTCGGAGCACTCGGCGAAAAACAAGGAGAACGGTTTCACCAAGACATCAAAGAAATAGAGAAAAGATATCAGGGAAGGTGGGAGATCAGCATGATGGCTGATTACTGCTGGATGTTGAAACGAGATACTCCAGAATTATTACATAAAAGAAAAGGAACAGCGCGTACATTCGAGACTAAAAGGCATAGATTTCACAAGAAAACTCGGGACAAATAAAGATGAATATGTAATTGACGTTAATAGTCTTGTTTCTTTTTAAAGTTGTTTGCATTTGTAATTAGTATAACAAAGCGAAATAGATACCTAATGTAAATTAGAATAAATAATATTTATTTATGTTGTTGTTGTTTTTTCCCTTTCAGTTTGCAGAAAATCCTTACGTGATAGAAACAAATGTACACCTTATTCGAAATCAGCGTAGTTGAATTATATAAAATCAGTTATTAGTAAAAAAACAACTCTTACAAAGTTCTCATTCACAGGCCTGTGTTGTTTATATCACCTCTTACTATATAATTCAGAAATTTCTATACAGAAATTCTCTTTTCATCATCATGGATTATGTAATATGTATCAATATTTTAGTAATTAAAAGAGTTGCATCATCTTAGAGTTTTTTTTTTGTACCTTTACTCACACGACTGTCAGGTTTAAATAACATTGAATTTAATTTGCATAAGGTTTCTTCTTTGATTTCCCATCGCGCAATGATGTTCGTGCCATTGATGTTTGTTGATCTTGATGCCGTTGATACTTAATCTACAAGGTATTAAGAAAGGAATGAAGGACTGTCACAACCAGTATTATGGAAGTGACAGTGCCAGTGTCGAAGAGCATTTGACAAGAGGTCTCGATATTGATGGTGTGCGCATCGAACCTGTGCAAAAAACTCCAAAATCTGTTGATCATTCTGGTAAAAATTTGGAAACTAAGTTACCGTAAGTGAAATTTGCCCAAAATAAAAGCTCACTTATTTTCGGAACATTCTGTGAAATACGCATGAGGAGGGTTGCCAAAAATAAATAGACAACATGAGATTATTTTCAAGAAAAATGGCAAAGCTAATCAATGGAATGCCAGAACGTGTGTCACCTTTACATAATACAAAGGAAAGCAACACGATTCTAAATACAGTATATTGATTTAATAAATCTGTTATTATTGATTGACTTTTATTATCAAATCAAAACCTATGGAAAAAACCGAAGGTGTCTATTTGCTTTTGTCAAACGTTTGCATGTTATTTACATTAGATGTAAACATACTGTACAACTCCGGAGCAAAAAATAGAATACGGTCTCAAATGCTCTCATGACCTTGATAATACCTTTACGTTATGCACCTTACGAGGAATATCAAGTATCTGTGACGTCATTATGATAAAAAGATAGCTCTGTGTACCAGTTTTGAAAAAAAAAATTAGATATAACAAAAACCTTATTAAATAGTGAAAAGTTAATGCATAGCGACAGACCAAAATATTAGACTATCTTATCAGGTGTTACAAAAAAAAAATATAGAATTAGTTCATTATGTTTATTGAGTTTTGCGTCTTAGTACTTAGTTGGGCCACCCTTAGCCCTAATTACGGCCCGTGGCATCGAGTCGACGTCTCTTGTATATTTCTGTAGTTATTGATTGCCAGGTTGTCATCAAACACCTCTTCAGTTCACTAAGTGTTCCTGGTTTACTCTTTCGGGCCTTTTGCTTAGCAATTTTCCAAAGATTTTCTATCGGATTAAGATCGAGAGAATTAGCTGGCCATGGTAGCATGGGCGCCCGCAGGTAGGGGCAAGGGGGGGCGCTTGCCCCCCCTTGGAAATGCCAAGAAAATATATTAAATATTTTCTAAGAAAATATTTATATCTTAAACTTGCTGAAAAGTATCCAACTGCCTCCTAAAGGGTGAAATTTTTTATTTGTGTGCATGATAAAAGGTTGCTACCTTTTTATTTGTTCAGAAGTCCCACCTTAAAATTATCATGTGCATTGTATGTATATACAATATATATTTGCATTTTCCATTACAGAAAATGCAACACTAAACTTGCTTAGAATTAACCTGCTGGTTCCTAAGGGGTCAAAAGTTTTTTGCTTGCTCCGGTCCCTACCTATTAATACATTAAATTTTGCCCCCCCTTGGAAAAAATCCTGCGGGCGCCCATGCATGGTAGTACTTCAATTTGATGAGCATCAAACCACGCAGATGTTGCACGGGATGCATGAGCTGCAGCGAGATCATGTTGGAAAATAAATGTTTCGTTTCCATACAGCTGTTCTGCAGACTCCAGCATGATGTATTCTAAGATTTTTCGATAAACGTGACTATTGACAGTTGTATTTACAAATGCAAGTGACCTCACACCATTTGCATTCATGCAACTAACCTATACTGTGTTAACTTGTACTTATACTAACTTAGTGAAAGTAGTTTCTCTTTCAGCAAGTTTTCAATAGTATTACTGTTTTTAGAACAATATCAGTGACGTTTGTTACATTAATTCATATTTTAGTAAAATACAAAACAAAAAGTTATATAAATATCAGACAAACTTTATCTGCATGTATTTTCATCAAACAAGCCTACTACGTTCATTATGCAAATAATATTAAACATATTTTAAAATTTAATAAACTTCAGTCGTATTTGTTATTTATTTTGTTTCTAGTGTAACAGTTGGCAAGATGAAATATAGCAGTTTAACGCCAAATTTCGCAGAAAACGGAGGACGAGCTTTTAAGTATTTTTTAGAACTAAATAATTAAGTCCTTGACATGCAAATTTTTATGCTACCTCACTGATTATAAAAATACATAAAATGTGTGCCTTTTTAGGTTTTAAAAATAATGACAAAGCCTACCTATATCAAGTTAGGCCACGTTTGTGCACAATTTTATACTCTTTTTATGATCGAGGAAAAGCCAGTGGGACCATAAATTTACAAAAATACCAGAGCCTTCAAAATTTGGAGCTCCACATTCAAAGCTAGTGCGACCAAATTTGTGAAGCTGCACTCAAAATGTAAGTGGTCCACTGGCTTAAAATATTCTGTTCAAAATAATTTGTATGAAATTATTTACATGTTATAATGTACATATGGACCAACTAGAGAGAGGTCATCTTTGATAACGCTAGTCAACAAATTTGACCTTTTTCTTTTAGTTTCTTCAACGAGAGTTTGTGTTCTTGATAGAATTTTCAACGCTGATTACGAATATGACCTTGGAATTTTTGTATTACGTACGGTTCTTGAGAAAACTGCGAATTAAATTTTACCCAAAAGTATACAAAACTGCATATGTTGAATCGTACAGGACGTGCTCTAACATTATATTAACCATACCTAAAATCTCTTTGTCAACGACCTGCGTTTATAGGCAACATTTGGGGCTTCCCTGATTAATGTCCAGCAGTAGTCAGCCAGCATCGTTGGGATCCACCTGTCTTGGTACCGTTTTTCCATTGTGGAAATATGCTGGTGAAATCTTTCTCCATGTTCGTCACTAACGTCACCAAGGTTGGTCGGAAAAAAATCCAAATGCAAGTGCAGGAAATGTACTTTTTAAGGACATATTTCACCCCATCAACCTAAACGTTTCAAGTATCTCCTCAACCAACTGCACGAAGTTCGGTGCCTTGTTCTTACCTAAAAAGTTCTTGACGACTACTTTAAAGGCTTCCCATGCAACCCCCTCGGTTCCGTCTAGGATTTCATCAAAACGGCTGTCATTCATAACTTCTCTAATCTGTGGACCAACAAAAACACTTTTCATCTTCGCCTCACTTATTCACGGAAACTTCTGTTTTAAGTATCGAAATCCTTCACCTTCCCTGTAGTTCATCGCTTTCACGAAGTTTTTCATTAGTTCGAGTTCAATGTGAAGAGGTGGCAGGTAATCTTTTACAATACGGTTCGAAATTATTTTAGGAGTTTAACATTTATTAAATGTGTTAAATTTGTTAAGTCGTGATATTTTCGTTAGTTTTAACGAAAATATCACGACTTAACCTAACCAATCGTCAAGGGCGTACAGTTGACCTAATCGGGCATTCAATAATTTTCACGTAGGTTTCGATTAATTTCAGGCAACCTTTACCAAAAATGTGTGTTAGTTATAGCTACTACTGCGTATATATATATATATATATATATATATACACAAAACTAACTTTGCTATACCTAACCAAGCATGCCCGGTTAGGTCAACTGCACGCCCTTGACGATTGGTTAGGTTAAGTCGTGATATTTTCGTTAAAACTAACGAAAATATCACGACTTAACAAATTTAACCCATTTAATAAATGTTAAACTCATTAATTTTTAAAAAATAATTTCGAACCGTATTGTAAAGGATAACCATATCTTCTTGGGATCAACCAGCTGTTTATATGCGACGCTCTTTTACCCAAGAACTAAAGCTTGGCGAAGTGGCTACTCCTTAATGGCATAATGAGAATCTCTGGCCCAATTATCCCACTCACAAAGAAAGCAGCAGTACTTTGTATATTCCAGCTGCATGCCAAGAAGAAGCGCTACGATTTTTAAATCACCACAGATGTACCAGTTGTATAATACTTAGTGTACTCTATGTAATTCAGAACACGCTCCATATTTTCATATGACTCTTTCATATGAATAGCATGTCTGACAGGAATTGATGGATAAACGTTTCCATTATTTAACAGCATATGAGTCAATGTACAGTCGCCATTCTTCTTGTTTATGTTCATGACCAAGTTCCATCATCAATCCGTTTACATCGTTACAATAACACAGATTTCTTCTCAAAAAAAAGATTTCGTCAAGTCGTTTTGACGGTTGCGGAACACAAAAATGTTAGGTGTTTTTTGCCAGCAGATTCTATCCTTGCAGCCTAGAACCTAGTAGCTCTGCTTGACTCTTAGATAAGCTTAAGTCCCTGACGAGGTCATTTAACTCATCTTGTGTAATTAAGTGAGGCTCTCTTGATTTAGGTGGTTGAAAATCTGGGTCCATGTCTTGTTCCAATTCCATAGGCTCGTCTACGGTAGATTCATCTTCTAAGGTCCACGTCTCTGGACGCTCTGGTATAGGAAGAATTTCACCGTGTGGCACCGGTCTTATTGTCGATGGAAGATTTGGATATTCAATCGATATTTTGCTTTTAGGAGAAAATCCAGAAACATTCGTCAAACATAAGTAACAGTCTGTGACGTAATCTCTCTGCTCTCTTCAAACCATGGGAACAGCAAATGGCATAGATCGGCGAGTACCTTTTAATCATGCCCTGAGATTTACTACGCAAGATGTATAACAAATATGAGGAGCCCAGCTTTCGTCTTGGTCCCCTATTTTACATCCGAAATAGAGTTCGTATGCTTTTTTAATGAGAGGAGTGATATTCTTCTTTTGAGATTTGAGAGTAACCTCACCTCATACGTAACAGAAAGTATCGAGTTGTTAAAATATTTGCGAGACATAATGGCTTTTTAGAGCTTTTGACACAGAACAGTTTGAATGACAACCAAAAAACGACTAGTGTTTTTTCAGACAACGCAGTACAGCGGCCACTATCCCATCATCCTACTAGCAAGGTTGCCAGATTGTTCGATTTTAGCACACAATGAATTTTAATTTTTAAGCACCTCAAAAACTGGAAAGTAAGAAGTCTAATGATATTTTCTTTTGCAATATGAAATATTACGGTGAAACGGCTATTTACAAAAAAAACCGTTACAAATGCTCAAGCAAGCTGGTAATAATGAAATAAAGGAATAAAAAAATCTCAGAAAGCGATGATATAGAAATTTTGACAACATCCTGTTTTGGCGTCCCAAATTATTCAACCAACCAAAAATAAACGGCACTCGAACACTTTAAAATTACTTGCTTATGTTAATTAGGTTAACTGACTGCCAGATTACGTCAACTGTACGCCCTTGATGATTGGTTAGGTTAAGTCGTGATATTTTCGTTTAAACTAACGAAAATATCACGACTTAACCTAACCAATCGTCAAGGGCGCACAGTTGACCAAACTGGTTGGTTGAATAATTTGGGACGCCAAAATAGGATATTGCGAAATTTTAAAGCCATTTCTGTAATCAGCGATAAAAAATCTATAGGAATCACATAATCTCGTTGAGGAAACAAAATTCTTATTGACCAGTGTAATATCACGTATATATCCATTTTCTTGTCGTGCACGGTGACTGGTCATTTTGTTTGACATCACCGAAAGAATACTGTTCATGGTGATGTTGGTGACGGCAAACCCATTTTTTGAGTGGTCGATGGTCAGTGTGACCAAAAAAGGGGGACAGCGAACAAGAGAAACTTAAACAGATGAAAAGGTAGGAAAGAAGTAGAAAAGGGAGGAAGAGAAGCGAGAGCGCGAATAGAAGTGGACAGATGCCCGGGCTCAACCAGGCACGTGCAGGCGTTAAGAGCAATCTCTTTTTGTAGGCTTGGGGATTCGAACCCCGAGACCTACTAACCTCACAAGGATTAAACCAGCAGGCCTCCTAAAAACGTGACAACAGATGCCATCCGCCATTGACACCTTCTCGGAGGATGGAAGTGAAGAGCTCTCAACCTCCAGCGAGGCCACGCGAACCATCGACTAATGGTATTCAGCTTTTTGGGTGTAATTCTTCAAGACAGTTCGGTCGGTTTTGAAAAACATGCTATTCAGAAAGTCCCAATAGGAAAAAAGTCAGAGATAAATCTGGGTTTCTTGATATCCATGGAATGTTTCCAATCTGTGAAATATGATGATTTGTAAACGGCTGTCCCAGCAGCGCCATTAAAGCAAGAAATCCTTCTCAGTACACTCAGCTGAACGAAGGACGTAAATCAAAACAGCCGACCAACCAATTAATGTATGAGTAGTATGGGCATTGGACAGTTACCCACTTCTGTTGAAACTAAGTCTGTTCATTAAATTCTCATTTAAAATCATTAATCATTGCCAGATATTGTTCAGCCATAACTGTGACTATTCTTCCTTTTCCGTTAACAACAACAACAACCTAAATAAAAGGCCCTAAAACCCTTTTTTTTAACAGTTTCAAGATTCTTACACGGTTAACGTTACTCCAGTTAGATATTATTTTAAATACAAGTATTATGGCTGTGGTACACAATCTGGGAAATAAAAAATAAAATAAATACTACTTCTACTACTACTACTGAGTACTACTGTCATACAGTAATAAAAAATCACAGTAATAGCTATAATTTATTACAACAAGCTAAAACTTTATGAATTTTATTTATGAAAAAAAATTAAAATATTTTATAAAATAAATTAATACCACTTAAAATTAGCAAAATTAGGTTATTTTTTAATAGTTAGTTAATATTAATCGAAAATTTTAAGTCACACACACACACACACACACGAAGTTGACGCAAATAAATGTGTGAAATCTAGAGCAAAAATAGCTAAAATAGCTAAACAAAAATAGCTAACATAATAAAAAATAAGAAAAGAACATTCAGGGAGTTTAAAAGCAGTAATAGCCTTGTGGATTTAGATAATTACAGGCAGTTAAGGAATAAGTTAAATACAGTAGGAAGAGCAAACGGCATAATGAAATAAATCTAGCTGGAAATAGCAATAAGGGTCCTAAAGGAACGTTTTAGTTTTTATAAATACAATAAAAAACAGAATAGGATTGGTCGAATAGGACATGATGATAGGATATTTGAAAATCATCAGGATATTGTTGGTATTTCTAATGGGTATTTTAGCTCTGTTTTTACAGAGGAAAATTTGGATAATTTTTATTTTAATTCTTTGAATTCTCTAAACACTGGCATTCTTGATAAGATTCATATAAGGAAGAATGATACGATGTAAGGGAAGTAATTAATACAATGAAACCAAATAAAGCTGTTGGTCCTGATAATATTTACGCTTGGCTTCTCAATCAAGGGGAGGATATCTTATTTGAGGCACTGTTTTGTTTGTTAGATCTATTAATGATACAAAGATTCCTGAAGACTGGAAAAAAGAAAATGCTGTACCTATTTACATAAAGGGTAGTAAAAAGGAGGTAAAAATTATAGTCCCATTGGTCTAACATCATTAGTAGGAAAGATACAACAGGGTGGCCATAAAGCCTGGAAACAGGAAATATGGAGATATTTTTTCTCCGTTGCGGATAACCTACAGTTCTGAGAAAAATGTCCCATGTTTCCAGACTTTATTCCCACCCTGTAGAAAGAATTATAAAGAATAGTATTCAAGATCATTTGAATAATTTTAATCTTATTTCAAATTCTTAACATGGATTTAGATCAGGAAGGTCTTGATTGTTTAACCTCTTAGACTTTTTAGAGTATTTAACTAAGCATGTAGATGATGGACATGGTGCAGATATTATTTATTTGAATTTTAGTAAGGCATTTGACAAGTTTCCACATTAGGAGACTTTTGTGTAAATTAAAAGCACACCCTTTGAGAAACAAGGAATAAAATGATCACTGTTGAGTAGATCCCTATTTAATTCTATTTTAAAACATATAACAGAATGGTCACTATTCCCGAATGACTCTCCTACTTTAAGTTCTCTAATAACTTTATAATCATCAGGCGTAACCAACTCCAAGATTATTTTATCCCGAGTTGGTTTGTCTCCAAACTGCATTAGAAAACTACCATTACAACACTTAATAAAGATTTGTTTTCCGTATTATTTCCTCCTGAAAGGTCCCAGTCTATAAGAGGCAGAATGAAATCTCCCATAATTAATTATAATGTTCTATCATTACCTTCTATTTTTATTTCCTGAACCATACTATCAGCAATTTCCTGTGTTTGATTTAGAGATCTGTAAAATGCGCCTATCCGAATGTACTTTTACTCAATACACAAATATCAACCCATATTAATTCTACCCTTTTGTCGAATTTAATACTGTCATTCTGAGCTGAAGTTAATTCATTCTTAATATATAAGATCAAACTATCCCCTTGCCTATCTACGTAGTACAGGCGCGGATCCAGGGGGGGGGGGGGTCGAGGGGGTCCGGACCCCCCCCCTGCTCACGGTGACCAACGATTTTTCGATTGCGTTTGTTTGCTCCTATATATGAAAAATAAGACCTGAAGACTTAAAATGGCTTAAGGTACATGTATCCCGGTTGCCACAAAATTAATTTCCTTAAAAAGAATAAAGAAAAAAAAGTTTATGTCCGATCCTGAGACATTTCAGACCTGGCCTGGGTGTGTGAACAAGCAGGATTTTGATAACGGGAATATACTTCAAATCCATCTAAAGCTATCTTCAAATAGGAAAATTTCCTACCGAGGTGGGGACACCCCCCCCTCGGGCACCCCCCCTGGCGCTCGCTTCGCTCGCGCGTCCTCGGCCAAAGGCCGAGGACATATCAGTAACGAGCCACACCAAGACTGGACCCCCCCTCTGCTTAAATTCCTGGATCCGCCCCTGTAGTATTCGATAAATATACATTGTGTAGCCATTTAACTCTCGTACTCTGCTTTAGTGTCACCGAGTGCTGCTTCACTAATCTATTCCTCACTAATATAAATAATATTCAGATTTTCACTAATCACATAACTAAATAATTAATTCTTCTTATTCCTAAGACTCTGCGCATTTGTATAAAAACACCTCAGTCCTTCAGTTTTAACTGTTTCACTAGTTTTTTGGTTTGATTGTTGATGTGCCTATTTTAGTCATAATTTGACTTTAAAACCACAACAGTATTGCTAATGCTAGGCATACCCTGATGATTTATGCCCTCTGTTAATCTAATGTTATCTTTCAAAACCCCAAAGAACCCAGTTTGTCTTCTAAAAGCCTCCCATTAAAGTAATTCCCTTTTTACACAAATACAAACTATCCTTACTGAAAAGATCCTTCTTAACATTAAAACCATACCACAAATCTGTGAACTCAACTCCTTCGCTACAGACTTCCTTAACTTTATCATTTCGGGTAAAATCCTTCTTGTAAACTCCATACTAATCCCAACGCTTGATAAAATGCTTACTCCAAAACACTTCTCAAACATACGAATGTGAGTTTGAAGAGAGTGTGTTGTCTATTACGTAACTTACACTAGCACTCCATCACAATCCAACAATATTATACTATACTGCCAAGTGCCAAGGAAAAGCAGGCATTCAAGCAGGTAGAGAATGTTTCAAAAGTAGAAAAAATAAAAGCATACGCAACACAAAATAGTTGCCGCGCGTTTGAGAGCCCTACTCTAAAGCGTATGAGCGCAAGCACCTTTTCATTGATATCTTTAAATATCTTTCTTTTTTTAGTATATTTTATAAAATGAATTAACTTCAGCTCAGAATGACAGTATTAAATCGGACAAAGGGGTGGAATTAATATGGGTTGAAGACAATTAAATTATCTATTCAAATAGCTAAGTCGAATAGGTGTCCCTATAAGATTTAGATATTTTAATAACAAATTTAATTTTCTTCAAGTTGGTATACTACTTTTTAAAAATACTCGTATATGAAAAAAATATTTAAGATTTTTCAAATTGCATGCCACTACTGACCTAATGCGCCTCGGTGGTTGCGGGCGCGCAGCAAAACCCAGCTGTTCATCCTTCCACACAATAAAGAAAGTGGTTGGTAGATAAATGGGTACCCTAGGTGGCCTAGTGGTTAAGACGCTGGGCTGCTGATGGGGCGTGGTTCGGATTCCACGTTAAACTGTAGGTCTAAGGTGGAGTGAAAAGCTTGACCTTCGTCAGAATGAACAATTCGGGTGGAAGCTAACCAAAGGTTAACCAAAGGTTAAAGGTTATTGTAAGGGAAGTTGCTCCTCTTTCGGTTTGCAGCTAAGAGTCGTGTGTTGAAAGGTGGTTATTGGTTGGGGGAGAGTTTATCATGTTCACTATCAGCAGTGTTTCCATTGGGCGACCGCGGGGGGGTCCCCACTAGCCCCGACATTTTTTTTATATCACGAGAATTATTCCCTTGGGTTGTAGTGAAATAGTTTGAAATGATTTCTGTGTTAATTTTCGTTCAGCTGCATACTGCATTGAACTTGATTCAAACGTGTAATGCTCAACTGCTTGTTTACCGGGGGTCCAGATTTGATGAATCTAGTGAGACTACCAAATGCCTGGCGTTTGCAGTAGACGCCGAACATACGTTTTGGTGACATTCGCGCGCAATGCAAAAAGCGGCATTTTTTATAGGAGCCGGTAGATGAAACGGCTACAGATTCGAAGGAAAAATTCAGGGTTGACTTTTTCCTGAGGGCTATTGATGTTTGCACAACCGCACTTGAGGAAAGTTTCGAACAAATGAAAAAAAGTTTTGCAGCATTTAAATTTCTTATATAACGTCTCAGCGACTAAATCCATTAGTGATAACGACCTTAAAAAGAACTGTGATGACTCGCATATCCTACTCTCTGATTCATCTTTCAGTGACATTGACCCTCCCGAGCTTCTTGAAAAATTAAAACTTTTGCGTTATTTATTCCCTTAGCGATACTTATCCTAACGTAGTCGTGGCTCTGAGGATATTGCTGACAATGCCGGTTACCCTTGCTTCAGCAGAACGCTCATTCTCAAAACTGAAGCTCATAAAAATTATTTATGGTCTATTTTGTCTCAGGATAGGCTGTCAAATCTGGCTATTACCTTCGTTAAAAAAAGAGAAAACAGTTATGAGATTATTGGCGATTTTGCGTCTAAAAAATGTTGGAAAAATGTGAAAGGAAAGTGCCGACTAATAAATGTAGAAGAATGTAGAAAAAAATGTAAGAAAAAAGTAGGGAATATAGATGTATTCGTATTACTGATCATGTTGCATGAGCGTTAGTAGTATGGGCGCAAAATGGACGAGTGCAATGCAGTTGTTGATCAACGTTGCAAATTGTTAGACAACAAAGGGGAGGGGAAAGGTTACAATTTGTCATGCAACAAGGGGGAATGATGCAAGTTGTTATGCGACAAGGGGGAGGAGGATGTTGCAAGTTGTCACGCGACAAGGGGAGGGGGATGTTGCAAGTTGTTATGCAACAAGGGGAATGTTGCAAGATCAACAAGAGGTTATGCAACTTGGAGGCGGAGTTATCCTCCAAGAGAAAGAGAGAGGAGAAGGAGAGAAAGAAAGGAAGAGGAGAGGTGTTTGCCTGGCACGAGCCAAGCGCATATTAAGACTTCAGCCGAGCGACCGTTGTCTTAATATGTTCCTAATCAGCCAGCTGGCTTAATCAACCAGTTGGCTTATCTGGCTGAGTTGCCAGATTGCGCTATTTATTTAATTAAAGCATATATTCTGGCTTAATCAGCCAGTTGGCTTAGAAGGCTGAGTTGCTAGTTTGCGCTATTTATTTAATTAAAGCATATATTCTGGCTTAATCCGACAGTTGGCGTATCAGGATGAGTTACCAGTTTGTGCTATTTATTGAATTAAAGCATATATTCTGACTTAACCCGCTAGTTGGCGTATCTGGCTGGGTTGCCAGATTGCGCTATTTATTTAATTAAAGCATATATTCTGGCTTAATCCGCCAGTTGAATTAGAAGGCGTAAATGGCTCGTTCAGGTGTACAGGCTGAGTTGCGCTATTTTTATAATTAATGTATATATTCTGGTTTACAAATCCGCTTTAGAAGCCATCCAATTGATATAATTACATACCGTGTACAACCAAAAAGAATTAAATAAAACACCATTACATCATTCTGTTTATTTAGGCGAATTAATGGAAATATATAGAAAATAAATATACAAAGGAATATATATGATCAAAAAATAATAATAGCATAAGAAAAAACGAACGGGAAATATATAATCAAAAATATACAAAGCGTTGTATTATCAATATATTAGTACAGGAAAAAATATATATGCAGTTATATTAAATAATTAAATATATTGAAAATAATATATACGAAACGTATAATCAAAAGCATATTAGTACAGGAAATATATATATATATATATATATATATATATATATATATATATATATATATATATACCACACAATTAAATAAATAAATATACATCCTTTATGTTCTACGGTGCAAAACGCTAAACTCACACGTAATAGGGTCTACATTCCCATCGATATTACTTTGTACTACGCGGTAAAACCGTCCAAGCAACACTTCACCGTTTAACTGATACGCATGCATATACTCGACATAAATGGCTTTCATATCGTTCAATACTATTTTTGTGCCCACTTTACATTCGGTTGGCAAGTTATCTTTAAACACGGCTAGAATACAATCAAAAGCACGCAAAATAGGTCATCGTTAACCACAACATCATTAATAAATACAAGTTTATAAACACGCCTTTCCAATCGAGGGTTTTTTCTTACCGTCCCGAACTCTTCTTCACTATGCATAGCGGCAATTGAAATAATCTTCCAAGTCGTAACGACAGCTATTCATTATATAGAGGTACAGCTCTTCAGGGTGAACAGTGTAGGCAAGCTCTACCCTGTACCGCTCAAGTGCTTTGTACCAAAGTTCAGGATATTTCGAAGAATTTAAACCTTTTAAATATGCATCCAGCTCTAGACCATTCTCGCCTTGTTCATTCCTGCACTCGATAAATCCGTCGAGCAGAGCGGTGTATGCGTATTCAAGAACCGTGTCAAAATAAACCATATCCGTAACACGGGCGTCTAATATAGGCTTCAGCTTGCGGAATCCGACGATTTCAAACATTCTGTCGAGGATGAAACGTTTTCGCGTAGGGACAAGAACGTTATTATTAGAAGCATTCTTCCACATCAGTCGTATATCAATGCATGGTTGTTCGTTATTTATACACAACGTGCAAACAACGGCATATGAGGGGGCGTCACTAATCTACTCTCGTACCAACACCTGCAGGTATTTTATAACAGTCCTTTCCCCACTTCTCAACTATCACGGAGACTCTATTCATCTCCTCAACACTTAAATAAATAACATTACGCTTACCAGAGTTTGCTTGCCTACAAATCGTTTGAAGTGCATAGTTAATGGTGCCGGTTTAACGCCTGAACACGTGCAATGACTTCGCCACGGAGACATCGTATGAGGCGTTCAGAATGCTTCTCAAAGGAAGTTCCATCGTATTCGCACGTCCACACGGTTCAAGCTCTGAGATGACTATGAGTCACAGGTGGACGGATCGGCTCGATGGGCGGAGTGAGTCACACTGGTGAAACGTGTACGTGTTTGTTCGAACTCGTGTGTTTCGTGAGGTACACGGGTGGGCGGCTCGCTGGGGGAAGCGCGTCACACTGCTAAAGCGTGTACAGGCTTGTTCGAACACTTGTGCTCTTGGACAAACAGAATTTTCCACTACATGAAATAATACTGGCTTTAATGTTTTATCACTCAGCAGACGTTCATTTCCACAAACTAAACATCTTCACAATCCGGTGCACTATTTGAGAGAAACATATGCCCATATTTATCCTTTTTGTTTAACAAGCGATACTCGTCTCTAAAGTCTGTTAAAAACTCACACAGCCCATTAGCCACAACCTCACTACAAACCTCGTCATGATATATATTAATATAGTGGTAAAAATACTTAAGATTCTCCATGATGACAAGATTTACATTCTCAACCGTAGGGTACGAGTAGTCGTTATGGTGTAACATGACATAATATCGCTTGTCACACCACTCATCAACAAGACTCACTATCCATAACCGTTGCTTATCTTCTGAACGTGTTGCTTCTTCTACTTCGCGGTATATATGAGCCTTTATAAAGGTTAGGTCTATAACATACTTCAATACATCGTCTGTACTACGAAATCCTACAATGCCCTCGCCAGAATACCCGTAGAGTATTTGAACATCTTGGTCCTTCGCAGGGCTCAATGTAGCCTTAAAAGTGTTAAAGGAGGGGGAATAGGGAGTTTTTCAGTATCCACCACATCTTGGCACTTTGCCGAATACCGCTTCATAAATGTTGAACACGCAATATTAAAGGTAGCCATTACTATTTTTCTTCTACGCGGGAGAATACACGTCTGAGCTCAAGGGTATGCAGAGGTCAAATGAGCACGTAGGGATAGAGATATGTTCAGGTAGCGGCAGGACTCACGTTGCCGATCTTACAGTGGGCGTGGCTTAGCTTTTTACTGTACACACACACACACACACACGCACGCACGCAAAGGAGAAAATGAAACCTTAATTGGAGCAAATATACGTGATAAATAAACATATCAATACACATATATATATATATAAATACAATCAAGGATTAAGGTAGCCAAAGGGTACGGTATCATAGGTACAAGGCACCTGGTAACGTTTCCTATAGGTGTTACGGCATGACGGCGACGACGACGATGTACAGCACCCCATCATCGATATCACAGACGAACCCGTTGACCGTGCAGCTACAGAATCCATCCATGCTGACGAATCCTCACCAGCGATACCTGTAGCACGCGCCAGTTCAAAGCGGAGGCATGATGAAACAGCCCACCACGTCAGGTATAAAGCGCGCCAGGGTTGAGCCGGTTGTTAGACCACCAGTAATAGAGCTCCAACCTTCTACGTCTTACAACCAACCCTCACAATAGTACCTTCCTCAAATATACCCACTTATTCAATTCCGGGCACATCCTCCACAGCTGCTTCTCGCTCTGTTGAGAATGGCATAATACTCGAGTTGGTGCGCACCGCTACCCCCACCCCGGCCTTTACTAGAAATCGATATAGAGTCAGGGTTGATCCTAGATCCATGTATAGCAATGGTGTTGAACACGGACTACGGCGCATAGTTGAACGTATTGTAGAGTTTGCCCTTCAGAACCTGGACGAACGTGAAGCCAGGACGAGGCTGTCCTTCGGATTCGGGTAAAATGATGGAGATGTAGATGATTTTTGGGTAATAATACCGTTCAGACGCTTGGCAGCTGAAGATATAGAGTATATATTAGGCCGTATAATGAAGGCCTCTCAAAGTAGTGTAGCCTTCAATATGGACAACTTCACCGTAAATATTGACCGTGTATTCCATGTTGCGGGTCATAGCGCCACACCTTATACTCTTAACTTCAATTCTCAGGCTATTTATAGACGGCATATAAACGCCAATCGTGGTTGCGGCTTTATAGCAGTAGTCTTGGCCCGTATGTTTACTGTACTAAATACACGGGTCAAAAACATTTGGTTGCCTACGGTAGTGGAGCGTGCCCGTAAACTAGCTGTAGACTGTAAACTTGAATTTGAGTGTAATATGGGTCCTGAAGAGCTGAGAAGGGTAGAACAGGAAATGAATGCTCGTATAGTTGTATTTGGAATGGATGATCGTCGTAGGACTGTGTATGTTTTTAAAAGCAGTGCGAGAGATCGTACAAGACTCCTACTTATTTTAGGCTGTCAGGAACAACATATCTACCCATCCGTAATATAAGGGACCTTTGTGCGAGTTATGATAAAAGTTGAAAATATTGACGACATCATGATTTGTGCAATGGTTTTATCGAATTTGCGGATGATATAGTAAAACATCGTAAAGATTGCCACATGGTATGTGAGCAGTGTAAAAGCTCCAAATGTGAAAGCCGTGTAGATGAAGCTGAGAAGAAGGATTGTGATGAGTGTAGACGCATATTTTTCAATAATAACTGTTTTGAGCTCCATAAATCAATTGGCACGTGCGGGAAAATGAGAATCTGTGAATGTGGTATGTTTCATATGATTGATAATTGGGGGAATTTCAAGCATAAATGTGATGAAATTCACTGTTCTACATGCCATGAGAAATATAAGGCGGTTGGTGTAAAGCATGTATGTTATATGAAAGACGCCAAGCCTAAAAACAGCCCTTGTATAACTGTGTACTACGATATAGAAACATATACGAATGCTGAAACCAAAGAGGTTATTCCACGTTTACTTGTAAGCCAGACTATCTGTGATGAGTGAGTGGAGAGCGAGTGTGATGAGTGTCACAAATGTGGTAAACGGACAAACGTTTTTAAAACGAATGCACACGATAGCCCTGTGAAACTCTTTGTGTCCTATATTGTCAAGTTAGCGGACAAGTTAAAAAAAATGACTGTGTATATTTCCGCCCATAACGGGGCAAAATTTGACACACAGTTCCTTTATAAGGAGTTGCTTGAGCACGAGTCATCTGAGATATTTACAGGTGATCCCTTGAAAAGAGGGAACAAACTAATACAGATGCAAATAAGAGGTAATGTACAGTTTAAAGACACTTTATTATTCACACCTTGTAAATTAGCAAAGCTATTCAAGGTGATGGGCGTAGCCGCTGAAGTTTCAAAAGGATATTTCCCCTACACATTCCTCACTAGCGAAACTTTAAATTACGTAAGACTACCTCCATCCAAACATTACTTTAACTATGAATGTATGAGTACAGATGAACGTGAAGATTTTGACCGATACTACAATAGTTTTAATGAATGTAATCCTTATAATATAGCTGATGAATGTGAGCATTATTGCGTGAATGATGTGCGCGTGCTTACAGTATGTTTCCAGGCCTTTAGAAGGATGTACATAGGTCGTTTCAAATGCGATTCGTTGCAAGTCGCAACCACCATCGCCTCATTATGTTTTACGGTGTTCAAGAATAACTTCATGTCTAAAGACACCTTAGCCGTTATTCACAGAAACAATCCCCGCAGTTATGGGCACAAGGCTATTTACTGGCTCATACACCTACAGCAGCAGACCGGGGTATACATAAAGCATGCCCGGAACACGGGTGAAGTACCCATTAAAGTTAATGGTCGTGTTTTTTGGGTTGATGGTCTAAGCGAAAACTGTGCCACTGGTGAGAAGACTGTGTATACTCCTTTAACGGTTGCTGGTGGCACGGATGCCCCCGTCCTGAGTGTGGAATCGTAGGAGATATCCACGGTAGATCTCCTGTCGACTGTCTTGCGTGAACCCGCACCCGCGATCAACTTACAGGCTCCAAGTTCACTCAAAAAGTCTTGTGGGAGCATGAGTATGATGCATGGATGGAGACAAATGGACAGTACCGTGAAGAAATAAACACGATCAAACGTTCAATGATACTGGATGCTCTCAAATGCGGTGATAGCTTGTTCGGAGGGCGTACAAATCTCTTCAAGCTATACTTTCCGCCTACGGAGGGTGTGAAACTCCATTATTACGATTTCTGTTCTTTATACCCCTACGTGATGAAGAACAATCCGTAACCCGTAGGTGTACCTGAAAAAATGGTGGGTCCCACCATACCAACCATCGAGGAATTTCCAGCTAACTTGAATGAGCGCTACTTTGGACTCTCTTTCGTAGACGTGCTCCCCCCTCGCGATTTACGGATGCCGATCTTACCCGTCATTATAGATCACAAGCTCATGTTTCCCCTGTGCGTGAAGTGCACAGAAGAGAACAATGGTGATTGTGACCATACAACCCACCAGCGTAAGATCAGAGGTGTATATACAAGCCCTGAGCTGGCCCTAGCCATTCGCCATGGGTATAGAATAATGAAAATACATGAGGTGTGGAGGTTTCAGAAGCTACTCAACCTTTTCACGCCATATATAAACGCCTTTTTGAAGGATAAGGTTGAGGCGTCAGGATTCAGCGTTACCGTGCCCATGAAGGTATACACTATACAGCTTAACCAATCCCAAATTGTCAAGAATCCTGGCAAACGATTTAGTTCAAAGTTGTGTCTAAACAGTCATTGGGGAAAGTTTGCGCAGAATACCGGCAAAGGGAACGTCCATTTGGCACAAAGTTATAGTGAAGTTTGGGATTATGCCAACGCCCCCGATAAAGAGGTTATGGAGATCGTGAATGTAGGTAATATTTACATAATAAAGTACAACAATACCGAGTTGGCCACAGATACCTCACGGGTTACAAACATACCTGTAGCGAGTTTCACGACGGCCTAGGCCCGCATCAAACTTTGGGGCCTATTGCAATCTCTTGGACGGAGGGTGTTGTACGCTGACACAGATAGCGTGGGGAGTTCCTCGGAGAGCTAACTGACGATATCAAGGATGAGTATGATGATGGTGCATACGCAGACTCGTTTGTGTCAACAAGGCCAAAAAACTATGGGGTACGGGTGAGGTAGGGAATGATACGAAGTATATCGTGAAGGCTAAGGGTATCACGCTTAACCATGCGAACCGTCGAGTCGTTAACTTTGACTCGTTGAGGGAACTAGTGTGCTTGGAAGATGAGGGTGACCAGCTGCCCAACTGACTGTGGGGACGCACAATTTTCGGGGGAAGAAACTAGGGTGTGTGAAGGAACTTAGGGGTACGAAGGTATGCCGTTACACCTATAGGAAATGTTACCAGGTGCCTGGTACCTATGATACCGTACCCTTTGGCTACCTTAATCCTTGATTGTATTTATATACATGTGCATTGATATGTTTATTTATCACGTATATTTGCTCCAATTAAGGTTTCATTTTCTCCTTTGCGTGCGTGCATGTGTGTGTGTGTACAGTAAAAAGCTAAGCCCCGCCCACTGTAAGATCGGCAACGTGAGTCTGCCGCTACCTGAGCATATCTCTATCCCTGCGTGCTCAGTTGTCCTCTGCATACCCTTGAGCTCAGACGTGTATTCTCCCGCGTAGAAGAAAAATAGTAATGGCTACCTTTAATATTGCGTGTTCAACATTTATGAAGCGGTATTCGGCAAAGTGCCAAGATGTGGTGGATACTGAAAAACTCCCTATTCCCCCCTCCTTTGACACTTTTAAGGCTACATTGAGCCCTGCGAAGGACCAAGATGTTCAAATACTCTACGGGTATTCTGGCGAGGCATTGTAGGATTTCGTAGTACAGACGATGTATTGAAGTATGTTATAGACCTAACCTTTATAAAGGCTCACATATACCGCGAAGTAGAAGCAACACGTTCATAGATAAGCAACGGTTATGGAGAGTGAGTCTTGTTGATGAGTGGTGTGACAAGCGATATTATGTCATGTTACACCATAACGACTACTCGTACCCTACGGTTGAGAATGTAAATCTTGTCATCATGGGGAATCTTAAGTATTTTTACCACTATATTAATATATATCATGACGATTTGTAGTGAGGTTGTGGCTAATGGGCTGTGTGAGTTTTTAACAGACTTTAGAGACGAGTATCGCTTGTAAAACAAAAAGGATAAATATGGGCATGTTTCTCTTAAATAGTGCACCGGATTGTGAAGATGTTTAGTTTGTGGAAATGAACGTCTGCTGAGTGATAAAACATTAAAGCCAGTATTATTTCATGTAGTGGAAAATTCTGTGCACCGGATTGTGAAGATGTTTAGTTTGTGGAAATGAACGTCTGCTGAGTGATAAAACATTAAAGCCAGTATTATTTCATGTAGTGGAAAATTCTGTTTGTCCAAGAGCACAAGTGTTCGAACAAGCCTGTACACGCTTTAGCAGTGTGACGCGCTTCCCCCAGCGAGCCGCCCACCCGTGTACCTCACGAAACACACGAGTTCGAGCAAACACGTACACGTTTCACCAGTGTGACTCACTCCGCCCATCGAGCCGATCCGTCCACCTGTGGTTCATAGTCATCTCAGAGCTTGAACCGTGTGGACGTGCGAATACGATGGAACTTCCTTTGAGAAGTCATTGCGCGTGTTCAGGCGTTAAACCGGCACCATTAACTATGCACTTCAAACGATTTGCAGGCAAGCAAACTCTGGTAAACGTAATGTTATTTATTTAAGTGTTGAGGAGATGAATAGAGTCTTCGTGATAGGTGAAAAGTGGGAAGAGGACCGTTATAAAATACCTGCAGGTGTAGGTACAAGAAGAGAGCAGATTAGTGACGTCCCCTCATATGCCATTGTTTGCACGTTGTGTATAAATAACGAACAGCCATGCATTGATATAAGACTGATGTGGAAGAATGCTTCTGATAATAACGTTCTTGTCCCTACGCGAAACCGTTTCATCCTCGACAGAATGTTTGAAATCGTCGGATTCCGCAAGCTGAAGCCTATATTAGACGCCCGTGTTACGGATATGGTTTATTTTGACACGGTTCTTGAATACGCATACACCGCTCTGCTCGACGGATTTATCGAGTGCAGGAATGAACAAGGCGAGAATGGTCTAGAGCTGGATGCATATTTAAAAGGTTTAGATTCTTCGAAATATCCTGAACTTTGGTACAAAGCACTTGAGCGGTACAGGGCAGAGCTTGCCTACACTGTTCACCCTGAATAGCTGTACCTCTGTGTAATGAATAGCTGTCGTTACAACCTGGAAGATTATTTCAATTGCCGCTATGCAGAGTGAAGAAGAGTTCACGATTGAAAAGCTCGGGACGGTAAGAAAAAACCCCTCGATTTGAAAGGCTTGTTTATAAACTTGTATTTAATTATGATATGTTAACGATGTCCTCTTTGTGCGTGCTTTTGATTGTATTCTAGCTGTGTTTAAAGATAAGTTGCCAACCGAATGTAAAGTAGGCACAAAAATAGTATTGAACGATATGAAAGCCATTTATGTCGAGTATATGCATCCGTATCAGTTAAACGGTGAAGTGTTGCTTGGACAGTTTTACCGCGTAGTACAAAGCAATATCGATGTGAATGTAGACTGTATTACGTGTGAGTTTAGCGTTTTGCACCGTAGAACATAAAGGATGTATATTTAATTATTTAATTGTGTATATATATTAGTATTTTTAATTATTTAATATACCCCGTAGAACATAAAGGATGTATATTTGTTTATTTAATTGTGTATATATATGTATATTTCCTGTACTAATATGCATTTGATTATACGTTTCGTATATTACTATTTTCAATATATTTAATTATTTAATATCTGTATATATATATTTTTTTTCCTGTACTAATATATTGATAATACAACGTTTTGTATATTTTTTATTATATATTCCCGTTCGTGTTTCTTATGCTATTATTAATTTTTGATCATATATATATATATATATATATATTCATCGTCCGTATGCTATTATTATTTTTTATCATATATATTCCATTTTATGTTTATTTTCTATATATTTCCATTAATTCGCCTAAATAAACAGAATGATGTAATGGTGTTTTATTTAATTCTTTTTGGGGTATTTAATTATATCAATTGGATGGCTTCTAAAGCGGATTTGTAAACCAGAATATATGCATTAATTATATAAATAGCGCTATCAGGCAACTCAACCTGTACACCTGAACGAGCCATTTACGCCTTCTAAGTCAACTGGCGGATTAAGCCATAATATATGCTTTAATTAAATAAATAGCGCAATCTGGCAACTCAGCCTTCTAAGCCAACTAGCTGATTAAGCCAGCTGGCTGATTAGGAACATATTAAGACAACGGTCGCTCGGCTGAAGTCTTAATATGAGCTTGGCTCCTGCCAGGCGAACACCTCACCTCTTCCTTTCTCTCCTTCTCCTCTCTTTCTCTTGGGGATAACTCCGCCTCCAAGTTGCATAACCCCTTGTTGCTCTTGCAACATTCTCCACCCCCTCGTTGCATAACAACTTGCAACACCGCCCTTGTTACATACCAACTTGCACCACACCTTGTTGCATAGCAACTTGCAGTATCCCCCACTGTTGCATAGCAACTTGCAACATTCTCCTCACCTTGTTGCATAACAACTTGCCTCATTGATCAACATTTGCAATTTGATTGCACTCGTCCATTTTGCGCCCATGCTACTGGCGTAGTGAGACATTAAAAAAACTATACGCGCGAGGTTGCAAAAATTGAAAATACATCAAATGTCACAAGAAATTGTATTTATTTATAAACAAATAAATAAATAATAAAATAAATAAATAAACACACAAATGAATAAAACAGAATACTAGACTTAATTTGAAATTTTAAAAATAATGCTGAAATAATTACTAAAAGATGACTCGAGTAGGCCTACAGTTTTAGGTATTATGCAATAAAACAATATGTAATAATTAATATCAATATACGGATCAAAGTTAATTGCAATATTTCACATTCTCACATATTACTATTAATGTGCGGGTGTGAATTGATATACAATTATATACAACAATATGATTTCTCCAGGAGGGGGTGTTAGGCAGGAGACAGAGAATGCTGGAACTTCTGTTTCTCTTGTCACTGTCGTCTTTAGCTGATCTTTTTCCGTGTCTCATCTACCTTGTGAGCAGTCCAGTATACTCTCAGACACACTCTTCTCCCTCTATTCTTCACTCCACATACATGCATCTTACATACTACACAATCTTCAAAATTTAGATTAAAAAAAAATGACATCATTGAGCCTTGGAGACCTTGTTTTTGGCCGTCTCCTGCGGAGAGATCACTTTTGCGGGCGGTCGCCCTCAACTCCCTCCTTCTTACATAAAAAAATCACTTCTCATGTACTACTATTAATGCTGTAATAACAACTAGTGGCACAGGTTTTGTCTTGGGATAATGCACGCACCAACCGTTATTGTGAGGATCTTTTGCTTACTAATGTTGTGCGTATAAACACGTATGCACGTTCGTATACAACGGTAAAATCGAGACGCAGTGATTCTTAATACAATAATATACTGTGAATGAAAAGATGTTATCCGGTAACCGGTCGCGGAATTTTTTTTTAAATTACTGTATACACACGTGCGTATAATGCGTATGCCTAGTTACGCCACTGATGCTGTGTTAAGCTTCTTGCTTCTCTAGGCAGGGCCGGCGAGAGCTGCCCCGGGGAAGGCTTGGTATATGGGCCCCCCTGTTTACTCAGTATTTTATTATGAATGTTTTTTTTGTGTACAAAACGAACAAAATGATTATATGTCCAAGTCACTCTTCAAAACATTCAGTATGATAATCTCTATAAAATGTACGTTCATTAATTATATTTCCTCTCTGTTATTTACTCAATTGCTTTATTAATATTTTTAGATTTTATCCCCCTCTTTCCTGGCCCCCTAGAGGTCCGGGCCCCGGGGATATAACCCGGCTTCTCCGCCCTCTCGGCGGCCCTGCCTCTGGGAAATTGCAACTTGAAATATTTCGTTGCACCCAGAATGATGCTCTCTTCTTCAATTCTCACACATTATTAATTCTGGTTCCACGGTACACCCGCATATTTCCCCAAACTGAATAATCAACAGGATTCAAACTTGGGCTGTTTGGTGGCTAAAGATTGGATTCAATGAAGTCTGCACAATTTGCCCGTGGAAAATCAGTGGTGACAAGAATGGTGTCTCGGTGCCCCTGGATAGGGTGACCAGACGTCCGGTATTAAACCGGATAGTTATCTTTTTTATGATTTCATGACTGTCCTCTAACGAAGAAAAAATTATATCTGATCAAATAAACGTAGTTTAAATATTGTTTCATTTATCTTTATAAAATTGCGTAGATATTGCAGTAAATTTGTTTTAAAAAACATTTACACCAAATTAAAAATTTTCATAAATGTGTCCTCTTTTTCAATGTCTGCATAATGGCCATCCTAGTGTCCCATCTTGCATGAAAGAGAAGTTTGGCACTCGATCTTCAATGCACGGCGACATACGGATAACACGTCTTCATTGTCGCATTTTTAACTGATTTTCACGCCTCTTTCAGTGAATATGTGGTCCATTTTGCCCAAGAAAACGACAACAGCAACCATCACAGAGTCACTGGAACGTGACCACTTCGTCAAAAACCGGACATAGTTTTCACAGTAAAATACTTCTCATCGGAAAACCAGATTTTGTTGACAGACTGCTCGGTCGAAAAGTTTCAACAGGCGTTTACATCTTCCATAATGTTTTCTTCATTACTGCCATTAGTCTGCGCACATTTAGGCTACTGATATACTGACAGCCAAGCGGGGCGACCAGTGGTGGAAACAACGAAGCGACGTGACAAACACAAACATACTCGTACATTTACGAGATGGAATGGATGCACAATAGTGTGAGCGGCAGTGAAGGCGGAAGGGGTGAGGAAAGCAATCAGTGATACGATCAAGTCATTTTCAGTTTTTTTGAGGGATTCTGAGCGCTTGTCCTGCGTGTTAAAGCATGGATGTTGAAAGAACCCAGACAGATAATATAATTTAACTGGAAATTTTTTAACCGCGTGTCTGAGCATGAGGTTTTTACTAAATGACATTAGTCGGCTTAACTCGCTTATCAGATGGCATTAGTCAACTTATCTGATCATCAGATATGACAAAGCATGTTAAAGAGCTTTTTTTCATGTTTTTATCGCGGATTTAATCTGCATTTTATTTATCAGTTTTGGCTAGATGGATGAGTGGGGAAAAGTTCAGAAGGAACAAAACAGGTCATGAGAGGACCAAAGAGGGTAATAAGGATAAAGTAGACGAGGTCACTCACAGGAAAATGCTAAGCATCGGTTCATTGGCCTACCCGGTTGCTGTAGTCCTACTTGATTATTCAAGTTATGGTTTGTTTTTAATGTAAATGCCTAATTTATGGGACACCAAATATATATGTATGTCATAAGATTCCATGTACCTAATGAATTCGTCATAAATATACTTTTCTTCATATAGCCTAGTTAAAAAAGATCTCTGAACGCTTGCCGATTTTCAGTATCGTGTGGCCGACACTGAGTGCAGTGACCACATATCCCATAAATATTCCCTCTCTAATCTATAGCTGACATCGTAACTTTACAGTTCGAAACAAACGCATATTTTATAATATCAGTTGTCATTTCGTTCAGCTGTCTTTCTATTCCTCATTAATTTTTATGGGCGTTTTTTTTGTTTATATTTTTCTAAAGAATTCTTACCCGACATCATAGACCATCACCATAAACCCAACATTTGATTCTTTTCAAACGTCAAATTCTAGGGCAACGGTCCACCACCTTACTTGTACTCCGATTGGTTAATTTCCATGCAGGTTCGTACCAATAAAAATTCAGATTTATTATATCGCTCCATCCTGTCGGCGGACTGTTATGTCATAGGCATATAACGGAAAGAACTGCCCCAAAAAGGTTATTTTTGAACTCTAAAATTCTCGCCTCCCGAAGTTATTTAACCTCGAGGAAAGGCTTTTTCGAGGTTCTTGCCATTCCTGTGGGCCTCAGGCCAAGCTCGCCCTTCTGGCGCCCGTGATCTGTCTTTGCGATTCTGTGCCCTTCGAACAAGGCCACTCTGGCACAGGTGGTCCCCCGTTCTTGTTAATCTGTCCACCCTCTGCCAAGGCCACCCCACCCGGTGAAATTTTGTGAAACTCGAGTGACGCTACCTCGCCCGGATAAATATTCCTTTTTTTCTAAGTGACTTTTAGCGGAAATAGCTACAGTGTACCCACAGTAACTTGTGAAATTTATCAAAAAATAATTGTAAGGTAACTCCGATTAATGTTATTGAATGTGCCTCACTTCGTATTCTCTGTATTTTTATAAAGAATATCCCATAACTGTTCTTGGTGTACCAAAAGAAAAAGTGAAAAATAACGCCCACTTTATATTACCAAACTGTTCCATTTTTATGTCATTTTAACTGTGGAAACTTTTCTACATGATTCCATTTAATTTATTGCTTTGTATTCATCACTTCAATGGACTTAATTTGAGTAAATACCACATCAGTCCGACGACGCAGCCAGGAATTAAACATTTCAAGAAGTTCCTTACATCGAATTTTAAGAGAGGATATCAATCTTTTACCCGTACAAAATTCAAATTATTCAAGAAATTAAACCACAAGATCATCAGAGTCGGATAACGCACGCTAATGCGATTTTAGATTTACACAATGAAAATAAAGATTTTCATCAGATATTAAATTCGTAATTAAAATCGCAATAAATATATTTTCAAGTGTTACAAACCTTTTTTTATTTGATCCCCAAACAAAAAAGGTATAGCCAAATAAAATCCCTCCAAGACTTCTGGGACACCCTTTATTAAGAAAGTCTGGTGTTTTGTTTCATCCTGGACTATATGCATAAGAAAGTTAACTTGATTTGCAAATTACAGACTCAACGCATTAATTAATTAATTATAATTAATTAATTTCACTGATTCGTGATTATTTGTATTTCTTCTATCTTGAATATTTTTAATTTAAAGATTTAATTATTTTATTTTTATTTGATAATTTCTCTGTCTGTAAACGGAGCCATCGCAAAGCTAATTTTTTTACATTCTGATTAATCTTAATTATCTCAAATATATATATATATATATAGTATATATATATATTTTTTTTTTCTGGTATGTTGATAGATGGTTAAGGTATTTAGGTGGATTATCTACTAGGTATTTAATTAAAGATTAAGAACTGCAAACGAAAGCGTTCCACACTAATTTTGTCTTCTGTACGGTCTTCCACTGATTCGAGTAAATCTCTTTTGTCAATTCCACTTCTAGAAATTTCTAATTTAATTTCACTTTTTGACATTCATCTTTTAATTACAGAATCTTTGGAATCTGATCTTCACATTTTAAACTCACATTTCCCCATTTTCGTTCAATTAACCGTGGAATTTTTTTTTTTTTTGCCATTTTTTGACTTAGAAAAGTTACGCATATCTGGAATCTGAGATGTTCTGGGTTGATTTAATCATTTAATTCCTTTTATTTTAAACATTTAATAACTTTGCTTATATTCAACGAATTTTTAATTTGTTTTTTTAAATTTCTGGTGTTAACAGGAACTTATTTCTTTTACACACACTGACACATTATGCTGTATACAGTACCTCGTTAACCTCGTTTAGGTTCCGTGTGTTGGTCTCTCTTTACACGAAGGTTAAGCTGGTGGCCCCGCCTCTAGTCCTGGCTTGGTGGAGGAGCGAGTTGCTCTCTTGCGCTCTTCACCGCACATAGCCAGGTTCACCCGGCTCATCTGGTACCGTCCTGAGCCAGGCATCTAGTCTTCTCTTGAAGACTTCAACTTTGACCCCTGTAACATTTCTGAGGTCCTTTGGAAGGTAGTTAAAAAGTTTTGGTCCCCTGACAACCAAGCTATTTTCCTTCACTGTTGAGGAGGTCCCTTGTCGGGCCTTTAATTTGGGAACACTACACATTCTGCTTTTCCTATTTTCCAGCGTTGTTTGAATGGTAATTGGGTTTAGTTTGAGGTTTGGTACTAGTTTTTCGATCATTTTCCATATGTAGATTATGGTGTGTGTGTGTGTATATATATATATATATATATATACAGCGTGTCCCAAAGAAATGTATACCCACTTTGTTCGCTAATACCAGCTATGAGGATAATAAATATATTACTGTTTATATGTTTTTTAATAAATAATTTTCTCCTGAATCTAAATATGTAATTATCTTTATTAAAAATTGAAGAACAAAAAAGTTACAGATGTTTAAATTAGAATTATTATTTTCGAGACTTCATGTGCGATATTTTCTAATATTTTTTTTATGGCCTGGCCTGCCTTTTAACCGACTGTTTTGAGATACTTATGTTTAGTGCCTAGCTTAGCCTAGCCATTTCGTTGAGTTCTAATTAGGCAAGACTACAGTTTTGCTCTAACCTTATCTAACATCTTATAACTCTGCGACGTTTGTTCTTTTCTAACGACAATTTGAACATCTTAGATAAAGTGTCATTTAACCATGGAATTTGTAAATTTTTTGAATTAACTAATAATTACAACATTTATGCTTCAATATCAACACTAAACATAAGTATCTCAAAACAGTCGGTTAAAATATTAGAAAATATCGCACATGAAGTCTCGAAAATAATAATTATAATTTAAACATCTGTAACTTTTTTGTTTTTCAATTTTTAATAAAAATAATTACATATTTAGATTCAGGAGAAAATTCTTTATTAAAAAACATATAAAAAGTAATATATTTATTATCCTCATAGCTGGTATTATCGAACAAAGTGGGTATACATTTCTTTGGGACACGCTGTATATATATATATATAGGCAACTTGTTACATACCCACTCGGAGCACATTTATTACACAACATGACTGACCATCTACCACCCGTAAGAGTTGGGTACGTTTCAATTTATCCTGACCCTCACTGAGCAATTTACTAGGGTATAAGTGATCCTTATTTCAGAGGATACATTCGTGGCAATTTGGTTGAGCCATCCGTCTCTCACTGGTTTGGGCGAATCGAACACTCGTACGATTTTTCTGTGACCTCTGACTATAAGAAAATTTAATTTGCGTTTAAAACGTTAGATCCCGATTTCAGAGACCCTACATGGGTCCGTGATATCCTCAATCTCACCAAACTAAGGGCTAAATATATAATTTTTTTTGGACGAATTTTAAACAAATTTGGTTCTGATGAATATGATCACCGGATATCATATTTTCGAAGCATGAAAGGACCCGTCGATCCCTCCATGGACGTAAATCATGTTGGAGACAGTCTCTTTGACCAAGTAGGTTCTTTACCCCGAAAGGAGGCCCCTTTTACTTCGTCATGCATAAATGCATCGTCGATTAATTCTGTTTCAGTCGAGAATTAAAATGATTCTATTACTGCTTCTGGTCGAATTAAAGATTCACCCCAACGGGCTCGCTCCCTCATTTCTCATTCTAAGTCTTCGTCGGACTTTATAAATTCGGCATCTTCCGAATATTTCTATTTCGTTCCGGAAATAGATCATCACTTTCCAAAAGAGTGTCTTATCGGTTGCTATGACTCCAAGTCTCGTAATAATGTTGTTTCTACGTCTATTTTGGACAAATGGGTATATCCTCCGCCAAGAGAATCATTACCAGTTTCGCACGTTCAGGATTTCGATGGTAATCCCATTTTCATTCTTCAGGAGTATTGGACTCCCTATACGTAATTATGCTATTTGCGAATCTCTTTTGTTAGTTCCCTCGGAATATTATCCACATCTCGATCTGTTTATTGGAAGTAATCTCCGCTCTCATAACTTTCTTTTTAATTTAGTGGGACTTTGTTTTGTTAGTAAGTTTAGTAATAAAAATCTTTTCCCTCTCTGGTGATAAACCTAAGAAGGACGTCTCTCGTGGCACTTCTATGTCACTCTTGGAAAGTAATTCTTCTCGAGGCACGACTGTCACTGATAACCAAATTAATGGTCTCGATTTTTCAATTGAGTTTTCTCTAAATGATTCTGCGTGTCCCGATTCTTATACTTTTCTTGTTGATACGAATGGTCTTCCAGAATATTGTCTCATTGGTTATTTTTATCACAACTTTTCATATAGTTTCATTTCTACCACACTGTTCTGGATTATTTTGAGAGCCCTATTCTGTTAAGGCCTCCCCCACAGACCCCTTATAACTTGTGAGGATGGTCATACTTTTCACTCTTGAAGGAAGCCTTATTTCGTCTTTGAATTTCCGGAATTTTACTCCGAGCATAACCTTTCTTGTACTTCCTCCGAAGATGTGCCCAGTCACAGATCTGGCTATTGGAGCAAACTTTCTGCATTCCCATAATTTACATTTTGAGTCTTCTGCCCCATGTTTTATTAGTAATACTCTTAATTGCCGATATTTCCCACCCTGGTGTGCCGCACCTGAGAGTGACGTTTTTGGTGATACTAAATCACTCTCTGATGATTCAAAATGTCTCCCGTTTCGTCGAAAAACGAAACTGTTTCTGCTCTTTTGCGCAACTCTGTTACAGGCTCAAATGATGTGTGCAAATGATGTCCCTGATGACATCCCCTTCAGTTTTTCCCTTGGTCAGGACGACCATGCTGGCCCTGACGACCCTGATTTAGATACTGCTCCCAATTCAATTGATAGTAACAGTCCTTCGGGCGTTGATTCGGTTAATTTTTGTCAAGACCCAATTTTTGTTTCGTACGAATCAGATATCCATGCATGTCCTGAAGAAGACTCAAGTTTTGTTACTGATGATTTACATGGTTCAGATGACCCCATTTTTGGTAACCTTCCTCCACAGAACGCGGATTGTTTTGAGTTATCTTCGGCTATGCCGCCTCATTCATTTGGTCAGGATGATGACCCTAATCTTAGTGCTTTTCAAATTTTATTTTTACCTGCTTCATTTGCAGGAGGTGGGTTAGACGCCCCAAGGAGTCCCATAACTCCTCACTCTTTGTTGTTTCGCTGCCTCAGTCGCAGAAGAAAGGCTGGATACTATGAAGAGTCCTAATGACTTCCCAGTTTTACTTGGTCACGATGACCCTAATTTTAGTTCCTTTGAACCTTTATTTTTCCCCTTTTCAGCAGCGGGAGAAGGGCTAGACGCCCCAAAGGAGTCCCAGTGACTCTCCACCTTTTGATATTTTGCCTGCCTCAGTGGCAGAAGAGCTAGGTGACCCGAAGAATCCAAATGATTGAGGAGGAGGTGAGGTTTAGTTTAGGAGAGGTGGTGTTCAACAGATTGAAAATCTTTGGAAAGGCCACGAATGTTGCAGAAGTTTATGAAAAGTGAATCAGGCAGAGGCGAATCTTGGTCCTACCGTTTTTGTTATTTATATCAATGATCTACTTAAGAGTGTCAGCTCAGATATATTTATGTTTGCGGATGACACCAAGATCCGTAGGACTATTGTAAGCGAAGAAGATCATCATAAACTTCAAGGGCTACGTCGTAACCAATATCGTAGCATTGCTTCCCGTTGATCAGCAAAGTTAAGCGACATTGGGTCGGATAGTAGTTGGATGGGAGACCGTCCGCTGCGTCCAGACTATGTAGCGATCCGTGGTTCGGATCCCACGTAAAGCTGTAGATCCCCTCCGTCATATGACCTTAGATGTTGCGAAGGAGGTTAAACAAAACCAATCATTCCAACAAACTTCAAGAAGATATCTTCAAACTTCAAAATTGGAGCAAGAAATTTCATACTGAGAAATGTGTGGCCATGATACTTAATCCTAAGGAAGATAATATAACTTATAAATTCTCTGAAGAAATAGATTCACCAAAATTAAAAAGAGTACATGAAGAGAAAGACATTGGTATTCACATAGACAGCAACTTGGAATTTGATGTTCATGTTACAAACAAGATCAATAAAGCAAGTAATATTCTTAACTTGGTAAGAAGAGGTTTTAGGTAATTAAATGAGGATAACTTTTTGCTACTATATAAGACACTGGTGAGACCACACTTGAATCAAGGAAGTGTTGTATGGGCACCATATAAATTAAAATATATTGATGCCATTGAAAACGTCCAACGGAGAGCCGTTCGTATGGTACCATCACTAAGAAATATGTCTTATTCTGAAAGATTAAAGAAATTAAAGCTGCCAACCTTCGCATACAGAAGAATAAGAGGAAGCATGATAGAGGTTTTAAAGATGCTGTCTGGTATTTATGACTGAAATTCCATGTATATTGAATCTTTGGTCAGATTGCACAACTGAAGAGGGTAATAAAGGACACAACCTGAAGCTATATCATCAACAATGGAACAAGCAAGTAAGAGGAAATTTCTTCAGTGTTAAAGTAGCAAAGACATGGAATAATCTATCGGTAACAGTGGTTGGAGCACCATCTTTGAACAGTTTTAAAAATCGTTTGGATGAGTGGTGGAGCAGGGAGCGAATTCTGTATGATCACAGAGCAATGGCACCTGAATCATTAAGACGACCAGCTTATTCAGATCTGACTATAGAGGCTTAAGCCTGCAGTCAGAAACTTCAAAAAGTATCATAAGGTATAAGAGGCCCATAACATCTCGAATGGACAGTAGTAGAACCAGCCCCGCTGCCCGGGTCTGCGCTCCCGGTATCGGCAGCTGGGGAGAGAGAAGTGGAAACACTTATGGTCCCCTCTCTAGGGGACTCTGAGGCTCTTGAGGTCGATGACATTTTTTTTTTTTAATTTTGAAAAGATTGTATAGTATATTTGATGCATGTATGTGTAGTGAAGAATAGTGAGAGAAGTGTGTGTTTGAGAGCATGCTGGACTGCTCACATGGTAGATGAGACACGGAAAAAGACCAGCTAAGGAGGACAGTGACAGGAGAAAGAAAGTTCCAGCAATCTCTTCCTGTAGATTACAAATTCTAAAGTGAAAGAAAAAGGTTTTAGAACTAATTGTGACACTCTATACCCGAACGCCATTTTTTTCTTCAACGCGCAATTGCTTTTACTCTCACACCTTCGAATACATTCTTAACTAAATACCTAAATTTGTAAATTATCCCATACATCTTACCATTTATCTATCTATATATGTGTAAGAATGAACAATGAATAATTCTTATATTCATTTTTACGTATAGAGTCCAAACTCGCGTAACGCTGACTGTATATGAAACGCAGTTCGGATAATTTTTTATTTTCTTTCTATTTGATTTTTGCCGAATAATTGATGAATTATTTCTTTTTAAATTACTTAATAATTTTTTTAGATTTAGCTTAATAAGTAATCGTGTTAAATTCTGCAATGTTCATTTTCTTTATACATTCTCTCTTCGTTGTAAAAAATTAAGTTGTCTTGCTTAACACCTAATCTTAAAGTTTAAGCATTCAATTTTGGTTCATATGTATGTTTAATTGTAATTCATAATAAAATGCATATTTCAATTTCCATTTTTAGTTAACTCGGCAGATCATGATAACATCAGAGCTGTCAATATGCGGTTTAAAATAAAAATATGGCTTCATCTTCAAATATCTTGCTTATCTGTCTCGACATTGCTACATCTAAAATATTTACCTTATCTTCAAATATTTTGTAAAATAATTCAGCCTATTGAAAATAAAAAACAAAACAGGTCAACGTTAAATAATAATGATGTCACCAAAAAATTGGGTATATAAAGTTAAATAATTAATTTTTCGAATTGTTATTCTGATTTTGTCTGATCTGACTTAGAGGCTGAGCATTACCTGTAACATTTTAGCAGTAAACTACAGTAAGAGAATATCTTTGTCTTCTCCGTCGAGCCTTGCTTTCTTCAGAGAACTTAGTCTTAAAATAGAGAAAAATAATTTCCTGATACACTACAAGAAGAACAAGAAGAATCGGGGAACCCATAGAGAATTTAGTAAGCTCCACAGAATCCTCCGACCTCCTACAAGAAGGAATCGGAGAGTAGTATAAGAGAAACTACTGCGATTCCCTACACAGCACCAGCTACTCCAAGGTAACAAATCCATTGCTGCCACCTAACCAGAACCCCCGTCAACCTCGAACCGCCCAAGGCCATAGACGGAGGGGTTAACATATATAATCTAACCCAGTGGTTCCCATCGTAGGCGCCACCGCCTCCCAGTGGGCGTTTGAGAATCTTAGGGGGGCGCTAGGAAACTGCAAAATTGTTACCTTCTAATTCTGAATAGCTACAATTATTAGCGACTCTAGCGAGCATTGCAAACAGAGCTACATTTGGAGATGCCTAATTTCTTTTTTAAGTTTTGCATTTTTATGTATCTTGCCAATAAGAAATTGAGGTCTTAAAGTCTACCAAAGATCATTAATATAATTGTAGCGTGTACTCTATGTGAAAGATGTTTCTGATGTACGGTAGGCCTATAGGTATGAAGTTTAATATCATGCCATTACTATATAATTATATATATGATAATAATATAATAACGACAATATTAAGAAGTTTATATGTTACAATTTACGACGGGTGAAAAACAAAATTATCGACACTAGTAGCTAGTTATCAGTATACCAGGTGGTATTCTTCTCTCGTTTGGCCTATTTTTTGTTATAGAAATGGATACAGTACAATAGTTTATACACATAAATAACACAAACACATTATATGAGCTCAGTTCAACTGATGACCAACTGATAGATTGCTTTCCTACAGTAGTTTTGCTACATTAAGTCAATTGGTCTACTGCTGACTGACTGAATAATATTTATATACCGCGACATATACAGGGTGTTTATAAAGTCCCTATCTATTTCAGTGAAAACGTAGCAAAAAGGGTAAAATTCAATAACAATATAATAGAAGGCATACATTTAATGAATACTTAAGCATATGATTTTACGTGAGCACCATCAGTATCTTTACGGGGTTCGAATCTGTCAGCAGCATTGCGGAACACATTTTGGAGGATGACAGGGGTTATTTTTGTAACTGCTGTTACAATACGAGCGCGTAAATCTTACAGATCTGTAACCCTCGTTTGATAAACGTTTGATTTGATAAAGCCCCTTGCAAAGAAATCCAAGGGCGTTAGGTCAGGAGATCGAGCCGCCCAGGGCCTGTTGCCTCCACGTCCGATCCACCGATTTGGAAATCGTTTATTTAGTTACTTCCGAACAATGTTTGCGTAATGACAATATGCCCCATCTTGTTGAAAGACGACGGTGTTTAAAATGCCATCTGAATGAAGCTGGGACATTTACGTGCTCGTATCGTAACAGCAGTTACAAAAATAACCCCTGTCACGCTCCAAAATGTGTTCCGCAATGCTGCTGACAGATTCGAATTCTGTAGAGATACTGATGGTGCTTATGTAGAAACATATGCTTAAGTATTCATTAAATGTATGCCTTCTATTATATTGTTATTGAATTTTACCCTTTTTGCTACGTTTTCACTGAAATAGATAGGGACTTTATAAACACCCTGTATAATATTTATGTACCTAACGTCACAGTGACCTGTCACTAATCCGTTGGTCACCTAACTGAATAGTATTTATCAAAGACTGCCGCCTGACTAGTCACCTGTCTGAATAATATTTATCAACGTATGCCGCCACATACGGTCACCTGTCAGGTCATGGTCCTCACCTGAAGAATATCCACCCTGAGCGCGCCCACCTGAAGAATCTCCATCCCAATGTTACCGGGGGTTGAAAATTACAGAACAAAATAAATCAGGATTCCCTGAGGCCTCACGAAAGTCACGAGGCCTTTCCACTTTTCAGCTGGCCTCGAGGCCAAGGCAACTTTTGAGGACTCGAGGCCGAGGCCAGGCCTCAGCCCCATGTCTGCCTTCTATTAATAAACTTATCCTGTTATATTATCATCTTTATGAGGGGGGCACCAGCAAATATTGATGGACATAAGAGGCCGTTGGCCTTAAAAAGGTTGGGAACCACTGATCTAACCAATCGTTAGCTATTGCTACGTTCCTACAAATGACTTGATTTAACCACTCCTCGCAGTTTTTGCTCCTCGCATGATTCATAGCATTGATGCACTTAAACTGATATATCCTGATGTAAAGTACACCATAGTATGAAATTACTTATTTCATTACTTATTATTACTAATTATTATTACTTATTACTTACTCAAACTCCTCCCCAGACATAACGTTCTGCTCCCCCTCACTAGCATCACATACACACTGGAGAACACCTGCCCATCATTATTACAACACGTTCTACACTCTGCCCCAACAGCCTTAGGCACACTTACAGAAATTACAAGAAAGCTGATTGGGAACAGTTCAAAATACAGACTGAGGAACAATTCACCACATTAAACAACACACCCATCATAAACATCAATAAAACGCTCAAGACATTTAATCAGATCATCAATAATGCAAACAAATACATACCCAAGGGCAACATTAGGAAATACAACTCAAATTACACTAGAGAAATAGCCCACCTCATAAGGCAACGTAACAACCTCAAACATAACGCACAAACACCACACACAGAAGCCATAAAACAGCAGATACAACAGCTCAACACAGAAATAAACAACAAACTCAAAGAAAAACAAACAGAAACATTTAGGGAATTCATAACAACACTAAACCACTCCACAGATACATCCAGGCTATACAAGACTATAAACAGCATTACCCACTCTAACAGCGGCATTCACACCTCACACGCGGCTATCTGTCGCAGCCAAAATAACATCCCAACATATACACAAGTTAACATTCTAGTTAATCACTACGCAAAGGTAAATCACTTAAACAGAGACAACAACCAGAAACACGCAGACAGACAAACAGCCAGACACAAGAAAACCTATAGACTCGACACGACCATTACACCCTTCAATACAGACCAGACCACCAAGATCATCAAAAACATTAAGAATTCGAAGGCTACTGGACCAGATAACATATCTAATATACACCTTAAACACTTGGGCCCACAGGGAATACTAGTTCTCACAAACATCAGCACATATTCATACCAACACTGTATTAGTCCTGACATATGGAAACAAGGTAAAATTATTACACTACTCAAACCAAACAAAAATCCAACAGAACCAGCTTCCTATAGACCCATTACTTTACTATGCACACCTTCCAAAGTAACAGAAAGACTAATCTTACAAATTACCAACCCACACATACCACTATCGCCTACTCAACATGGATTCAGACCTCACCACTCAACCACGACATTACTCACTAACCTCACGCAGCACATTATGGATGGCATCAACTCCAGACGACCAGCTCAACGTACGCTATTAGCAACAATAGACATTAGTAAAGCATTTGATGCTATCCCACACTTCCCTCTCATAAACAAAATACTCAACACAAACATGCACAATAACACCAAAAGGTGGCTGAGCAACTATCTTCCAGGAAGATACTCACATGTCACATTTAATGGAAAGTCATCCAAAAACAAGCTTTTTCCGAACGGGGTCCCTCAAGGCTCTGTTCTCACCAACACTGTTCAACTTACACATGCATGACATTCTAACCCCCATAGATAACAAGCTTACCTTATCATGATGTGCAGATGACATCACTCTAACATCCACCCGCAACAACATCGACACCGCTATAAATAACCTACAAACATACATAAACAGTATACAAGACTGGCTCACACACAATAGACTCAAAGTAGCGCCCACAAAATCAACCATCACCTTGCTGACAAGCAAAACAAAAGAACATCAGATAACTCCACAGATTACACTAAACAACACCAACATTCCACACACTCACAGGACCAAAATACCTGGGGTCACATACAATACATCATTATCTTTTGAAAACCACATTCAGGACATTAAAAACAAATGTACGTCAAGACTTAACAGGCTTAGGGTACTAACAGGCACAAACTTTGGACGCCAGCAGGAAACAACATCACTCATATACAAACAATATATTCGCTCAGTTATGGACTATGCTAGCCCATGCTGGGCACCCATTATCTCAAACACACATATAAACACCTTACAGACAATACAAAACAACGCACTTCGTATCATTACAGGATGCACTCAAACAACACCAATAGAACACCTGCACACAGAAACAAAAATACTGAAAGTTAGGGAACATTTAGACATGAGGGGAACACAATTCATGGCAGCAGCGACAACTAACCCACAACACCCTTGCCACTACATGCACAATTATGCACCAACACCTCGCACCATTAAAGTTACACCAGAGAGACATTATAACCAAATACTCCATTCCATACCACGCCCCACAGACATCACACAGTACACACACACACACACACACACACACACACACACACACACACACACTTAACCCACAAAGCACTGACACGACTCGGTCCGAATGCAGTCCTAGGTGCGAAGCCGCCACCCATTGACAGGTCAGAGACCAGCCTGAGCAGATCGGATCGAATTAACTTAGCACGATTCCGATGTGGACATCACCCCAACTTACAGACATATAAACACAAACTAGACAACTCTACAGACGACACCTGCCACCTGTGCCAGGACACAGCACAAACAATTGAACACATTATGACAGACTGTACCGCTCTAGCACAACATAGAACACAACACAACATCACTAGTGCGCTGAACCTCTGGTCCACTCCGGAGAGGGCGATCGGTTACCTGCGTGCCGCCGGCTTGCTTGATCAGGGTGGGCTGATCGGCTAACCAACAACAACTTATTTCATAAGTATTACGTGTTACTTGATTAATTCGTTAATTACAGATTTACAATCTCTGAATAACATAATTACATCCACACCACTACATCCCCATCACACTGCTATTCTTATGTATAGGGTGGGCTAAAAGTCCGGGCACCCCCTCTAGTGTAAAAATTAGATAAGCAAATATCTTGAGGGGGCGCCCAGACTTTTTGCCCACCCTGTACATTATAAGGCTACCATTAGGAACTATATGATACAATTGATTATATATTAAAACCTATGTCATTCCCAAATATTATTCTAATATTGTAGCGTAATCAATATTTTCATACTTCTATAGTAACATTAATAATAGGCTAATAAATACTACCAGAGTTCAACTAGGAATATTATTTGTCGAATTCAATTCCAATTCTGAATTTATTCTAAGGTTATTCCATGCACTTGACATTAAAGTCCAAGAGAGTTTTTCTTTTAATATATAAATATTTTATGAGTTAGAACTTAAAATTAGCCAAAATTCTGTTGTTTAACCCTATATGGACATTGGGCAACTTTTACAAATTTCTAACCTTTCATATACACGCATTTGTAACTTAAACCTACAGAAACCTCTGTTCATATAGGGTTAATTTATTATGATCAGTGGTGTAGTGCTAAATAAAGAAGTGAGGGAACGCATTTTGAAAGTGTTACTCAGATGCGGGGGGGACAATGGCGAGCGCGGCGAGCCCATACAGCTGGGGGTCCGGGGGCACTGTAAGCCCCCCGGGAAATCTTTTGAAATCTGACCAATTTCAGGAATATTTTGAGGTCATATGCACTGGATATTAGGATATATTCCAAGGTTGAAGATGCAGTATTTCCAGTGTCATTAGATATATGACATCCAGTACGATCAATAAAAATAGCTAACAACTGGAATGATTAACTAAAAAAAAGTTAACAACTGGTACGCCGTGGTGACTGTTTCACCAGCTCTTTATAGGCTAGCATTGCCTCAGTCGAAGCTAAAAGAAATGAAACAGTTAATGATTTTTTCTCATATTTCTTCTAGGGGTGGGAATTAAAATTTCATGACGTTAGAGAGTTGTAAGTTCGGATTTATTTGAAATAGTGAGGGAACGCCGTTCCGTCTACCAAAAAAAGTAAGGGAACGCCGTTCCCACGCGTTCCCACAGCACTACACCACTGATTATGATTGAATTTGGTTTTCTTTTGACATGCCAACTACATCACTTCACTTCTGGTCGTCCTACAGACACATACGTTATATGCAACCCATTAACCCTTTCTACACTAGAATCTTGGATTAATTTGACTACACAAACTCGACACCAATTGTAAAAAATTCTTCCAAATTATTTTAACTTCCAAAATTAACTTTGTTTAACTCAACACTTTACCGAATTCATGCACACAATTCACCTGAGCTATGTGTACACTGTATATGTTACAGAGAATCTGTGTAACTAGGGATTTCATGAAATCCTTAAAATGTTCATGGATTTCATGTAAGGATAAGCCGTGATATTTTTATTAAACGTACGGGAAAATTATTGAATGCCCGGTTAGGTCAACTGTATGCCCTTGACGATTGATTAGGTTAAGTCGTGATATTTTCGTTAAAATTAATGAAAATATCACAACTTAACCTTACATGAAATCTCTGAACATTTTAGGGATTTCATGAAATCCCTAGTTACACAGATTCCCTGTAACATATATACTTGTTCGAATTTATGCACCCCTTCACATCCATTCATTCTAATGCGCACCTAAATGCTAAATAACCCACAAGTGTAGTTTTAGCTTCCTTCTCGCCCCATTTTACCCCCGTTTTATTCCGGAACAATACGATAACGTCACGCACAATCGTGAATTGTATGAACACTTCACCCAATTACAGTACACCTACACATCTCTGATACATTTGTGTGAACATTGGCATAATTATTGGCAATTCACTGCACTATATATATATAATGGGATCAAGTAAAGATAAGCACCCCCAGCCTTCTTTAATTAGCCTTATAAGGCTAACTAACGAAAATATCACGACCTAACCTAACCAATCGTCAAGGGCGTACAGTTGACTTAACGATTGGTTAGGTTAGGTCGTGATATTTTCGTTAGTTAGCCTTATAAGGCTAATTAAAGAAGGCTGGGGGTGCTTATCTTTACTTGATCCATATAATGTGTGTATATATGGATCTTTTCGGTTTGACGGCCTGTAATATTTTTTAACATTACTTGTTTTTTATTGTCCGGTTTTAATCGAGGATTTTAAAAATAACATTCATGTTTTAGAGAAACAAAGAGTGAGGCAGTTATACATTTTAGTTTAGAGAATATCATATACGCTTTAAGATTCCAAAATCCCTGAAAGTTTTAGGTCAACTGTACGTTCATGACCGTCATGACGATTGGTTAGGTTAAGTCGTGATATTTTCGTTTGTTTTGACAGTAAACTAATGAAAATATCACGACTTAACCTAACCAATCGTCAAGGGCATACAGTTGACCTAACCGGGCATTCTGTTAATCTAA
The DNA here is from genome assembly GCA_023014485.1 of Bathynomus jamesi. Lineage (NCBI taxonomy): Eukaryota > Metazoa > Arthropoda > Malacostraca > Isopoda > Cirolanidae > Bathynomus > Bathynomus jamesi. Next base: position 1,409,624 of record JAJOZX010000346.1, on the reverse strand, counting down.
CTGGGCATTCAGTTAATCGAACCAGTTGGTAGAGTCTAGAATTTGACGGTCCCGTAGCCATGACTCGTTTTTTTCCGCCGGCCGTCAAACCAAAAAGATCCCAATACGGTTTAAAAATATATATTTTAAATTTGTTAAATTGCATATAACTGCCTCACTATTTGTTTCTCTAAAACATGAATGTTACTTTTGAAATCCTCGATTAAAACTGGACAATAAAAAACAAGTAATGTTAAAAAATATTACAGGCCGTCAAACCGAAAAGATCCCTGACTACGAATCCATCGGCCCCGGGTTCAAGACCCGATGACGGCAGCCGGCGCGCAGCAAAACCCAGCTGTTCATCCTTCCACACAATAAAGAAAGTGGTTGGTAGATAAATGGGTACCCTGGGTGGCCTAGTGGTTAAGACGCTGGGCTGCTGGTGGAGCATGGTTCGGATTCCACGTTAAACTGTACGTCTGTGGTGGAGTGAAAAGCTTGACTTTCGTCAGAATGAACAATTCGGGTGGAAGCTAACAAAGGTTAAAGGTTTATATATATATATATATACACACACACACACAGGGTGTTTCAGGTCGACCCTAGAAATATGGAAAAGAAACACTTCAGTATTAGTTATGGAATTATTATAACAAACTTCAAATACCAAATACAAACTACAAATTGGCGGAATTTGTAGTTTGTATTTGAAGTTTGTTATAGTAATTCCGTAACTAATATGAAGTGTTTCTTTTCCATATTTCTAGGGTCGACCTGAAACACCCTGTATATACAGGGTGTTTCAGGAGGAAAGGTCAATACTTCGAGAGGTGATAGTATAGGTCATTGTGAGAAAAAAAGTTCATATGAACATGTGTCTAATTCTGAATGGTTACGGAGATAGAGCTGTTTGAATCTACAAATACAAAAGCATTGTTAATGGTGATCAAGAAAGAGAAACCAATTACTGTTTCTAACATTTAATGTTTAAACATTGGCATTTTGGTTGGTATCAGATACAGAAATGACAAATTTGTTACAGTTTACAATACGTTTTCGAAAATCTCACCGTCAACCTCAATGCACTTTGCAACTCGTGTGCGAAGATCGCGTGTTGTTTGTCTGAGTTGATCTTGACGTTCCTTTATGGGGCAGCAGCATCCAAAATGTGCGCGAGCAATTCGTCTCGTGTATCCACCTTTCTTTTGTAAACTTGACTTTTCATCCACCCCCACAAACAATAATCGGATCAAATGTAGAATTCGGACCCCAGCCTTTTTTAGTTAGCTTTATAAGGCTAACTAACGAAAATATCATGACCTAACCTAACCAATCGTCAAGGGCGTACAGTTAACCCAACGATTGGTTAGGTTAGGTCGTGATATTTTCGTTAGTTAGCCTTATAAAGCTAACTAAAAAAGGCTGGGGTCCGAATTCTACATTTGATCCCAATAATCTAACGGAGAGAGGTCTGGAGACCTTGGTGGCCATTGAATGGGACCACCGCGGGGGAAGGAAGAGCTGCGCGCGCATCAGATTCAAACAGCTCTATCTCCGTAACCATTCAGAATTAGACATATGTTCATATGAACTTTTTTCTCAAAATGACCGATACTATCACCTCCCGAAGTATTGACCTTTCCTCCTGAAACACTCTGTGTATATATAAACCTTGTCGTAGATTTACGAGGTTATTTGAATTTGTTAAATCTTGCTTTGATGTTTAATTCAATTGTACCATCAACTTTAATTACCACTTAGTTGATCTGTTCCTTAAAAAAAATTCGTAGTTCACCCTTGGCCACTAATAATTTAGTTATTCGCGAGCCGAACCGATTATCCTCATACCCCTCTCTGGTATACTTCATAATAACTGATCACCAAATCACTAATCGTTTGCACCCACTACAGGCTAACTCGAACGCTTGACCCAGGTCTATACATCATCCATCACATTATTCTGTCATTCCTTATCTCGCATCAGATTCAAACAGCTCTATCTCCGTAACCATTCAGAATTAGACATATGTTCATATGAACTTTTTTCTCAAAATGACCGATACTATCACCTCCCGAAGTATTGACCTTTCCTCCTGAAACACTCTGTATATATATAAACCTTGTCGTAGATTTACGAGGTTATTTGAATTTGTTAAATCTTGCTTTGATGTTTAATTCAATTGTACCATCAACTTTAATTACCACTTAGTTGATCTGTTCCTTAAAAAAAATTCGTAGTTCACCCTTGGCCACTAATAATTTAGTTATTCGCGAGCCGAACCGATTATCCTCATACCCCTCTCTGGTATACTTCATAATAACTGATCACCAAATCACTAATCGTTTGCACCCACTACAGGCTAACTCGAACGCTTGACCCAGGTCTATACATCATCCATCACATTATTCTGTCATTCCTTATCTCTCACAGTAATGAGAGTCTTGTTCAAATAACAGCTAATCCGAAGTAAACTGCACATCATGACAACTTTATCGACTGTCTTTTTGCTCCCTATTTCCAGAACCCCTTTACATTAACGATTTGAAGATAGGTTACATTGCAGGACACCCTCATAGCCCTTACTTAGAATTATTCTAAGAAACTGGTTAATTAATAATTGTTAAAATAGTACGCGTCATTTTTTGTTCTCCCATTCATTTTATTCCTTCCCAACGAACTTGAAGCAACTTTGAATCTCCAGATAAGCGTAGCATCATGTAATTAGATTCAATAACCTATAATTGAAATAATTCTACAGTTGAAACTCCCCTTTAACTCTGTCGACGCAAGAAAACATTATCTTAGCACCATTCCAAACCTTATACACTCTCTGACTGATCTCAAACCGATTTCCATCCTTAATCTTTCGCTTCATTCGGTAGCTCTCTTACCAATTCTACACTATCCTCATTGGGATCAACAATTGGCGCACATCAACACGACCCTCCGAGAACAATTCCATTCTTTATCTTACATTCGACGCTTCGTCCACACAAACGCCTCGATCATCCCATTTGTCCTCCTTCTACGTCGACTGTGCCAACACCTGAGGTGCCGCACCCCAATTCAAGATTCTCTATGTTCTGAGGAAGCCCTGAAACGCGGCCACCCCGTTAACTGCCGTTCTCAAAATTGAAGTTTGTTAGTGATTATATTAATAGTGTATTTAGTTTAGCTTAGTTTAAACTGCGCAGTCGAGCAGTGTAATCCTGTATCTGTCGAAGATAAAATGGAAATATTTTTAATGAAAAATTGTATTTAAAATATAAGTTATAAACGCGGAGAACGCATGAGCTTTGGCTGCACCCAGTAAACGAAGTAAGAAAGAATGGGGAGAGTATCATCACTTATTCGAACAACAGACAACTGTTAAATTTTTTGAATATACACATATGTTACCCACCTCGGTGGTGTAGTGGTTGGCGTTGCTGACTACGAATCTATCGGCCCTGGGATCGAGACCCGGTGACGGCAGGCGGCGCGCAGCAAAACCCAGCTGTTCATCCTTTCATACAATAAAAAATAAATTTGTTGGTAGATAAATGGGTACCTTGGGTAGCCTCGTGGGGCGTGGTTCGGATTCCACGTTAAATTGTAGGTCTAATGTGGAGTAGTGACGAGTTTGACCTTCGTCAAAATGAAAATTCGCGGAAGCAAAACCAAAGTTACACTAATGGCGCCGAAACCGTTGATTACGTATTGATTACGTACTGAGGGTGGTGGAAAACCGCATCACGAAACACGTGACATATTGACGAAATCCAATACACGTTATTTCAGAACCGTCGCGTAAAACTATTGTGTTTGCTAACAAAGCTGGGCACTTGCGTTTTTTTGTTGCGGTACTGCGGTACTGCGGTACTACCGCACTACCAAACCGGTACCGCATAACGCAGTACCGCAAAGGATCGCTGAAAGTACAGCCTGTACTTTCAGCGATCCTTTGCGGTACTGCGTTATGCGGTACCGGTTTGGTAGTGCGGTAGTACCGCAGTACCGCAGTACCGCAAAAAAAACCGCAAGTGCCCAGCTTTGTTTGCTAATACATAGGCTGACCATATTTCCTTGAGACAAAAACGGGACATTGGGATGGCAAAAAAGGGACGGGGGTTATGTAATATTCTGTATTCATGAAAAAGTAAGTACATAAACATATTGAGCTTACAATTATTCTTCAGTGACAGAACTCATACAGAACCCATAAAAAAAACGGTACTGTCCCGTTCAAAACGGTACGTATGGTCAGCCTACTAATACAGTACTTTAAAAATAGGAGACATTCACATGGAAAAAAAGGAAGGCAAAGGAGTGTGTGTATGTGTGTGTGTGTGTATGTGTGTGTTCTTGTCTAACTTACAAAAGAGCGACTATATATATATATATATATATATATATATATAATATATATCGGGTGATTTTTTAAACGTGACACTTTAAAAGATTTGAGATATTTCACGCAGGAAAATGAAAGCATTTTTCTGCGTGAAATATCTGAACACTGAAACAAAACCATGAACTTCTCGCCATTTAAAAGGTCTATCTTTTTCATTAACCGAAATAAAAGCATGAAATTTTTACTATACTTTTTCTACACACGGGGAATTCAAACTAGTCAAACTAGTCCCCTAGTGCAAAGCATGCTCTATGTGATATCCTCTCAGCTCACGATACACGATACTTTCGACGGAAGAGTCTTGTCCAACAGATTTCCTGCTGTTTGTGACAGAGGCATATCATGACCACCAACATCACCAGATCTACTGTAAACCCCTGTGACTTTTATCTGTGGGGTTATTTAAAAGAAAGAGTGTCTAAAAAGAATCCCCACACAACAGAACTTTAGAAGAATTGAAAGCATCAACTGGACAAGAAATTTCTCAGATTTCAACAGTTACTTTGTCCAGAATACTGCAAAATTTGGGTGTTCGTGCGTAAAAAATTAATGAGCTGAAAGGACATCACATAGAGCATGTTTAGCACTAGGGGACTAATTCCCCGTGTGTAGAAAAGGTACAGTAAAAATTTCATGCTTTTATTTCAGTTAATAAAGATACAAACCTTTTAAAGTGTCCTGTTTAAAAAAATACCCGGCATACATAGATAATATATATTATATATATATATAATTTTTTTTTTTTTTTTTTTTTTAGTTCAGGAAGAACCGATTCGCCTCTATTTAAAGGGCATATCTCAGCGGAAAAACAAAGAAAAAGTGAGAGGAAAGACAGAGGAAAAAGAAAGGGTAGAGGGGACAGTCGAAGTGGAAAAAGACCAAGGATGACAAGGACTGCAGGGTCGAGCCCCATCATCCTTGGGTGCTAGGGCCGGGAGGGCGCACGTGAAACCTCCAGGAACAAGCACGTACAAACGAGCACAAAGAGCACTCAAGAGCACGAGCTTAGAACCCCCTTGCGGGGATATATATATATATATATATATATATATATATATATATAGAGAGAGAGAGAGAGAGAAGCAGTTAACTTACTATTTTTCTCAAATATAACTTAATAGTAAGGTAAAACATCAATTAATTGTAAATAACCTTAACGGTTGGGAAAAATATTTTGTAACAGTGATTTGAAATTATTTCTCTTTTTAATGTCATTATTATTGTTTATATTACCGATAATAAAGGATTTAACACACACACACACGTGTGTGTATATGTATATATATCGGCTTCGGTAGTGTAGTGGTCAGCATCGCTGACTACGAATCCACGGCCCCCGAGTTCGATTTCCGGCGGATACACATACCCGTGTATGTGTATCGTGTAACACATTGCTGCGAGAGCACAGAAACAATTTAAGAGAATTTAAAAGTTTGAAAGCATACCTGGAAAACAAATCTGGAATAGGCCAAGAACATGCGTTGGGAGTGTCCGTAATCCTTAGATTCTCTTAATTCTTAGTTTGCGCTTATCACTTTATAGTCTCTTGTCCTATACCAGGGCAAAGGGCACAGTAACTTATTGATAAACAAGTGACGTTAAAATTTGTACATGTTACTACATTTATATATATGCAAGATAACGTCAGTGGTTGTGTTTTGAAAACAACACTACTTTTTATACCAGTTTGAGCGCAAAATTGAAGATCCACTTGGATAAAACTTGTGGAGAAACTTATGCCTTTGTGTAGGTTATAATACATTGTTTTAATTAAACTATTGCATTACATTTAATATCGCAGCTTCTATATACAGTGAATGTTTCTGAATAGTCCGTAATGATGTTCGAGCATGTAATAACTAAATTGAGCAGTTTTGTTTTTATATAAAACGTGTGGAATTAAGTTCTACTTTTACCCCGTATCCATTTCGCGTAGACTTTATCTATATTCCACATTCTTTTTGAAAAAAATCCTATTATTCACATTCACAATATACATAAACGTCTAATTTTAACTGAAAGGATCTTGCTGACAAAGCGTGTATACATTTTCCTTATTATACAAACATAAAACTCGTGTAACCAACTTTATACACACGTATAATAATACAGACACAGATTAAGTTTGTCCTTTACTCTTTTGATGGAGGAAATAATTTCTATGACAAATCTGGGTTAGAAAGTAACAAACAATCGTTTCAGCATTTCATTGTTTCCCTAACTGATAACAACAATTATAATAATGGTTTATTTTCATATGTTTTTTTTTATTATTCGCTCACCTCTTTTAATTATTTATTTATTCATTTTAGTTTGTCTTTTGTGATTTTTTTTTTCGATTGTGTTGTCCACAGTGACTGCTCATAGCTAAAATAAATATTGCGAAAGAATTATATATATATATATATATATATATATATATATATATATATATGCTTTTTATTTTATTTTGGAGGAGAGGCCAGAAAAAGCGAGGCTTTGGAAAAATAAAACTATAAATCTGAAATTTATTTTTATTGTTTAATCGTTTTTAATTAATTATAATTATAATTACTGCAGCATACTGCTAACCAGAGAATCAATTAATGATTATTGAATTTTTTATTAGTCTATTTGCGGGATCTAATTAGTAGACTAATTATAAAATAACAGTAACTTTTTAATTCACAGAAGAAATAGTTCGATATTTATTTGGTGGGTCATTGAGGAAGATTTATCCAATACATATATATATGTGTGTGTGTGTGTGTGTGTGTGTGTGTGTGTGTGTGATTTATCCATCCTATTCTTATTATAGCATCAGAAATAAGTGTACAAAACATGAGATACACACTGGTTGGATAACAAGACAAAAGGTCATTAGGCCCATACATCGACATAAATTCTTAATAGATCGCCTGACTTTATTCGGAAAAATGCAGATTCTCCAATTTTTACCAATGCGGAAATTTCATGCCCTAGTGAATAAAGCCCGCGGCTGTGAATGTGAAGGCTGCTTGTTTAAGTTCTTCTATGGACTCTATGACTTCGGATTTCAACGATTAAGGAGTCTTCTCTAAATCCACTTGGTTTGGGATTCACAAAAATTTGAAGGACCCCCTCTGTCTGTGACACAGTGAATCACGTGCAAATGACTGCAGCAGAGGTCAAAAGTGAAGCCAAGAATAAAAAGAGAGTTCATTATATTCATACATACCCCAATTGCCGTGAAATTTGTTTGTAGGCATGATTTGTCAGCACTTATAATGTATTCAGCTGCCCAGCATGGTCATTTCGTAAACTAGCGCCAGGTTAGGGTTGGAACAAGACACTAGCTCACTTTTCATGAAAAATGTTTTGGGGATTGTTTAACCTCCTACCTAATAACAAAGGTCATGTGACGGACGGAACATACAGCTTTACGTGGTGTCCGGACGCAGAAGGTCACACCGATCCAATTACTATTCAGACCCAATGTCGCTTAACTTCACTGATCGACGGGAAGCGGTATTGCAACATGGCCACGACGTAGCCCTTTTCATGAAAGGATGAAATAATCTCTCTTCAGTTTCATTTTACACAAATTTTTAATCACAAACTAGTTCCAAGGCAATTCATTCCTTGCCTACTGAATATTATTATTTTAATTCAACCATCAGTGGTTTAATCATTCCTCCGCCACAGCAGTACTGAATGAGTCAAATCTTCAACCGACAAAGGAAAGGCGGGAACGCCCAGAATTGAGTTCTGTCAGAATGTTCTTAAAATGGTAACAGCCTCGTCAGGAAGAGAAAACTATAAAAAAGGATCGATGCATTTTCTCAAGGCTCCTTTTTGAAACTGAGTTTGTGTCGTTTAAAATTTATATGCGCTTAGCATCTCATCTTGTATTTCCGTGGTACAAACCCCTATCATAAGTAATTAAATTGTACATGTTTAGAGAGGATTTTATAGCAACTTATATGATATGGTCAACCTTTCAGTTGAAGGGAGTCCTTGAGATGGGGACTTGAACTTACTAGTTAGTATATTCATTCCGTTGACATCTCGTTTCTTTAAGAATAGTCAAACGTCAAAACGTTTGTTTCCATTTATAACAATACGTTTTTTACATAAAAAAGAAATTCAAGGACTAGGCAGGGTTAAGGACATACTGTATTACAAAGAATGATGGAATAAAATGAATTATGAATATTTGAGCTTCGATTGCTAATGAAAAAAATTCTTTTAATATGAACAAATCGGGTTAGTTAAATGTAGTTATTAATTCTATCTTCTGTATGTATGAGCCAATAGCGTGGGTACATGAATTTGTACTTATGGTGCAAAAAGAGTTCTCGAAAATAGAAGGGTTCTCTATGCGTTTCTAGAACTGTCCTTTGCTCCGCTTTTAAGCTCATTTTTCTGCCAGCACAAACTGTCCTTGAAGTAAGGAGTTCTTTATTTCTATATAGTGTGTAAAAAAATCAGTATGAACATTTATTTCCAATCCAACTTCTTTCTGCCCTTTTAATCCTAACCTCTTTTGACTTCTCTCGACTAATCTTGAGTGAATCTCAATGCGTGCTCTTTGTTAATTCCTAACTTCGTAAACTTTTCCTTTCTCCGTTTAATAATTCTCAGGTGCAGCGTGTGATTTTGAGCTTAATTAATCGCAGCACTAATATAATTAAGTGATGTCTGTTAAAATTAAGAAAATATATACATAAAAAGAAAACGGAACGCGATGGAAGTAAAAAAGATTTTAGGATTCATGCCGAAACTTTAAATGCTCCATAAGAAACTGTAGGATTAAACACTACACTGCTTTTATATAGAGGGTGGCGCAAAAGTTGCTCATCGTAGGAATTTTCAGCGTTGACTATATATTTTCTTCTTTTAGGTAGGGGATGCCCGCGAAATTAACAACAGACGAGAGGGTGAGTTTGGTTTTAATGTATGGAAAAGCAGGTACGAGAAATCGATGAATCGGTACAGAATTTAAATTCTGTACCGATTCCATACATTAAAACCGAGCTCACCCTCTCGTCTTCGATGTGGTACTCCCAAGAACTACGTCAGAGAAAAAGATTTATGCTTTTTAATATCTTTTCTCGTTCCACTTCACCCTATTTTTTAAAATTCACGCTTCTTGAACACCACTGTTTTTTTCTTTATATTTTTAACAAAAACATATTTATACTAATTAATTTCGAAAAAACAGTCGGAATAAATACAAAGGCAAAAAACACCATAATTATATATTTATTTTCGTTCCAATGTGTATATATATAATCTGAATACAAACTGTAGGTTTGCCTGCGTGTGTGTGTGTGTGTGTGTGTGTGTGTGTGTTATACACATTTCGATGCATTCGCATTGTCTTTGTGTGGGTCGTATATTATGTACGTGACCTTTGGTATTTAAATTCACGAAAAACATATGTAAATGTTTTTTTGTTGTACATGTATATATAGCGTCTATCATTTATGTTAACGTAAATTCTAAAATATGGTCGATTGATCAAAGATATTTTTTATTTCTTCGGGTTAAAGTTATATACACACATTAAAAGTAACTTTAACAGGGCAATAAAAAAAAAATATATATATATATATAAAAGTGAATTTCATAATCCAATGGGTTTAATTGTCAGAGCAATTACATTTAGTTTTTAAAAAGAATGAAATCTTAATACAATGAGAACGTGTGGAAAAGAGGTATAACAAATACGGAGGAAAACAAAATGTAAGTTAATTTATAATAGGGCAAAAGTGATAACATATTCATCGGTATTAATCCTTTGATAGAAAAAAAAGAAGTAATGGGTAACCAGGGTGTCGTATCCCCTTTTACAATGGATTCCGAGGGTTTAAAAGCCTCGTACCAACAACAGAATAAACATCGTACAAGGGTATATGGATTCTTCATTTTTCACGGGTATAAGAGAGGGTTTTTTCCTATTAAAATTTTGGTTTGAGGACAGCGGGGACCCACGAGTGAACCCTCGCAACCCACGTATTCACTATTATATATATATATATATATATATATACACTTCCACTTAAGCTATAATAAAAGTGTTCTTGGGCAATGATTGCAAAATATTGCACGGTAAAAAAAAAAAAAAAAAAAAAAAAAACAACTCTCCACCGTTTGATCTATCGAAACTACATCATCATATTCAATATAAAAAATAAATACAAATAAACACAATCCTACATTTATCTATTCTATTCTCTCGTTACGGAATCCTTACTCTCTTTCCGACTTAAAACTCCAAACAATTTTCTTTTGATTTTCTGCAAATTAGAGGGGGAAAAAAAAAAATGAGAAAAAAGCTTAAATGTTTAAAACCTACTTTCATAAAATACTGCACAAAACAAATTTCAAGATAGTCAAAATAATTATTTTTTGAAGGACTGCGTTTTATTCAGATTACATGAATACGAAAATAGAATTGTACTTACTTCATTATTTTGGTTAATACTGACACCCAAGGGGGGGAACAATCATACGAAATAACTTTTCGGCACACGAGGTTAATGAAAACTCGAAAAATAAACTACGTTAAGTTAGTCATATATAAACAAACAATATAAAGAAGTAATGAAATAGAATAGTTGGTGTTGCTGTTATTATTCCCATTAAAAGGAGTCTTCCAGTTCTAGAACAGAGTTATAGCGAAAGCAGCAGTAGTCAATATGGATCGTACGTAAAGATTCTTAGAACAATTCAATTTTTTTGGATTTCAATAAAAATTCTGTAATAAAGAACCAACCAAAGTACGGACGTCATATCAAAGTGGCAACACAATAGGATCAAACCAACCGACACTGACATCCTGTAATTGGACGTAAAAATGGAATGACCAACCAGCCAAATGAACAAGGAAAAAGAAAGCAGTCACGAATCATATTGTAACTGAATGTTACCTCATAAATATTTAAAACCTAACAATAATAAATTTTATCCTTTATAAAACCCAGTCATGAACTGTCCCAGCCAGTCCGAGAAGTGAGAAAGGGTGTAGTGACGAACCCACACGCGAAATGAATTCGACTCAATCCAGTTCTCCTTTTCAAGGTGACTTTTTTTTTTTTTTTTACCATCCCAGTGACCTCAGTTGGATGAAAGACGAGAGAGAACCACTAACAAACTTCATAAATAAACCACGTTCTATGAATATGGCTGCAGTTTCATTATATGAAATTCAGCGGGTCAAAATATCGTCCATCGAACGATCAAATATTTCATCACAATCAGAATTTTGGCTTCTCCATCCTCACGACTATAACGTTTTAGTAAATTGCTCCGAAGTCTGCAGTTAGCACGATTAGTAGATTCAATTTAGAAATAACGCTTCGATATAGAGCTTCAACAACTATTATTATGCCTATTGAGGTTCTTGCAATCCTAACCCTGAAGAATCTAATTTGCAAAATGAGAAGAGATTCAGTTCGGTTAAAAACTTTAAAAGTGTCACCACAAAAACTGGATTCTTGGGAATGGTAAGGTATAGATTTTAACGAAGAAATATATAAGAATCTCTCTATATCGTTACCATGATTGAATTTATTTTACCAATAATTAAAGTAATTTAGTCTGCTGTAATTTAATACCCTTTCAAGACTGGCCAACTTGATCGATCCAAGACTCCAGTTACTGTCAGCACTACCAGATCTGCATGCGTACTCCATCTCGAGACTTATCCAAGCTGCGACATTTCCGACCGATATTTTAAAATGCAAGACTATATTGCAGTTATACAAGTTTTGTAACCAAAGGAGACAATAGTATTTTGTAAACTAAAAATATTCCAGTAGACACTTCCGTTTTTGTTTAAAACTAGTGTGAGCAATAGATGATACCTAATATTCCAGGAAGCTCATCTCCTCAATACGTGGGGCCAAGTGTGCCCCAGATTACCTCCGCTTGAGCAGAAACAAGCTAAGTAGCCGGCCCAACCTCACTCAATGCCAGCGGCCAGGAGCAAAATCAAAGCCTCACCGCCCAGAGCCCGACATCGCGACCACTGAGTTCATATACCTACTGTAATAATCTAGTTTATCAAAACATACTGTATAAACAAATACAAAGGAATTACTATTCCAAGAATAAATGCTCTCATCTCAATCACATTACCACCTTCACTGTACTATGTTCGTCTATATCTAAACAAGTTTTGACATTAAGTCAATCCATGTGAAAGGTGTTGTAGTGCAGATTGACCTACCAATTATAATATAACAATAGGCATGAGCACAAAATAAATTCACGCAATAAAATCTCTTTAAAAGTAAATAACTGAAAAGTTACAAATTCGTAGCCAAAAATTTCCTTCCTCATCTCGTTTGACCCCGAGCGTAGGCTATCTTCGGAGGCACGATGACGTAACAGTGCGGTCTCGTAGTGAACAAAGCTCCGTAAAATATCTGCCATACGCATTACGCATCTCATGACACGCTTCAATCCGTAGCTTTTAATTTGAATATACTAAAAAATATGTTTAAGGTTTTAGGAAGTTTGAAATTTTTGAGTGTTTATCATTATTAAAATGCCATCACAAACCTTTTACAGATTCAAAATATCACAAAAAAACATGAAAATCAAAATTTTTACAAACTCGTTTCATTAGTAGGAATGATCACTTAAATCCTTACAAATTAATTAATTAATTCATGCGAAGGCAAGGACACATTAAAAACAAGAAAAAGAAAATAACATGCAAAAAAGATGCATTACATCTCGTTCTTAAAAAAACACTTGCGCTTATATGTAAATGGCTAATACACATTCGAATTTGAGCTTTAAAACTTCCTGTTACAAATAATTTTTAAATTCTCCTGTGCTCATATTATAATATAATAATAATAATAATAATAATAATATAATAAATAATAATATATACTCTGCTTGCACATTAACTTTACATTAAAACAATGACAAGTGAACCTTGCGCAATACAGCAGGGATAAAAGTCAATCACAACCAGTAGATTTAAATCCCTCATCGAGTTTATCGTTTAATTTTGATTAAACGTTGTCATAGTTAACTGACTAATCTTCCAATACAAGGTACAGTATTAAAATTCGTCTAAACCCCTAACTCTATTTACTCTAGGCATGCGTACTAATTTTATGCGTATGTACAAATGCTCAATACTGTTTAATATTCATTCAGAATTTCTATGAAAAATAATAAAATTAAAATTAATGATTTTTTTTTAGCTAATATTTTTTTTAGAGTAATTTGAACATTGATAAATCACTTTTCAAACACAGCTTATTTTTAGGAAAAAACTAGTAGTAAAGACAAATATTTTTTTCACCAAGATACCTAAAATATGTAACTCTTTTTTTTTTTTTTTTACACGAAGGCGAGTCTGCATTCCTTCGACCGGTAAGACTCTCGTGCCAATTTCCACAGGGAATGCTTTAAACCAATAGCATCGAAATCACTGCGGCGACGTTGTATGGCGTTGGTCCTTTTCCAGGAGGGCCCCCGGCTAACCGCTTCTGAAATGCCGATACTATACCTGGCACACTCGCCGCCTTCCGGAAACTCCTTAACGCTACTAAATATATCCCTAACCCCTCCTTTACCCTCGTAACTGGTGCTAAAACTTTGTACACGATTCATACCATCACCATAAACCCCTTCGGTGCTCGAATCATCGCTTTCGCAAGCACCCACAGTGCTAAATCCACCACCTGTGATAAGACGAGTGAAATGTGCGCTGAAAAAGAAATCAGGAGAGAGTTAAGCAGAGTTAAATTATTATATTAGGTCAAATTAAAATGTAGAGTCGGGTTAACTCAGCAGGCGAGTCGAGTTAAATTCATCACGGGTCAGATTATATTAAGTTCGTCACGGTTAAATTCATGCTTAGTAATTTAGTATCGTATTTAGAACTTTAATAAATAAAATATTATTTTGAATACGGACGACATTAAAAAAAAAAAAAAAAAAAAAAAGTTATAAATAGGTTAACAGTTTACGATGAAACCTTTTCTCAAAAGAACTAAGAAGTGTTATATACAAAGCAAACAATTCGACAACAGGCGTATAAATTCTGAAGCACTCGACTGATTAATTAGACTGGTTTAGGGAAAGAACCGCTAATTTGTTAAATAGAATAATTAAGCCATTCTTCATTCTTCCTAATTTTACTCTCACTCCTTCTATTTAATTTCTAGAGAATTAATAAGAATTAATATCTTACCTATTCTAATAACTAACTTGGAATGTGTATTTAACTATTTATTCATGCCACAGTTAAATGAAACTAAATATGACTTATTAATATGAATTGAAAAAAAAGTGTTACTTTAATAATAATAATATAATAATAATAATAATAATAATAATAAGACAAATTCTCAATTTCAAAACGTCAATACAACATCAAAAAAGTCTTTACGAGTTGTTGGCTTCTTTGAATAGTCTTTGGTTCCAAACTCTTTAAAACTGAGTAACTGTCTTAGATTCCGCATACCGAAAATTAAGTTCGGGCTTATCGACAGGAGAAGCCTCTTTAACGGAACCCTTCGACTCTTTTTGAGAACTTTGACACTTATCTTTAGTGGGAGAAACGGACCCTTCAGAATCATTGATTACGATTCGCTGTACGTACCCTGAAGAAATTTTATCCTGAGTTTCTGTGGCAGTAGTTTTACCCTGTAGAGATTCTTCCAAGGACAAAGTTATGGAGAGTTCTTGCGGACCGCTTAACTCTTCGATAACTGGAGTCGTCTCTGTCAAGGAAGTCGATTCAGACGAAGATGAACGTCTCCCTTCGTCAGTAGATGACGCCGGGGCTGTTTCTCGTTCATGTCGTTGTTGTGTGTACTTCTTTGTCGCCGTCGACATTGTCTTCATCGACATCGGCGTCATCACTCTCGTTGTGAGCGAAACATGGCACGTAAAAGATAGAGTTATGGTGGAGGCGCTCCACGTCTTCTGATGGAGACACTCTGTGCATGCTTTGAGCCTTCAAGGAATGCCTCTTCTTAAGGTTAGTTTGGGAAGCGGGAGTGGGGGCAGCACTCGGGGGGAGAGAAAGGGGGGCAGGGTCGGTCTTTACCTTGCTAGAACGATGAATAGAGGGGAGGGTGAGTTTTTTCTTCGTGTTGGTCGATGCATCCACGGTAGATGATGTCCGGTCGCCTGGTTGGAGCGAAAGAAGGGTAAATTATACTTCTAATCATCGGACCAATTTCAATTCTAGCTCTTACCAGACGCTTCAAACTCGCGACTAATAGGGTAAAATAACATCTAAAAGATTTTAAGGTGTTAACCTAAAAGTTCAAATAAAATAATACTACACGACCTCTACGCAACATCTAAAATATTCTGTTCAAGGCGCTGTACCACCCTAATTAAAATAATAATAATAATAATAATAATAATAATCAATCAACTACTTCCAAATTAGCTTATAGGACACAGACCCGTCCGTATCGACAGAAAAACAGGCGAATACACACGTACACGCATCTTCTAAACAGATACAAAATTTTTACTTCTTTTACCATCCGTTTTAAAGATATTTTTCAAGGAGGAGAAGAAATCTTTGGCTTTCGCGGAAAGCAATTTGTTGGAGTTGGCACTCGCTGTTTCCGATGTTTCTCCGTCGATGTTTGGTCGTACAGGGCTAATTTTATGGGTGGCGACGCAGTGGGTACTCACGGCACGACTTACTCTGAGGAGGAGGAGAATTTCTTTAAAAAAAGTATAAAACAAAATTAATCAGGGAGTGAAAGACAAGATGAGGATCCGGCGTTAAAAGATTCCTATTCTGATACAGGAGGAAAAGGTAGTGGTGGTTCTGAAGAAGCTAAGGCAAAGAAGCAAATTTTGCGGACTGAAGTAACTCGAAGCCCCGAAGACGACTCTTAGTTTGAATCGAAACGCGGGAACCTCAGACAAAATGGGGAAGGGAAAAATGTCCATTTAGCTCAAAACATCTAATGAGCTAATTTTTTTTTAATTATATGCACCAATCTGAGTGGTTATCTTAAAAACAGTTAAGATGAAGATAAAGATGGGCTTAATCTAAAATAATCTGCAAATTCAGAGTACAACTTTTAATTCCCATGGAAATTATTTCTTTGTGTACGATAGTTTTCAACGCATCTTCCTCGCTCGTACAGTATTTTAATTGGAAACATTCTAAATATTATTCTTTACTGCCTTTACATTTTTTGCCTAGTTTATAAATTCCGTATCGGTATCTCAAATACATAATGCTTACATGGAGAAAGTTACCGCGAAAGAAACTATTACGCTTAATTAAAATCGAAAGCTTAAATGCAAAGAGAAAATACGAACCTGAGCAATAACTGTTTTTGTATAACGTAAGAGGTATGTAGAAATAACGTAATAGGTATATAGAAATTATAAGTCGTTTTCTCGATTAACATCAAGAAATAGTGTGCTAATCAAGCAAACAATTAGAAACATTATGAAATAAAAAATTTTGTTGGCAGAAAGTTAATTTTCAAAGTATAAATAATTAAAAAAATCAAATACTAAGCGTATCTGTGTGACGTACTATAAGCATTTTTATATCGTGATGCCCAAAGTTTAGCCAACATAACGGGACTCATAGCTAGAATAACTAGTCACAGCGGATTAACAAGCATCCGCGAAGCCGAGCATCTTGGAAGTAACAATAAAAAAGATTAGTGTGGAAAGTAAATTGAAGCAGAAAAGAGAAAAAAAAAGAGAGAAGCGTCTTTAGGTTCGCTCGTACAGAACACCAAGTTCTTTGTAATCATATTCGCTTTAGCATGGGAACTTCGATATTGTTTTATTATGCCTCAATCGTCACGTAAGGAGCTGGTGATAAATGAGCCAAAATACTCGAGTTCATGTACTCGTTCTATTAGTTCACCATTCACTTTGAAGGTAATGTTACTATGTACAATGTTCTGAGTTTTTAAGATGAAACTGTATAACTTCAGGTTTTGTAGATGTAAAACATATCGTGCTTCTACGCATACTTTTCTTAAATCTTATTAAGCTAAATGAACCTAACAATGCCATATCGTAAGCATAGTTTAAGTTATTTATCATTATACTACTTCGACCTCGTTAACCGAAACATTTAATCTATCAATATAGATGTTAAAGAGCAGGGATGAGAGCAATGAGCCTTGCTATCTCCGAAAGATATCATGCATTATAAAAAATCGCATTTCCCAACAAATTAAGGTCAGAAAGCAGAAACAACCTGGATATAGTGAAGAGGAGAAAAGGCAGAAAGAAAAGCGTGCATATCCATTCACACAAACGTTCTGGTGGACCAGCGAATACCCCCGCCCACATGGCAAAATTCCACAACTGCGGCACTTCATACCCCATGCGTGATGGCCCTTCCAGACCTCGTCAGAAACTCCGAAAGAAAAACCAAAAAATATCTAACTTACAAGTTTGGTAAATGTACCAACACTTTTATGTATTCAATGCATAAACTGCCATATTCTAATTTCCCACAAAGTATTGCCATTCCCTCTATAACTAGATGAATTACTATAAATCTGTTTGAAACAATTTATTTGGGGATGTTCATCAGTAATAAATTAGCCAAAAAGATACAGTTTCTCACAGTGTTGAGAGAAGGCAACAGTAATATGTCTGTAACTGTTGTTGGACTGATATCCCTATATTTATTTTTGAGAAGAGGCACAATATATGTCCACAAACTCTGTACTAATAAAACAATCCTATACCTTCAGAAAAAAGCTTAACTTTTGTAATCACTCTTAATTTCACGTAATAATGGTGGAGAATTTTCGCTTATCCTACTTAGGAAAGTTTCATTGCAGCCTACATTAAGATTAACCTTACCCACACTATTAATAATCTTTACACTTTTTCACAACACAAACACGCACTTCCTGCTTACCCTGACACCCCATCGATTGACGAGAGGCGAGCTTCCTTGCCAACCGTTTTCTTCTTAACAAATTTCCATAACTTGTAAGAGGTAACATCCATGTCCTATACTACCCAACAAAGTGAGGGGTAGGGGCCCGAGTCAATAATAACTTCATATTATTTAGATTAGCATCACAAGCTGTTAAAGCGTGAATAGAATTCTGTTTAAGAAGTTATAGCTACTTTGTGTACAGAGGTCTAGTTTTACTCGTGTTCATATAAATTCTTAAGAAATGTAACTTCCATTACTCTTATCAGCAAGTTAGTGAGAACTAGTAACATGTTCCTTTCCAATTACGAGATTATCATTTCAAATGCAAACGTTAAATTGTTTGCGAAGGAATTCATGCTCGAAAATTTTGATACGCTTCTCTTAAATTTTGAAAGTTTAATCAGCCATTAGGTAATGAAAGAACGCACTGCCTATTACGAGCCAATAGATAAAACATTGTACAGTTGAATCCACAATTTCTGTATCAAAGTGGATGAAAAATACAGTGGGTCATATCCATACTTATTCCCCTACTGCCATCTCTTTACCCATCGAGCTAAGACAGCCATAACTCTTTACTACCGAAATTCGACCCGTTACGACAATTATCCATTTCATTGATAATTACTACTACTACTAAGAAACTTCATATTAATGTGTGTGTGTGTATGTATGTTTGGGATGGGGGAAGGATTACATTTGCACTATTACAGAAAGAAAAATAAATCTATTATTACTGATAGTGGTCTATATGTTATATAACATCGGTTTTCGAAACCGTTATTAAAACGCGCAGGCAAATTTAAATTAATAAAATGTCCCACACATACACATATTGCTTCCCTATTCAAAGAAAGAAGAAAATGCTGTATTATACTTTGAAGTTTAAACAGTTCAATATGTGTTAATAATTTGTACAAAATCATTTTATTATACTATTTATAGCATTTGAATGGTAATCAGGTGGATACATAGTATATACATTGGTTGCCGTTCGTGCAAAAACCTTTAAGAAAGCCAACGCAAAAAATCTCGAGTTGGACAACAATTGACGAAATGCATCCTTTTTCCCAATGACTTTCGCTTTTTTTTACTGTTACAAATTGTTTCTTTCCATTCTAAAAACTCATTTAATGTTTAATAATGTAGTATTTATTGAATACAAGTTTCATATATAGTTTTTCTACTAAAAAATTCCATGGCCATGTTAAGCGAAAAAGAATATATATTTATCGTTATTTTATCCTTCCCTATGTCAAAAAGGAAGCAATTTAGAAATCGCTGTCCAGATCTTATAGTTAATTTTCTTGAAATATCTGGCACCTTTACGTGCTGTCTGCTGTCATTCTCTCATTTAAAGCGAATACGTAACTACGCTAGAAATGCGCAAGGGTAAGAAAGGCTTGCAAGTTTAGCTTTAATCTCAATTGAGAAAAAGCTTCTTAAGGATATGAAAACCGATGCCTTTTACGAAGAAATAAGATATATTTAATAAAAAAGAAAGAAGAATAGAATTAACCTATAAGTAAAGTAAGTAGATGATTATATGTGTTTTGTTTTTATTATATACGAGTATTTTAAAGTTTTATTTTTATTTTATATAATCTTTGTTGTTTTTGCTTGAATTGCTTCCCCTTGACGAAAAATCACCGCACGCCACTGATATATATATATATATATATATATATATATATATATATATATATATATATATATATATATATATTATATATATTTATATATATATATATATATATATATATATATAAACAACTCAGAATGGTCCCCTAAGAAACTTGTATGTTAAACACAGACCGTGCATGGAACAAGGAACGCTTCTGGGAAATTACATCCACTATAGTTCGAATAAGTAATGATAAATGACAAATACTATAGTTTTTTTCCTTTTTCATGATGGAAAGCCCAACGTGGGCACCGGGTTACTCGCAAAGAGGCCCCAAAATATAGTTTCCCTCACCAGCTAGGGTTTACAGCTTACACCTAGCCTACTACATTCAGGGCCTCAATATACGCAAGAAACTCGTTGCATTCACGTCGGACTGAATACATCAAAGAAAAAGGGGCAACCGTTGTATTTTTAGCCAAAAAACAAAACTTAAACCTCAACCGGGACATTGAGCGTCCACTTTTCAAGGCACATAACACGTCTGTTTAAGGTCCCCTGAGAAACTTATGTTAAACACAGACCGTGCATGGAACATATGGAAAATATTATATATATATATATATATATATATATATATATATATATATATATATATATATATATATATATATATATATATATATCAGGTCATTCCATAAGTAATGTCGTTTTTTACGATAGATTAAGTTTAAACTAGTCCTACTCGGTTTAAGCATAAATTCTCCGAAGGTTATATCTAAGAGGAGATCTATCGTGTTTCGCTACATACTTTACAGACCTTGACCAGTGAAGACGTGTTTTGCTTTATGTGAACCCCTCATAAACATGGCGGTATCAGAAGAGCATATCAGGAATATAATGCTTTACGAGTTCAAAAAAGGGAATAGTGCTACTGAAGCAACGCGAAACATTCAGGACGTTTATGGCAACGATATTCTGCATGTGAGGAAATGTCAGAGATTGTTTCAAAAGTTTAGGAATGGTGACTGCTGTTTCACAGATGCAGCACGCTCTGGACGCCCTGCTGAGTTTGATGATGACCTGCTGTTCGCCGCACTTGAAGACTTCAACAACTGTCGAAGAATTGGCCCAGAAACTCAATTCATCCCCGTCCACCATCCATCGACATTTGCAACAACAAAGGAAAGTGCCTAAGTTAGGAAAATGGGTGCCACATGAATTGTCGGTCGACAATCTGAGGGTGCGGGTAAACATTAGCACAATCACCGCTCAAGTCTACTGTCAACAACTGGATCGATTGAACACTGCACTAAAAGAAAAGAGACCACCTTTGGTTAATCGGAAAGGAATTGTGTTCCACCATGACAACGCACGTCCTCATACCGCTCGGATCACTTCTGCAAAAATTGAGGAGCTTGGGTGGGAAAAACTTCCACATCCTCCATATTTTACAGACCTTGCGCCTTCAGATTATCATCTCTTCAGGAGTCTGCAAAACTATCTTGACGAGAAACAGTATACTTTAGATGACCTGCACACCAGTCTTTGTACGTTTTTTGCCTCAAAACCGCCTGAATTTTATAACCATGGCATTGAAAAGCTTGTAGGACGTTGGCAGAGTGTCGTTGATTCCGATGGAAAATATATACTAGATTAAAAAGTTTCAGTTCCCCGAGTTTTTTTTTGTCCTTCAAATTCCGATCTAAAAAACGACATTACTTATTGGATGACCTGATATATATATATATATATATACCGTCATCTGGGGTTACTGGGGGCGCTTTTTAAAAAAAATTTCCTAACAAAGGAAGCAAGCTAAAATGTCCATTTTCACATCACATTTGAACATCCCTCTATTCACTGAGACAAAGTTTAAATCTAATTTTAATGAGTGTAGATACAACTTATACCTATCTTTATAGTAAAAGACCAAGTAAACCCAGATGACTATATATATATATATATATACTGTTACGAAAATAATTAATAGCAGTGCCTATGTACAGAAGTATTATTAATAAGCTTATGGAGAGCTTTACGGGCGCCAAATGATTTGTATAAATAAACTGTAGTTTTATTCTGCCTACGCGAAGACAAACGAAGAAAGTTGAGCCTGCAGAACAACAAAAGAGCTCACCTTGGTAAAGGAGGTAACTCCGTGGGTAAGTTACTGACGCTTCCACTCCTCATTAGAGGCGGCTTTTTCGTGGAGTTCCAGATCTTCTGCGAGATAGAGAACCTCCTCTGCGGACTCGCTCTCTTGGTCTTTTTTTCCTTCGTGTCAAACACCTTTTGACCCTCTTTATAATTAAGGGTTGAACTTTTCTCCACATTCTCTTTGGTCTCTCCGACTCGGCTCAGTGGCGCTGAATCCTGGCTACTGGTCGATGTGATGCTGTCGGGAGCACTGGCCCCCGTATTGGGTTTACTTTCTTTCGAAACACGATTGCGCGTTTCATGTTTATGTCTGTGCTTGTGGTTGGTACTGGACGGTATACAACTATCGCTCTTGCCAATAATAAAAGATCGATCTTTGGTCGAGTTACAATAAGGGCTCATCTTGAGTTTAGGCGTTAAATTAGATTTGGTTCTGTTTTGAAGGAGACTTAATTCGAGGTTAGTCAACAATTCAGAGGTATTTTTCGGGGTAAAAGGGGACTCCATTTTGCTTTCTGGGCTGGCCACCGTTGATAGAGTTGTGTTTATGGTTTGAAGGAAATGAACTAGCTGTCTCGTAGCAGCTTCGTACGCACGGCGACTTAGTTCAGCCTGAAATAAGAACACTTATAAGAATAGGAGTCATTTTAACATCGAAACTCTGGCAACACTGGAAGCGAGTATTCTTAGCTATCCATACAGTCGGGTGCAACACTAACTCTAAGCTGCAATTCCCTTACAACTACGTACAATCACTATCATCCTAAAATAACATTCATATATCGAAATTTTTTGTTACAAAAGTAGTTATATGAATAAGTAGTGGGAAACTAGGAGGTAGTGGACTCGAACCCACGTCGAGTGGTTTTAGTGGTTTCTTACCGACCACGCCATGGAAAACCCTACTTTATTTTCTTTTTTCTTTCCAATAATGACACAGTTGACTGCGAGTGACTATGCATGTTTTTCTCTAAATAATGTGATGCCAACGTATAATGACTTCGCATATTTTCTACTAGTTTTAGTTATACATCATCGATACTATAACCTTCAATAGGGGTGGGGAAAAAACGACATTTGAACCACCTTCTCCAGCTGTGCATTTAGTGACAAGATTTGCTGCTGCAGCGTCCAAGTGTCAGAATCGGCCGAATGGGAAGAGAGAGAATTAGGTTGACTGTCTCCATTCATGTGAAAAGGACTACCAGTTCTGAGGGTCATTCCACCGTTCAAACCGACTTTTAAATTACGATTCTCCGCTTTCACACGATTACATTCCTGCGGAAGAACAAAGTAAATTATACATAAAGCTTAAATTGTAAACATCTTTTTACCTTTATATCCATTCACTTTTACTTGCAGTTTATAAAAAAATATTGTAATCCAATAATTACAAGCCTTTTATTTACATTTAAAAGGACGGTTAGGAATTTATTTACAATACTCTAAGCTACAGTCGTAAACTGATATATAAGCTATTGGTACTGTACTTTATTCGAGAAACTATTCACACACACCTTTTATTTCATCCATTAACACGTATCAAAACAAAAGAAAATTTTATATATATATATATATATACAGGGTGGGCCGTAAGTTTCCATACATAGGAAAAATTAAACGTTTGTTTTTATGTTTCAGATACCCTAAGAATATGCGTTTGACGTAAGATCTTGTTTACTGATGAAGCAAATTTTTACGTCAATGGAGAGGTTAATCGGCAAAACATACGTTATTGGAGTAATGCTAACCCTAACTGGCTGAGTCCGACGAAGATGCAAGGTGCCGGTAAAGTGATGGTGTGGGCCGGGATATGGGGTGACAGAATTATTGGACCAATTTTTGTCAGTGGAAATCTTAATGCCGAAAGGTATCTTAACATGTTGCAAGAAGAGATTTTCCCATCCCTGATAAACGAGGAAGGTAACTTCCCAGTTTACTTCCAGCAAGATGGAGCTCCACCTCATTATGGTCTTCACGTGCGTCGGTATTTGGATCAGCAGTTTCCGGATGCTTGGATTGGTCGGCGTGGTCCTGTGGAGTGGCCTCCCAGATCCCCAGATCTCACCCCCCTTGATTTCTACCATGCCCCCTCTAGGAATTGGTCCTTCCCTCCACGCCCCCCTTCAATCAAAATAACATTCTCAATCAATAACTTCTCAATATTAGCCCATGCTCTCGTTAAGAGAATAACAAATACAATTAGAGAAATTCCTGTTTCTAGGGGGGCGCGCCCCCCAGGTTAAGAACCACTGATGTAGAGCATATTATAAAAATAAAAATGGTTGTCCATAAAAAAATGTTTATTTTTCCTATGTATGGAAACTTACGGCCCACCCTGTATATATATATATATATATAATATATAATAATAATAATAATAATATAATAATAATAATAATAAATAATGATGATGATGATGATGATGATGATTGGGGTTGTTTAACCTCCTTCGCAACATCGAAGGTCATATGACGGAGGGGACCTACAGCTTTACGTGGGATCCGAACCATGGGTCGCTACATAATCTGAACGCGGAGGACGGTCTCCCGTCCAACTACTACCCAGAACCAATGTCGCTTAACTTCGCTGATCAACGGGAATCGGTGTTACGACATTGGCTACGACGTGGCATATATATATATATACTGTATAAAGTTACGTTCGCTCGTATTTGGTGTCGTCTTTTGTATTACTTTCTTCCAACAGGAAAAATACCTACAATTCTGTTGGAGATATTTTTTGAGGTTCAATTTAAGTTAGGTTCGGTTAACCTAACTTAACGGGAGTGAAACTCGAAAGAAATAATCATTATGTACGGTAAAAAAGCGCATTCCCTACCTTAACGCGAGTAGAAGTGATTAAAAATTTTAAAAAATGACATCACATGTAACTTCAATGACCACCGACGAAAACGTAGGAGGAATTTGGCGATTTAGGGGGGGGGGGAAATGTGTGTGTGTGTATATATATATTTGTTTTTTCTCTCTTTAATTTACCGCAGATTTGTATCTAGTGAACGTGGTACATATCTCGGCGAGGCAGTGGGTAGGTGGTGTTACTGAGTTGGAGATGGTAGACTAGATGGGTGAGTAAGGTTCAGTTGTTCGATAGTGGGTAGGAGGGGTATGTCTTAGACACGATGAAGCAGATGGGAATGAGTGATGAAAAAGAAAATCGCTTCCGCTGAAAAATAGGGGCCTTCAGCGAGTATGGGAATTTTGGACAAGAGAGGGAAACACCCACGACGAAGAGCGGACAGGTTTGGGCATTCGACCAGGAGATGTACGACAGTGATAGAAGTATGGCAGGTACGGCAGAGCGGGGCTGGCGATTTAGCCATAAGGTGACCATAAGTAATGGTGCGTGTCCTAGGCGGAGACGGGCTAGAATCACTTCTTTATGGCGGGACCGATGGAATGAGGAGACCCAGTATCCTAATTGCAGTTTGATCTTGTGGAGTTTGTTTTGTGTGGCCTGGTCCCATTCCCGTTGCCAGATGGAGCGGAAGTGGGAGCTGAGAGTCGGGAAGAAGTCGGAGAAAGGGAGGGCCGGGGGGGGGGGGGGTACGCCGGCAGTAAGCAGGCCGTCTTTGCCGTGCGGTCCGCCTCTTCGTCACTCTGGATGCCGACATGTGCCGGGACCCAGCAGAAGGCGATTGTCTTGTGTCGGAAGGCTGTTAAAAAATGGAAGGTTTGTTGGATGGTACAGACGAGCGGATGGGGGGGGGGGGGGGGGGTTAAATCTCTCTAGGGAGAGAAATGCGCTTTGGGAATCTGAATAAATGATGAAGGAGCTGGCAGAGTGGGTGCGCACAATGTCGAGGGCCTCCATAATCGCGAAGAGTTCTGCCGAGAAAACGGAGGTCTCGCGGGGCAGGCTGACGCCTCGAGAAAGCGGCTGAGCCAATATTACCGCTGAGGCGGCCGTACCAGCCTCCCAGCGGGAACCATCTGTATAAATAGGGATTGTGTCCGGGTGTTGGGTTGAGTGTTCTCGGAAGAGTGAGTGGTCGTGGTAGTATTTGGTAGGGCACACAGGTCCCTGCAAAACTTGATAGGGGTGAGGAGTCAGGGGGGTTAGATGCTGTATGAAATGGGGGTAACTGAGGGGGGCGGGCATATTGGAAAGGTCCAGGAAAGAGCGGACCGCTTCAGTGAAATGCCAGCTCCGTCCCTTGGGTGGGAGTTCAGAAATCGCCGCGCATAGAAGCGAAGAGGGTAGTCTCTGTGCACGGAGGTATGTCCTCATGAGGAGCAGACCCCGTCGGAGGGCGAGAGGAAGGTAATTGCAATCCACTTGGAGGCTGGAGGCTTGGGAAGAGCGGAAGGCACCGGTGGCGAGGCGGAGGCCGCTATTAAGGACCGGGTCCAAGATACGGAGGCAGGCGTTGGAGGTTGAACCGTATACTACACTGCCATAGTCCAGCTTCGACTGCACCATAGAAGTGTAAAGGCGAAGGACAGAGCGTCGGTCTGCGCCCCATGTGGTTTGGGAGAGGTGATCTAGGAGAGCGAGGGGACGTTGGAGGGATTGCTTGAGGTGTTTGAGATGGGGAACCCAGTTGAGCCGTCGGTCTAGTCACGCCCAGAAATCGCGTGGAGGGTACCACCTTAAGAGGACTGCCGTATAACGTGACAGAGGGAACCAGAAGGGTTGAGGATCTTCTTCTGCTGAAGAGCATACACTTGGACTTGGGGATGGAGAGGCGGAAACCCACCGACGTCGCCCACCTTTCCACCCGGTAGATGGCGAGCTGAATTTGCCGTTGAACGACGGACGGCTCCCGCCCTGCGAAGTAGATCGCAAGATCATCCGCATAGATGGAAGAACGGATAGTGGGTGGAAGGCATTTTGACAGGGTTGGCAAAACCCCAACTACCCAGCAAAAACCCAGTTGGGTTTTTGCCAACCCTGCATTTTGAGACTGTGTTTATGACGATGGAAAAGCACAGAACACTGAAGATGCTTCCCTGTGGGACCCCGTCCTCCTGCACGAAGGTGTCTGAGAGGACTGAGCCCACCCGAACTTTAAAGGTTCGGGAGGAAAGGAAGCCCCTAATGAAGGTCGGCATGGCTCCGACGAGACAGATTTTCGAGCTGACTAGGATTATTGTCCGACGGGTGGTGTCGTAGGCCTTCTGGATGTCAAAACAAATTGATAGGGTGAACTGTCCACTGTCGAAGGCATTCTGTATGTCTCGGTTGAAGAGCAGGAGGGGATCAGTGGTGGAGCGAAATTGTCTGAAACTGGACTGGGTAGCCGGGAAGAAATTACAATTTTAAGGAAGAACGATGGTCGCGTAGCGACCATTTTTTTTTTCCCCCCCGAAGATTTTGCAGGCACAACACGTTAGGGCAATTGGTCTGTCATTTGTAGGATCGAGGGAATTTTTGCCGAGTTTGGGGATAGGGATTACGTGGGCCTCGCTCCACCGGGAGGGGAAGGCGCCCTCTATCTATATGCGCTTGTTTAGGTCTAGTCGGAAAATTTGTAAGGTAGGGAGGGTGGATGTGCTGGATCATGCTGTACGAGATACCGTCCGGGCCGGGACAAGGGGATCGTTGAGAGGCCAGTCCCGCCTGTAATTCACGCATGGTGAATAACCGGTTGTAGATGTCTAGGAACGGTGAAGAGGAGCTATTGTTAGGGGCGGGTACGAGGGAACTAACTGCAGAGGAAGAAACGGCGGCGAAGGTAGAAGCTAGGTGGTTTGCCACCGATTTTGGTTCGTATAGACCATCGCTAGTCCGGAGGACCGGGGGCCGGGAGGGGACATGTCGCCTCTCGACACCCGGTACCTTCTTCCAGATGGTAGCCAAAGGTGTGGTGGTGGTGACGCCGGATACCCTTCATTGTACGGCGGGCGACGGCCCTGACCTGCTGCATCTCCGTGCGATGGATGGAGAGTCGCGTACGGTAGAAGCGTCGAGTAGCCTTCTTCTTGGCGCGTCCGGCCTCCGTGCACTCTGGGGCCCACCAAGGTACCCGTCGGGTGCGGGGGTAGGCGGAGGATCGTGGGATGTTAGTGCACGCAGCCGCTACAACGACTGACTTGAAGTATGCGATGCACTCGTCAGAGGATGGGAAGTGGGCAGTCGTAAAGGTTGTCTATGTACCGGTATCGTCGTGGAAGCGGGACCAATTAGCTTTGGCAGTAATCCATTTCTCCGGTACCCGAACGGTCTGGTCGGGCCAATTGAGCTTGAGTTGAACAGTGGTGGGTCATTTCCATAGTTCTCTTGGAGGACTTGCCATGTGAAATCTAGGAGGGCATCGGTCGAAACGAAAGACAGGTCTATACAGGATGGAGTGCAGGTGGCGGCATGGTAGAATGTAGGAGAGCCATCACTGAGGCACTCGAAGGAGAGCTCAGTCCTCAAATCAGGGTCGGGGCCATATAGGTGGTGTGTGTGTCCCCACAAAGGGTGGCGGCTATTGAAATCGCCCAGTAATAGAAAGGGCCTGGGGAGTTGTTGTGCCACCTCCACCAAGTCATCGTGGGAGACTTGAGTGTGGGGAGGGAGGTATATTGAACAGACGGTGTACTGTCTATCCAGGGAGAGCAGGGTAGCAATCACCTGTAACGGGGATCGGATAGAGAGATTGTGGAAGGGGACTGCGTGGTGTATGAAAATGGCAGCCCCCCTTCGAGTGCAGGTAGGAGACGGGGTGGTGATGTAGGAATAACCAGTAGGGCAGGGCATGGGCCTGGTCCCCAGGATTAGCTCCTGGAGACAGACAGACACACACACACACACACACACACCGGACGGGAAGTGGCAATCAAGGAATTAAGGCCTTCGTAGTTCGCGAATATTCCTCTGTAGTTCCAGTGTACTATTGTAGTTTTCGGGGATCCATTATTTGATGATGGGGGATGGGTAAAGGTGTAGGTGATAGGAGGTTCGAGTGTGAAGGGAGATCTGGGGTTCGCGAAGGCGAAGGATGGGTCAAGAGCATGGCTGGCTATCTGCCGTTCACCAGAGAAGGAATTGGTCGGCCAGTCGACCTCCGCAGAGATTGCGGGATCGAGTCGGCCGAACGAGACCGGAGGCGTGGATCACGGTAGCTAGGAGAACGTCGTGAGCTCAGAGGGTGAGAAGTTTCTTGGTGGGCTTCTGTGTTCGGGCCAGGAGGGGGGCGCTTTATTTTCCAAAGTGGCACCTCCCCGCCTGTCTGGGGTCTCACGACGGATCCT
The DNA here is from genome assembly GCA_023014485.1 of Bathynomus jamesi. Lineage (NCBI taxonomy): Eukaryota > Metazoa > Arthropoda > Malacostraca > Isopoda > Cirolanidae > Bathynomus > Bathynomus jamesi. Next base: position 1,380,368 of record JAJOZX010000346.1, on the reverse strand, counting down.
GGGTGGCGATAGGGGGTACCAGAAGGACCAGGAAGGTGGGAGGGAGGACGTGCTCAGGGTGGCTAACAGGGAGGGGGTCGGGTATGTTGGGGGGGCAGGTACTGTGGGGGTGGAAGGAGATGAACCAGTGTGTTCTCGTGAAGGGGTGGAAAAAATGGCACCAGGAGGCAAGGGCAGATCTATAAGACTCATGGGTGCGGCCGAGCTCCCCTCGACCACACCATGAGCTGCGCCAGAGCCGCATCCACTGGATCCTCGGGGTAGAGGATGTTGTCCAGATTGGATCTCGTCGTGGGGAGCGGGTCATGTAATTCGGCAACTATTGTCAGAGTCTGTGGAAGTAGAGTGGTGGGACTTCTGCGGTGGGGTGATATGGTCCTCTTAGAAGACTTAGACGAAGTGGGCGGTGTGAGGGTCCGAACCGTCTTCTTAGATCTAGGGGAAGAGGGAGAAACATGTTGAAAGTCCTGAGGATTTGGCGACTCGCTCCGGCGTCTCGGCCTCGTCGGCTTGCTCCGAGCGTTAGGTTCGGGTGTGTGCAGAGCACGGAGAGGGCAGGGTTCGAGGTGGATGGGGCCTGGGTGTCCTGGTTCCAGACTCCTGGGGAATCTGTGGCAGGTGAGGTGCGTGAAGAGAAGGGATGGTGGAGGGACAGGAGGTCGTTGGGTCCTACGAGGACTCCCTTCGGGAGGGACGGGGAGCAGTGGTCGAGGGGGGTTTGAGCGGCAGGCCAGGGCGGCGTGCCGAGAGGACAGAGCCGAGGGCAGCGGCGTAAGATACCCCCGGCTTCACCTCCCGACTCCGCACCCTGTCTCCCGCCTCTCGGAGGCATTGGAAGTGCGCTACCTGCAGGCCTCGGACCTCCTCCTCAAACCTGAAGAACAGGCATTCGCGGGATGAAGAGGGATGTGCGCCTTCACAATTGGGGCATTTGGGTGTTGGGGCATTTGGTTGGGTGAGCGATTTGTTCGCAACGAACACACAATTGGTGCGGCTGCCGGCAAACTGAGCTAACGTGTCCAAACTTGTTGCATTTAAAGCAACGGGTCGGGTCTGGGATGTATGAGTGGACAGTAAACTCGCATGACGTGCGGTCTCCCATACCCAATACAATACGGTCGGGAGGGACTAAGGTATTGAAGGTAAGGAGTAGGCGCGGGGTGGGGGAGGGGGTGCCTCCTTGTCGGATGTGAAGCGATGGATCTTAGTGACACCCTGGGGTGCGAGGTCGTCCAAGAGCTCGTTCACTATGTTCGATAATAGGCGGGTGGCGTAAATAATGCCCTGACTCTGATTCAGGCGAGGGTGTGGGGAGACGGACACCGAGCATCCAAGGACCTCAGTGAGGGAGAGTAGGGCTTTCGTTTCTGCGTCTGAGCGTGATTTTATGAGGAGGCAGAACCTGACTTGCCCGCAGGCGGCTGAGGTGGGCAGGGGCGAGAACCCTGCTCTAGAGGGTGTATGTCCAAGGGCATGTTCAAGGTACAGGCTGGGGTCGGTAACGAAAGAGGAGAGTGCAAGTGTTCCGCTGCTGGAGGAGGGGCGACCTCCTCAAGACGTGGTTTTCCAGTAGTAGAGGACTCGGGGACCTGGTTGCCCACCACCCGAGTTCTAGGACAAGAAGTAATAGTTTCCATACGTTATTGATTTTGTAGAACACGGAACCAGGGGATGCAAGAAACTGCCTACCGGTGAGAAAGGGAGGCCGAGCGCAAACCGCAGGGGGGACACCGTCGGTTTAAAAACGGGGCCCCGTGATGCGATAGTTTGCCCCCAAACGGCGCAAAGACTCCAGCCCCCCAATCCCACCGGCCCGGAGATCCAACCATCTAACACAGTGACGCCCTAAGGGCGTCACCTCCGGAGGACAGCACTGGAGACCCGTACTGGGTGCCAAAGACTTTAGTGCACTTACTCCGTCTACCCAGTAGCCTGTCCGGCATAGGTGACCCTTCCGGCGGCTAAGCCCCCGCCGACGTAGCCCAGTGGGTCAACACAGGAGCCCACCCATCATGACAAGGTGGCCACAGTTGGGGCTATATATATATATATATATATACACAACTCAGATGGTTCCCTGAGAACATTATATGTTAAACACAGACCGTGCATGGAACAAGGAACTCTTCTGGGAAAATTAATCCACTATAGTCCGAATAAGTAATGGTAATGACAAATACCATAGTTTTTTCCTTTTTCATGATTTTAGCCCGACGTGGGCAACGGGTCTCTCGCAAAGAGATCCCATAAATATAGCTTCCCTCACCACTATCTGCAAAGCAGACAGGATCCAGCTTTGGACGTGGATCTAGGGTTTAAAGCAAACCTAGATCCCTACACTCAGAACCTCTATATAAGTAAAAGACTCGTTGCATTCACGTCGTGTTGAATAAATCAAAGAAAAAGGGGGTAACTATTGTATTTTTAGCCAAAAAAAAACAAACTTAAACCTCAACCGGGACATTGAGCGTCCACTTTTCAAGGCACGAAACACGACGTGAATGCAACGAGTCTTTTACTTATATAGAGGTTCTGAGTGTAGGATCTAGGTTTGCTTTAAACCCTAGATCCACGTCCCAAAGCTGGATCCTGTCTGCTTTGCAGATAGCTGGTGAGGGAAGCTATATTTATGGGATCTCTTTGCGAGAGACCCGTTGCCCACGTCGGCTAAAATCATGAAAAAGGAAAAAACTATGTATTTGTCATTTACCATTACTTATTCGGACTATAGTGGATTTAATTTTCCCAGAAGAGTTCCTTGTTCCATGCACGGTCTGTGTTTAACATATATATATATATATATATATATATATATATATATATATAAAGTAAAGAACGACGCTTGTGTAGAAGTGTGTTCCGCACAAGATGAGGAGGGAGAACGAACAAATGAAAAATGAGGTACCTCCCAGGAATCGAACCCGGGATCATCCAATTGCCGGTCGGATATGTTAACCACTACACCAAGGACCCCGATTAGTCGGTACTCGTAATTCTCCTACATACGAGCGGAATCAAATGCCCTGAGGGGGCACCCCTGCATGCCATACATATATACATTTTAACTGCAAATAACACACAGTATAATTAATGTAAAGAACGACGCTTGTGTAGAAGAGTACTGACTAATCGGGGTCCTTGGTGTAGTGGTTAACATATCCGACCGGCAATTGGATGATCCCGGGTTCGATTCCTGGGAGGTACCTCATTTTTCATTTGCTCGTTCTCCCTCCTCATCTTGTGCGGAACACTCTTCTACACAAGCGTCGTTCTTTACATTAATTATACTGTGTTGTTTGCAGTTAATATATATATATATATATATATATATATGGTTCAGATTCTACATTAAGCTATAGGTCCAAGCTGGGGCAACAACTTTGAATTTTGTCAGGATGAACAATTAGGGTACAAGCAAAACTAAGGTGTGTGTGTGATATATATATATATATATATATATATATATATATATATATATATATACACACTAGGGGCACTCAATATATTTTGCCCCACCTTTTTTCTTAGCTAAATAATAGGCCATGGGGCCGAAATGTGTTTTGGGCCGTAAGTTTGAACTTTCTGGGCTTCACATAACCGGATTTTTCCAGTTTGATCCTCCCCCTCCTTGTATGAAACCGATGGTTAACGTAGTTTCGAAGATGGCGTCTAACAGTGATGTGCGTCTTGAACAGAGCTGTTATCGAGGAGTTCTTAACCGCAGAGGAAACCGTTGGAAATATTCACAAACATCTACAAAACATTTATGGAGATGCTGCCGTTGATCGAAGCACAGTCGGACGCTGCTCTAAACATGTGAGATCATCGGAGAGAGGGAGAGCCAGCTTCGATGATGAGCCACGCAATCGGCTGTGACATCTCTCACTGTGCAACGTGCTAACAGCACCATTCGATCAAATCGGTGCGTCACATACAAGGAGCTAGGAATTTGTGAAGGGAGTGTGAATACGATACTTCAGCAACTGGGATACTCAAAAGTGTGTTCACGGTTTGTTCCTCGCGGACTGACTGAAGATCACAAAGCCCAAAGAAAAGAAATTGCTTCCGAGTCGTTGGTTCGATACGAGACAGAAGGGGATGACTTCCTTTCACGAATTGTGACTGGGGATGAGACTTGGGTACACCACTTTGAACCTGAAACAAACTGCCAATGCATGGAGTGGCATCACGCAGACTCCCCACGCAAGAAAAAGTTCAAAATGGCTCCCTCTGCAGGAAAGGTTATGGCCACCATCTTCTGGTACATGAAAGGGGTGATTCTGGTGGACATTAAAAAGAAAGGGCAAACAATCAACTCAGAAGCATATATTGCTACGCTACCTTACAGACTCCAGAGACGTATAAAGCGAGTTCGACCTGAGAAAAAATTGGAAGATGTCCTTCTTTTGCACGATAACGCAAGACCACACAACAGTTTGCAAACAACAGAGGCCATCACAAAAATGCGCTTGACTGTGTTACCCCACCCTCCATACAGCCCGGATCTGGCACCTTCAAACTTCCATTTGTTTGGGCCAATGAAGGATGCTATTCGTGGAAGAAAGCTTCATGTGACGATGAGGTTGTTGAGGAGGTTACGAGGTGGCTCCAGCGGAACCCAGCGGACTTTTACCAGCAAGGAATAAAAGCCCTTGTTTCGAGGTGGAGGAAAGTCGTAGAAAAGGATGGAGACTATGTGGAAAAATAAAAACTTGTAAAAAAGGTATGTAACTACTTGTGTACAAAATTTCTGGAACTTACAAGGAAACTTGGAAAGAAAAAAAAGGTGGGGCAAAATATATTGAGTGACCCTCGTATATATATACTGAAAATGCTCAAACTCGTGACAAGTTCGAACCCACATTCCCAGTGTGTGGGTAGATAAGGGTTCTGGACATTACCTATTTACAAATACTGAAAAATTAACTAAAGACTTCTGCTTGAACAGCTGCTGTAGACACAAAATGTTGAACTAAAGAGAACACCTTGTACTTGAATAATCGTGAAAATAAAATAAAAAAGTGCCTTAAGGAGGTTTCACGTGATATATCATCATACCCAGAAAAAGATAACTGGTATGATCAGTAAAAATACAATCTACCTCTTGAAAGTTTCATAATAATAATAATGTTTTGAGTCATTTAACCCTAATCAGTAACCATTATGGGGGTCAAAACATTAAAAGATGATATTATTCATTAAAAATTCTTAAATATTACATACAATGTGATTATTGTTTCATTACAGACTTTTTACAGCACCACTTTGTACAATTTTAGGCCTACACCCATGGTTCCATCAATCTAAGTAAATTGAAGGTTCCTGATGAGGGTTAACCTCTTTCATAGTGGCAAAGACCACGTAACCCGTGGCTTTACGTGGGATAAACACCATCGCGAGTCGCTACATCATCTAAATGGAGAAGATGGTCGTTCATCTAACTGCTGAACAGGCCGCTTAATCGCTGATCTAATGGAAAATGGTGTCGCGGTTGTGGCTTCAGCTTAGACAGATTTCAGAAAGGACACTGCATATTGGGCTCCTAAGAGAAAGAACTCAAAACACTACCAGAAATTCCCTTCATTAATTCTTAACAAGAAAGGGTTCTAATGGGGTGAGAGAGAGAGACCTCAGAATAAGGTTTCCTCGACTAGAATTTTTAAAAATATAGTCTCACAATGTGGCTTAACAGTTGTGAAGGGTGAGCCTATGCTTTGAAAATGTTTTGCGGGATTGGTGTCAGCAGGATGTGCTGTATGTACATTAGGGTGTAAAAATATATAATTTCTTACCCAGCACGAGTATTAATTATATCAGAAACCCAAGATGTCCGCAAACCTATATTTTGCTTCTTAAACTTGATCTTTATATGATACCTCATCTAACTCAAAAAAGTCATTACAGCAGAGATTGCGCAAACTACTTTTAGTTTACTAAATATAGCCTACAGATACTTATGGGTATAGGTTTTAACATTTAATGGGTCTACTGAAACTTTTTATTTTATAGACATTATCTATACATATGCTACACCTAACAATAAGACTTTTTTTTTTTTGCTCTTGATAGCCTGAGGTATACCTATTTTTTTTATAGTTGAGAACGAAAGGACTAAAAGTTGTTTATATCATCAGTTTCCTGAAACCATTAAAATGACTGATTTATTCAGTGACCTATATCAACCTTAAAATCTAATTTAAGCATGAATGTCAGAAAAGCATTAGCTACACAAATGACAACTTACCAATTTAAGGAATGAAATTTCCTGGTGCAATTTTTCTAATTCTTTGTCTTTCATAAGCACATTGTCTGTCAAAGAGGAAATTCTTTTCTCCAGCTGTTCCAATGCTTTGGAATTGACACTGGAATAAAATGACGAGTGCACGACTGAGTGGGGACAATAAACAATATAGGTAGTGAAGAGCATGGGCGCAAATCCCTATGGAACAGGGGGGTATGCGCGTACCCCCTCACTTTCTGAAGGCTGGGGGCAAAGTATCAATTCTATCTCCCACAATCGGGAACTATTAGGAACTCTTATAAGCTAATGGTATTCCAAAGTAATAAGAGTAATAATACACGAATAAATAATATTATTATGTATTATATATTATTTTTGTTACAATACTTTAAATACGTGTACATACTAAAAATCCATTAAATTTTGATATCCAAATATACCTTGCACTTTTTGATAGTAATTTGCACCCATGGTGAATAGGCTATCACCACAAATAATGTACCCCAACATAAATATAATAAATGTAAAATATAGCCTATCAATAAACTAGTATAATTCTATGCTGCACTAGTGCATAAATGTAACTATGTGTATTAACTATTTAACGTGAAAAGCCAAGTGGATAGGCCTCTCTCTCAAATCCAACAATGTAAACCATAAACTTACAGTTGTATTTTTTGGTAGATATATCTTTGAAGAATTTTGAATGTTTGCAATTTCTGAAATTAAAGAAAACTAAAGTTGATACACGATTATATCAAAGTGGAGTATGCTACCAGTACTAACAATCAACTATGGTACTATACTTGTTCTCTTACAAAGAGAAGATCTATGGTTGGCAAAGATGGCAGAAACAATCAATTACAGGAGTTTGAGCAAGAATCTTATTTATTATTCTTTTAAACTTTTGATACAATATTAGTTCTCTCTTTTGCTGAAACATGGTTAAAAAAAATTCACAATTAACCCTTCCGCTTTGGGGGTCATAAACCGGGACCATCACATTTATTTACGCTTCCCGTAGTTTCATCCTTTTTGGGAAAACGTTAATGTACGCTTCCCATATTTGAAGGGTTAAGGACAAAGGCTTTTCTTATTATGGCCTACTAGCTAATTTAATAATGTAGTTAAGCCAAGGCTATGAAAATTAATAACTGCTATAATTTAGCTATTAGAGTTTTTATTCGAATGATCTATATGGTACTTAGTTCGTACTTTGCAATATCTACCTACCTTTATCTACTGGCTGCATCAATGTTACAAATGGCTTAAATTCTTGCATTGTAGATGGAGAAGACCTTCTTGATTGACTTTCATCAACTGGACTAGTACTACTTCTTTGAAAGGAATCTATCAATGATTTTGCGTATGAACTTTTGAAACTAGCATCATCAGAATCTTCACCATCTGGATCTTCAGGAGGGTTATAACCATTTGTGCACAGTTGTTCTTTTGTTTTTGAAGGTTCAACCACTTCTAAAGTCAGAGGCTTCCCAATTGTAAGTGAAAATGTAGATGTGAACATATTTTCACTTTTTTCTGCATCATTTTTCTCATTAATTTTTGTATTAAAGGTACTTACAAGCTTCTGACAATTTGTTAATGAATTCTGTTCTTTGCTACATTTAGTAGCAGCTGTAATTTCTTTTGCATCACTGATGGAACTGAGTACATTTTCTATAAACCCAATATTTTCATAAATATTTTCCTCATTTGCATTCAAGGCTTCTTCATGAATGGACACGAGGGAATCTGAAAAACCATTGGTTTTTTGCAATATTTTTCTAATTATTTCACTATTTTCATATTGTGGTTCCACATCATCTAAAATATGATTTTCATATAGGTGATCTGCATAATTGATTTCTTTAGAGCAATTAAAAGCAGAACTTGGTCCTAAAACATCAGATGCCATCCCAAATCATTCTAAAAATAATAATAATAAAAAAAACAGTGATAATGAGAAGGATTTTAATAAGATTATATCGAGACAAAAAATATAAAGATGTCTATACAAAGTTTTGAAGCAAGCTAAAAATATTTATTAGAGTGCAACCTTGAGAATCTAGAATTCTAAAATCTGGTTCCACTTATCTGGAAAATTTTCTCAAGATTCTGATCTCTCTGACATCCAACAAACCCTCTGAAATTTGGAAAGAGTGGGAGTAGTTCACAGATTCACCACTCTGGCATCCAGGGGCTAGGGTTGCTCATACTTCCCACCTGCCACTGCAATTTTAGACAAGCTCAGTTTTTTGTCAGTTCGGGTACCGTATACTCTACAGTTTTGCACTTTGGAAGTGGAGACATGAAGATAGTTGGGTAAGTAAATTGATTATACTGTATTATTACTGGTTTTCATTATAGGTAAATATTTATGCCTTGTGTTGTACGGTACAAACATTGTTTACTTTCTATTCTGAAGTCCAGAAATGGTTTGATCCCAAGCATTCTGGATTCTTGAGGTTGCAATGTATAACTAGGATATAGACCAATAGCAAATTTACACTTAGTATAAAGGAAATAATACACGACTTGCTAACTTGTTTTTCATAACTCGTTAATTTATTTGCCCAAGCTTTGTTCTGTAATTAAAAGATTACTGTATATTATTATTATTAATGCAGTCTAATTATTCATGACCTGAAGAGGTTGCTCCATTTCATCCTATTTTAAATTTCAAATGTACTTTTACTTCTTTTGTCAATACATGTCAGAAATTTAAACTGTTTCACAACCTCCAAATTTTATCCACTAACACAATATTACATGCTGACTCACCTCCTTTCAGTGAAAAGAACTTTACTTTTATTTAAATTTACTTTCAATAATCTTATCTCAGAAATGTTAATGAAATTTTTCACTGCTCTCCTTAATCATTTTTGCTTTCATTTCATGACCCCATCCATAGCTATACACATTCAACATCCATGGTTAATGTCACAACATGAATACTGAACCAGTCACTCAACTCAACTCTTATACAAACACTACCTGCTATCCCCATAAAAACTTCTCACTACATTTAACAACCCCAATGACACTACACTCACTATGCACTTGTCACAAGACACATTTATTCACTTTATCATAGGCTTCCTCCAAATCTATGCCATATGCACTTTTCCTTCTTATTACTTATTTCCTTCTTAGCATTTTCACCACAAACTCTTGATTAACACATCTTCCTTCTCTAAAGGTGCCTTATTCATCTTCAACCATAGGATCTGTAAGCTTTTTTACTCTACCAACATACACTTCCATATACTTTTCCAGCTATACTCAAGATTATAAATTTTACATTCACTTCTCTCCCCCTTTATTTTTATAAAGTGGTACAATTACAGCTTTTTTTTCCAATCACTCAGTATACACCCACTTTCCATGCTTTCTTACATGCTATATCTTTCGTAGCTAAATTTAAACACTAATATTCCTATCTAGACACATTTAATATATACCTACTTTTACATACCATATGCAAACCAACTACATTCATATTTGCTTCCTGCTCATCTACCTCTCTATCAGCTCACTCACATACAGTAATTTATAAGGCTCTTATGTATCTGCACATTTTGCATTAACACATCATTATTCTCATCCTTCATATCAATAACCATTCTACCAGAGAAGCCTTTTCACTTTCTCAATTTCTACAGTAACATTTTCCCCACATACTCTATATCCATCTTCCTTCTCAAGCCTTCAGCTACTGTTTTTTGTATTTTACTATTCATTTAACACTGTTCATGCATTCTCTGTAAAACTCATTACATCTTCCTTCATCACTACCAGGAAGTATTTGTAACAGTCTTTTCCCAGATTCTATTCTTTTCTGTTACTACTTTACTTCAACACACCATAACCAATAATGAAACCAATATACGTTTCTGGGTAACTAAAGTGCGATAAGTCCAAATATCATATTCATTTTTGTTGCAAATGAATGCTTTAAATACCTAAAATGTCCATAGATAGAAACAAACAAATCTTACTCCTAATGCCATTTAAATTGGCAGTGAATGTCGAGCTCTAGATCCAGAGGTGGGGAGTCGGGAGTCGGGGCTTTTTTGAAGAGTCGGGAGTCGGTAAAAATGACCGACTCCCGACTCTTTGATTCAATTTGTATATGCCAACAATTTACCAGAATACTACTCTGCCCTAAATAAATATCTTCCTGAACTAATTCTAGATTCACATTTCCACATTTGATTTATTATTCTGGTAAATCTTAGCAAATGAATTTCATATTTCTATTTTAGGATACTAGGTACCATATAAAAATTAGCAATATATTAATTATTAATTTAATTAGCCCCTATTAGTAATAAGTCGTGGGCCTAGTAGAAAATCAGCAGTCTTTCAATATTTTAAGCTAAATGAGGATGAAAGTATTTTTATTTGTCAAGTAGAAAAGGATGGTAAAGAGTGTAATGCAAAAATTAGTGCTTACACTGGGAAACATGCTAATGCTCCAACTAGAGCCTCAAACTTGAAACGTCATCTACGAAACAAACATCCCAATATTTATAAGGTTGTAGATCAGCATGATAAGGAAAGAGTCGGGAGTCAGTTTTTAAAAATACCGACTCAGGAGTCGGGAGTCAGTTTTTAAAAATACCGACTCAGGAGTCGGGAGTCAATTGTTTTTGGCCGACTCCCCATCCCTGTCTAGATCAGTGGTAGGCAACCTTTTTTGAAACTGGGTCAATTTGACTTATTGCTAATTTGATAATGGGTCAGTGTTCAAAATTTAAATAAAAATACACTATTTTTGGAACATTTTAAAATAAAAAACACTCTTCATGTAATAATACTTATTATTTTACATATACTATACCATATACTACAATTGACCCGCAAGTCAGAGGTTGCTGACCACTGCTGTAGATGATGGCTCTTGGCGGGCAAGCCATTTCCATGACAACCTTACAAAATAGGTACAGTACATTTCCTTAGTAATTGATTTCAGGTCCCATTTCTCTGTCATTTGATGGAAGTTGTCATAACCTTAATTACCTTTCCCTAGCAACAAAATTTGGGATTTGATAATCTCTTGCATTCTTGTCATCAGCTTTCTTAGTAAAAATATGTAGCAGTAAGTTGGATCATGTGTGATGGTTGTGATTTACATATAGGTTAGGTTAGGTTAGGTTAGGTATGTTTGGGTAAGGTTCTCACTATTATTTACTGTTGCACCTTTTTTGACCTCACATTTACCATCATCTTCAATATTTCATAGCCCTGCCCACTACCAAAAGCTAATAGTGTCATAAAAGTAATGAATGTAATGGATAAGATACGTGTTCATTTGTGACAAAAATGAACATATTTGGATTTATTGCACCCTAATTAGCTAAAAACATACGCAGGCAATGACCACTTTACGAATGTTTGCTTTACAAAAATCTGCAATTATGAATCCAACTTTGAAAGGAGCAGCAAAACTGCCAATGGAGTTTACAATACAAGCGCATGCTATAAGGTTCTCACTATTATTTACTGTTGCACCTTTTTTGACCTCACATTTACCATCATCTTCAATATTTCATAGCCCTGCCCACTACCAAAAGCTAATAGTGTCATAAAAGTAATGAATGTAATGGATAAGATACGTGTTCATTTGTGACAAAAATGAACATATTTGGATTTATTGCACCCTAATTAGCTAAAAACATACGCAGGCAATGACCACTTTATGAATGTTTGCTTTACAAAAATCTGCAATTATGAATCCAACTTTGAAAGGAGCAGCAAAACTGCCAATGGAGTTTACAATACAAGCGCATGCTATAAGGAGATTTTGAGAGAGAGGAGAAACAAGGCCAAACAAACTTCTTTGGACTCCTCCTTCAGGAAGCCCACAAGTGAACCTCCCACTCCAGCAAAGAGTGCTTCTCCTGAAAGTCCATCTAAGTCTTCTTCAAATTAATGTCTAAAAGTAGCTTTCAAGTCTTTTATTTAGGATGAAATGGATTTAATATTAATTATTTTGGAGCAAGTGTAGTTTATGTCCCCCTGATGCAAAAGGGAACACAAACTACACTAGGATCTTTAGGAGACTTTTTTAAATGAATCCATCAAATAAAATGTTGAAACTAATGAAAATATTATGACCAGGGATGGGGAGTCGGCCAAAAACAACTGACTCCTGAGTTGGTATTTTTAAAAACTGACTCCGACTCCTGACTCCCGACTCTTTCCTTATCATGCTGATCTACAACCTTATAAATATTGGGATGTTTGTTTCGTAGATAGCGTTTCAAGTTTGAGGCTCTAGTTGGAGCATTAGCATGTTTCCCAGTGTAAGCACTAATTTTTGCATTACACTCTTTACTATCCTTTTCTACTTGACAAATAAAAATACTTTCATCCTCATTTAGCTTAAAATATTGAAAGACTGCTGATTTTCTACTAGGCCCACGACTCATTACTAATAGGGGCTAAATTAATAAATTGCTAATTTTTATATGGTACCTAGTATCCTAAAATAGAAATATGAAATTCATTTGCTAAGATTTACCAGAACACTAAATCAAATGTGGAAATGTGAATCTAGAATTAGTTCAGAAGATATTTATTTAGGGCAGAGTAGTATTCTGGTAAATTGTTGGCATATAGAAATTGAATCAATGAGTCGGGAGTCGGTCGTTTTACCGACTCCCGACTCCCACCTCTGATTAGACAACCTAATCACTCATCAATTATATATATATATATATATATATCATATATATATATATATATATATATATATATATACAGGAATACCCCGCTTTACGATGCTTCGTTTTACGAAACCCCGGGTTTACGAAATTGTATTTGCGCTAAATAAAAAATTAAATGAAGAAATATAAAAGACAAAAATAAAATGCGTACGTCGCGCATACCACAATCTAATATTCTGCATTACAGCAATGCTTAGTTAGCTCGATTTTAAGACAAAAATAATATGCTTACGTCGCGCATACCATACTGTACTGTACTCTATTACGTATTCTGCATTACAGCGGTGCCAAGTTAGCTCGCTTTTAGCTCACTTTGCACTGTGGCAACGCAGCTGTTGTCAGTTTATATGTGCACTTTGACAAGAGAGTTTGTGCTTTATTCACTCTCGCGCACGCTAAGTGTTTCACTGATATTCTTTTCGTACATTGCAATTACAGTACCCATCATCAATTATGCCAAAACGAAAGTGATAGTAAAGACTGTGACGTTAATCAGAAGAAACGAATCCAAAAGCATGTCTACTGACGCATCTATTAATGAAAACTAAATTTGCATATGTAATGTTTTGTACTATTTCTTTGTTCATTGCTTACATTTTTATTGTATTTCTTTGTTCATTACTTTCATTTGTATTATTTCTTTGTTCATTGCTTTCATTTCTATGTTAATAAACATTTTTTTCTGCAAAATTTGCTGTTTTATAACCTTTTTTTTTTTATTTTTTAAGGAAAAAACGTAACCCAAAATATAACATTATATGTATGGGAAATAATGCTCTGCTTTACGAACACCTGCTTTACGAACGGGCGCTAGGAACGGAATAATTCATAAAGTGGGGTATTCCTGTATATATATATACACACACAGGGTGTTTCAGGAGGAAAGGTCAATACTTTGGGAGGTGATAGTATTGGCCATTGTGAGAAAAAAGGTCACATGAACATGTGTCTAATTCTGAATGGTTACGGAGATAGAGCTGTTTGAATTTACAAATACAAAAACATTGTTAATGGTAATCAAGAAAGAGAAACCAATTACTGTTTCTAACATTTAATGTTTAAACATTGGCATTTTGAATGGTATCAGATACAGAAATGACAAATTTGTTACAGTTTACAATACATTTTCGAAAATTCCACCATCAACCTCAATGCACTTTGCAACTCATGTGCGAAGATCACGTGTTGTTCATCCAAGTTGATCTTGATGTTCCTTTATGTGGGCAGCAGCATCCAAAATGTGTGAGAGCAATTCGTCTCATGTATCCACTTTTCTTTTATAAACTTGACTTTTCATCCACCCCAACAAACATACCAAATACCAACTAATCCAAATTTACATACCAGCGTGTGTAGCCAAAGGAACATCCTCCAGTAGTCCTGGCAATTCATTTTGCGGAAATTCTAGGTAACTTTGTCCTGTAAGACGATTCTCTAAAGTAACAGGGCCAATCAGCTGATCATCGATGATACCACACCACACATTGGCAGAGAAGCGATGTTGAAAATTTGTTTCCACAGTGGCATTTGGATTTTCATCTGACCACCAATGAGAGTTAAGAGTGTTATTGATACCATCACGGGTGAAAGTAGCTTCATCAGTGAACAGTATTAATCGAAGCAATCGGTGATTAGCATTTACCAAATGACATAACGTTCTGTTCCCCCTCACTAGCAACACATACACAATGGAGAACAGAAAAACAACTGTCATCAGACCACCTGCCCATCATCATTACAACACATTCTACACTCTGCCCCAACAGCCTTAGGCACACTTACAGAAATTACAAGAAAGCTGATTGGGAACAGTTCAAAATACAGACTGAGGAACAATTCACCACATTAAACAGCACACCCATCATAAACATCGATACAACACTCAAGACATTTAATCAGATTATCAATAATGCAAACAAATACATACCCAAGGGCAACATTAGGAAATACAACCCAAATTACACTAGAGAAATAGCCCACCTCATAAGGCAATGTAACAACCTCAAACATAACACACAAACACCACACACAGAAGCCATAAAGCAGCAGATACAACAGCTCAACACAGAAATAAACAACAAACTCAAAGAAAAACAAACAGAAACATTCAGGGAATTCATAACAACACTAAACCACTCCACAGATACATACAGGCATTCACACCTCACACGCGGCTATCTGTCGCAGCCAAAATAATATCCCAACATACACACAACAAGCTAACATTCTAGTTAATCACTACGCAAAGATAAGTCACTTAAACAGAGACAACAACCAGAAACACGCAGACAGACAAACAGCCAGACACAAGAAAACCTACAGACTCGACACGACCATTACACCCTTCAATACAGACCAGACCACCAAGATCATCAAAAACATTAAAAATTCGAAGGCTACTGGACCAGACAACATATCTAACATACACCTTAAACACTTGGGCCCACAAGGAATACTAGCTCTCACAAATATCAGCACATATTCATACCAACACTGTATTATTCCTGACATATGGAAACAAGGTAAAATTATTACACTACTCAAACCAAACAAAAATCCAACAGAACCAGCTTCCTATAGACCCATTACTTTACTATGCACACCTTCCAAAGTAACAGAAAGACTAATCTTACAAATCACCAACCCACACATACCACTATCACCTACTCAACATGGATTCAGACCTCACCACTCAACCACGACATTACTCACTAACCTCACGCAGCACATCATGGATGGCATCAACTCTGGAAGACCAGCTCAACGTACACTATTAGCAACAATAGACATTAGTAAAGCATTTGATGCTATCCCACGCTTCCCTCTCATAAACAAAATACTCAACACAAACATGCACAATAACACCAAAAGGTGGCTGAGCAACTATCTCTCAGGAAGATACTCACATGTCACATTTAATGGCAAGTCATCCAAAAACAAGCTTTTTCCAAACAGGGTCCCTCAAGGCTCTGTTCTCTCACCAACACTCTTCAACTTATACATGCATGACATTCCAACACCCATAGATAACAAGCTTACCTTATCATCATATGCAGATGATATCACTCTAACATCCACCCACAACAACATCGACACAGCTACAAATAACCTACAAACATACATAAACAGTATACAAGACTGGCTCACACACAATAGACTCAAAGTAGCGCCCACAAAATCAACCATCACCTTGCTTACAAGCAACACAAAAGAACACCAGGTAATTCCACAACTTACACTAAACAACATCAACATTCCACACACTCACAGAACCAAAATACTAGGTGTCACATACAACACATCATTATCTTTTGCAAACCACATTCAGGACATTAAAAACAAATGTACGTCAAGACTTAATACGCTTAGGGTACTAACAGGCACAAACTTTGGACACCAGCAGGAAACAACATCACTCATCTACAAACAATATATTCGCTCAGTTATGGACTATGCTAGCCCATGCTGGGCACCCATTATCTCAAACACACACATAAACACCTTACAGACAATACAAAACAACGCACTTCGTATCATTACAGGATGCACTCAAACAACACCAATAGAACACCTGCACACAGAAACAAAAATACTAAAAGTTAGAGAACATTTAGACATGAGGGGAACACAATTCATGGCAGCAGCGACAACTAACCCACAACACCCTTGCCACTACATGTACAATCATGCACCAACACCTCGCACCATTAAGGTAACACCAGAGAGACATTATAACCAAATACTCCATTCCATACCACGCCCCACAGACATCACACAGTACAGAAAACACATACACACACACCTAACCCACAAAGCACTGACACGACTCGGTCCGAATGCGGTCCTAGGTGCAAAGCCGCCGCCCATTAACAGGTCAGAGATCAGCCTGAGCAGATCGGATCGAGTTAACTTAGCACGATTCCGATGTGGACATCACCCCAACTTACGGACATATAAACACAGACTAGACAACTCCATAGACGACACCTGCCACCTGTGCCAAGACACACCACAAACAATTGAACACATTATGACGGACTGTACCACTCTAGCACAACAACGAACACAACACAACATCACGAGTGCGCTGAACCTCTGGTCCACTCCGGAGAGGGCGATCGGTTACCTGCGTGCTGCCGGCTTGCTCGATCAGGGTGGGCTGATCGGCTAAACAACAACAACAACACAACAACCAATGACAAAATTCCAGTCGCATGGCAGCGTCTCCTGGTTGAAGGTGTTGTACACACTGTACATGATATGGATGCAAGCCTTCCTCACGTAATGTTCACCATATTCTTGTGTGTGGTACACCGAGATGTGTAGAAATTCTTTGTGAGCTAGTAGTAGGACTACACTCTACCAACTGAAGAATGTTTTCCACTTCATCCACATCTTGTTGACCTTCATGTTCAGATGAAACATGAGCGCTGGGAAGTGTACCAATCTCATGCAATGTGTTGAAAACCCTGGTAAACACTCTTCCATCTAGAATTCTGCGGTTCAGAAACCATCGACAGTATTCTACAACAGCAGCTGTTGCACTTCCATCGCAAAAACTGTAGACATACACCAAATCTGCATATTCAGCATGTGTGAAGGTGTGTGGCATTCTTAACACTGCTTCAAACCAAACAATGTCACTCACAACAGTCAGCTGTTGATTGGTTTGTTACATGCTTATATTATAGCTTACATGGTTCAAGGTTATAGGGGAGGGAAGGGAGAGGAAAAGCTGCGCGTGCATCAGATTCAAACAGCTCTATCTCCGTAACCATTCAGAATTAGACATGTTCATATGAACTTTTTTTTCTCACAATGACCGATACTATCACCTCCCGAAGTATTGACCTTTCCTCCTGAAACACCCTGTATATATACAGTACTTATATATAAAAATTGATGATTGGTTAGGTTGTCATAATATTTTTGTAAGTTTTAACATTTTATTTGATTAGGTACAGTATACATGGACAAAGTTGGTGAACGCAAACTACGCTAGGATAATGTAGGGGGAACATAAACTACACAGTACACATACTAGGATAATGTAGAGGAACGTAAAATACACTAGGCACTACCAGACATGGGGTCATTATCATTGCAATGGTAATTAATTATAATTAATTACAAATCTCTTGTAATGATAATGTAATGATAATGAAAGGTCTGTAATGAATCATTACACATTATATTTTCATTACAGTGTAATTTAAAAAAAAAAAAAAATTATATATATATACACACTATACAGCTTCTGATTCCTCCCAGTCCCAGCCAGCACCAAAGCGGTGCAAGTTATTCAATTTTATGGCTGCTCCAGCTCCCTCTACAGCTTCTCAGAACCCTATTGTCAGCCAGATGGACAGCTACCTTGACCAGCCCTGCATTGATGAGGACTGCAATCCCCTGACATGGTGGAGGGACAATGCACATCTGTATCCTGATGTATCTGTTCTTGCTGCCAAGCATCTTTGCATCCCTGCCTCCAGTGCACCAGTGGAGCGCTTATTCAGTATATTCAGTATTGTAATGATCATTACAATGATAATGAAGGGCTTGTAATGATGATGTAATGATAATGAAACAAAAATGCTGTAATGGTAATGATAATGAAAAATTTCTGATAATGATAAACCTTGTAATGACCCCATGTCTGGGCACCACAGGGGGACAAACTAGGCACCACAGGGGGACGTAAACTAGGCACCACAGGGGGACATAAACTAGGCACCACAGGGGGACATAAACTAGGCACCACAGGGGGACATAAACTAGGCACCACAGGGGGACATAAACTAGGCACCACAGGGGGACATAAACTAGGCACCACAGGGGGACGTAAACTAGGCACCACAGGGGGACGTAAACTAGGCACCACAGGGGGATGTAAACTACACTTGCTCCATTATTTTTAATATTTGTATGCTTATTCCTCCTTTAAAATGCAAAACTTGTCTATTTTCATGAATTTTTAGATCTTGGGAGCCAGGTTAGGAATGAATTAACAAGTATTACATTAATTCCTATGGAAAAATTGGGTCCACTTTACAAATGGTTTCCAAGGAGCCAATTGATTTATAATTGTGGACAATGCCTGTATTAGTAATTTTCTTTGGGTGTTATGGTATGTTGAAGTAAAGCATTACCCGACATTTTTCCACATTGCAGTTAGTATTCTTTTCACTTCATTTCATCACCCCCATGCTTAAATACATTCAATGTTTTTCCTTTACAGTAACCTCATTCACTTTTCCTTTATAGCAACCTATTCAATTAAGTTCATTAAATGCCCAGTTAGGTCAACTGTACACCCTTGATGATTAGTTTGGTTAAGTTGTAATATTTTCACTAAAACTAACAAAAATATCATGACTTAACCTAACCAATCATCAAGGATGTACAGGTGACCTAACTGGGCATTCAATTAACCTAATTGAATAAGGGTGCTATAAAGGAAAAGATCCACTATCTTTACCAAGCATTCTTTATACAAATTCTACATAGGGGCCTATTCTTTCCCTACATCCATTTGTTCATCATCAATCTCTCTAAGGACTTGCAATGCTCTTTTTCTGTACATGGTTGCCACTTCATTTGAATTTATCCTTCCAGCTTTTGTTCTCTATGTCTGTCCTCTGCCTCTCTTCCTTTCATACCAAATACCAACTAATCCAAATTTACACAATACTTAGCCATGTTTGGTTGCATATTTTCACGACTGAAATATTCTGCATCACATATGCACTTGAAACTGCATTTTGATTCACCTAGCTATTGTAATAAAAGATTGATGTTCATGCATTTTGTCTTTTATTCCCCATTTTACTATACCACATATACTTGTGGATGTCCTTGTAATACAAATACCTCTTTCCACACAATTATTTTATCACCATTATCATGTATTCTGGGTATCATTAGGCCTATAAGTTTAGGGCCATTACAATAAGCTCTATATATGCATTTTTCATGCTTCCAACCACATCACTTACCACATCTCTTCTACACATTTATAACATCACATGGTACACGTATAGGTAATAATCTACTTAAGCTCCTGTCTCTCTGATTTTCATAAATTACACATCGGTAGCTGTGTTTCTTCATTAGGAATGCGATTTAGACAGTCTCTAGTAAGAGAAATGCTTCAAAACCTAACCTAACCTAACATTTTGAAGCACAGCTTGCCTTGCTATAATGCCATTTTGAGACAACCTAACCTAACCTAACCCAACAAAAGCTGTACATACATTTCCACAATTAGTGTGGTGGGTAGAGCTGGGCTGTTGCAATGAGGAAGGCATGCAACCTTTTCTGAGGGTCTGAATACTTGAGGCAAAACAGGTAGCATGCAAGATATCCAACAAAACAAACAGTTGGCATTATAGCAAGGCAAGCTGTGCTTCAAAATGTTAGGTTAGGTTAGGTCAGGTTTTGAAGCATTTCCCTTACTAGAGACTGTCTAAATCGCATTTCTAATGAAGAAATGAAGCTACCAATGTATAATTTAGGAAAATCGAGAGATGAGAGATTAAGTAGATTATTACCCATGTATATGTTATGCTCCATTGGTAGATTTGCGCTATCGACCAATCACGCTGCACTATCAATGGATCCAATCTGCTTATTATGTATTTTTACTTATGTATTATTGGGACTACCAAACTGTTTATTATGTATTTTTGCTCTCATCATTTTTGTTTAAACTAACGAAAATATCACAACTTAACCTAACCAATATTAACCTGTTAGGTTAATGGAATGCCCAGTTAGGTCAACTGGACACCCTTGATGATTGGTTAGGTTAAGTTTTGATATTTTCCTTAGTTTAAACGAAAATGACAAGAGCAAAAATACATAAATAGGCCTACATAATAAACAGATTGGATCCATTGATAGCGCAAATGTACCGATGGCACATAACATATATATGGTACAATCACTACTATGAGTGCTTCAGTAATTTGATTTTGAACAGCTGATTAAGTATAGGAGTTTCAAGGGGGGGCAAAGCCCCCTTGTTTGAATAGATTACTTAAGTCAGGTTAATCTATGTTTTTAGTAGTTTTTGGAGTTTTATTCTTATCTGATGTTCCCTTCTATTCTTGTGCAAATAGGCCAAACCATACATCAGTTTTAACTTGAAAAAACACACTTTGGCTCAATTGCACAAAAATGATCAAAAGATTTTAATAAAACACATCAAAAACTACTACAAACATGGATTTCTGTATGAAAATTGAGGTGGGAGGTTATACTAAAAATTGGTACTACTTACCTTTCTGGGTCCCAAATCAAAAACTGTAAATTAACTTCAGCAACATACGGTATATTTATATAATCACTTGAAAATTATTGACTGCCTGGTTAGATCAACTGTACACTCTTGATGATTGATTAGGTTAAGTTATGATATTTTCATTCAAAAATTAGTGAAAATATCACAAAATATATGTTGGGACCCAGAAAGGTTATTTTAGTTAGAATATACATCAGGAGCCAGAAAGGTAAGTAGTACCTAAAAATTTAGGTAAATTTTTACAAGTACATTACAGGCTTTGTAAATCAAACCGTTTTTCTGATGGTTTTTGATGTGGTTTGAACGAAGGTTAATTTCATTCAAACATCATCAAAAACAAGATCGGAAAAACATAGCTTTAATATATAACCTAACCTAACCTAAAATTCCAAAATTCCTCAAAAACTTGTAATGTACTCTTGTAAAAACATACCAAAATTTACTGGTAGCTACCTGTAACATTTCACACTGCCACATAAGCCCACAAAAACTTTTGGTCCAGCAACATCTACATCTTCCCAGCTCAATCTCCCTATGAGATCCTTATACAGTTGCCTATACATTTAGAAAACATGAAGCCACTTGGGCCTATCAAAGTTATCCAAGTCAGACAAATGAATCAAAGGCCAGATGAAATGCATCCAATAGTCATAAAAGCTGCCAAAAAGAATATAGCACAGGCACTAGAAATTATTTTTAATAAATCATTGATATGTGCTGAAATTCCAGAGGATTGGAAGAAAGCAAATGTGGCTCCAATCTTTAAAAAAGGAAATAGAAACTTGGCAAGAAAAACTAGACCCATCAGCCTCACCTCCATTATTTGCAAATTACTCGAAAGTATCATTAGAGGTAAAGTTACTGAGTTCCTTGAAGAGTGCAACCTTATAAATGATAGCCAGCATGGCTTTCGAAATGGAAGGTCCTGTCTAGCCAACTTGATTGAATTTTATGATGGAGTCCTATTGCATTTGGACAATAAAGAGCCAGTAGATATAGTATACTTAGATTTTGCAAAGGCATTTAATACTGTTCCTCATGCAAGATTGTTGGTAAAAGTTAGAGCCCATGGTATAAGAGGTCATATAGCTGACTGGATAGAAGGATGGCTGAGAAACAGAAAACAGAGAGTTCATCTAAATAGAAAAATAAGTCTACTTGGAGACCCATATTGAGCGGAGACCCATATTGAGCGGAGTCCCACAAGGGTCTGTGCTGGGACCTCTGCTTTTTGTTGTCTATATAAATGATCTAGAGAAGGGCCTATCATGTAAAACCTCAAAATTTGCTGATGATACAAAATTAGGCCATAATGTTAAGTCAGTAGCAATGACAATACAAAAAGACTTAGACAGAGTAACAGCCTGGGCAGATAAGTGGGAGATGAAATTTAATGTTAAGTGCAAGGTTATGCATATTAGGCAAAAAAATCCAGAATTTGAATACAATATGAATGGAATTTGGATTAAAAATGATGATAAAGAGAAAGACTTGGGTGTCACTGTGATAATCAGAAATAAAGCAAATGCTAGACTCAATCTCATGCACACACACATTGAATACAAATCACCCAATATTATAAAGCAACTATACATTTCATATGTGAGACCCCTCCTTGAATACTGCATTCAATTTAATAGTCCCTATTTAATACAAGATATTGAAAAACTGGAAAAAGTACAGAAATGAGCAACAAGAATGATCCCATCTAAGATAATTGACATATAAGGAAAGACTGGCGTATCTAGGCATGTTCTCATTAAAAAGGAGGTGGTTAAGGGGTGATATGATTAGAGGTGTATAAAATGATAAAAGGGTTGGATAAGATAGATTTTGAGTCTCTTTTCATTAAAGATCATAATAACCAGGTCATAGTATGAAATTATTAAAGCCAAGATGTAGAACAAATTTAAGAAACATAGTTTTATAAACAGAGTAATTAAGTTTTGGAACAGTCTGACAGAAGTAGTGGTGACTTCAGATACACTTGATTCTTTCAAAAGAAGGTTGGATAGTTTGATGTCTGCAAGAAACATCTGGTGATGGTGTTTAAGCCCATTTTTATTGCATGAAGGGTACTAGTTTATTTCATATATATTATGTACATTTGGGTGATAGATCCCACAGCTCAACATAGGTGTTGTGGGATATAGGGAGGCAGCATCTTGGGTTAGGGGATAATACTCTCTGTCCTTACACACCCCATTTAAAGAGATTTCTCTGCTGAGTGGTGCCCCCCATAGTACTGTGAGGTATTGAAAAACTCATGATCTTCACTTGCCCCACAAACACCTTTAAATGGGAGACCCAAAATGGGTGCACACATATTTCTACATAACTGTAGTCTTTACAGCCACACTTACACTTTTCCTCCTAAGTATATATATTGTAATGTATATATGGTTGTAAATTGTGACTTGGTCTGCAATTGATATGGACTGGACCATGACTTATTTTTGGTTGGCAAGGTACTGGTATTGATGGGTACCGTAATGAAATTGACTGGATTCTTTGGATCTGATATATAAATTTGCATGTCAGTTATAAATAGATATAGAGTGTAACATATTTGTGGATAGTAGCCTATTATGACTTTGATCCTCTGGATCTAGAGATTCTATCTTGTTTTAAATTAATAATTAATTATTTTTAAATTGATAATTAATTAGTTTTGTAAAAATTGGTTGTTGCCAATATACAGACAGTTTTTACATAGTGGAGCCACCTCGATGGGCCAAAGTGGCCCCTAGTGTGCCCACTATAAAACTTTCTTATGTTCTTAAAGCTACGTTTTATAATCAATTCCACAAAATATCAATTTCAAGTCAGCTAATTAGCTGTAAACCATTTACAAGGCCACCAAAGGAGCCAAGGAAGGCAGGGGATCAACTCAACTCTATATCCCTAAAGAAAAATCGAAGCAACTTTCATTTCTTAGTTCCTTATCTCAGAAAGTGGAATTTAAATTTATTAAAATAAGAATATTTAAAACCTAGACTAACTGCTTAATTCTAACTCATATTAACGGTATAAATGCTGTAAAACGATAGGTCAGTGCCACATTAAGCTAGAGAAAACAAAGGAATTACCGTTGCCTACACACAATTTGTGACACATACGAGATAATTTATATTCATCAACATTTATATTAACGACCTAATTTAACGTAAACTTCAACTAATCTGACCTGACTTTGCCTAAACTTGACCTAATTCTTCTACCGACCTAGACTGTGATCTGATTCGTAGAGAAAAAGCCGTTAAGATCTAGGTTAGCATTATTCCGTAGGGCCCAACTTTTAGCCTATATAAACTATTTATCAAATTTATGGAATGCACATAAAGGATACAAATAAAATTAAAAGTGTAAACTGGAACACTTGATAAGCATATATACCCTACTCTAAACAAACCCACTGATTATTATTATTAACCTACATATTCTACCCCAGAACCTAGTAGGCTCCAAACGTAAATATGGGATCGTGTTGGCTCCTTTTAGTACATTAACCTGGGAAACACTCAAGTTGTCTTAACCAAGGGAAATAAATGGCTACCTCAGACCATATTTAAATCGCAAAAAAAAGACCTTTCGCAAGCTGGCACACCAGGTATAAACTACAGCCAAAGTGCCAAATTAATCTTTGAACAGCCAAACTTAAACCAAGACTGCGATTGGCCCATTTGACCTACGGGCACCACACCATATACATTTAACGAAATCTGGTGATAATATTTCTGGACCTTAGAATTCTAACGTTATTTTCTTATACAAAAGGTTATGGAATTTACCTTCATTCCTTAAAAAAATTACTTCAGAAAAGTTTCATGTTTTATTGAAGACATCCGATGAACTACAGAATGACATCATATCACACTCAAGATTTACAGACAGTGCGAGTGTGTGTGTGTGTGTGTGTATATATATGTATATATATATATACGAGAAAGAGAAACGGAGACGGAGAAAAGGCACTAGAAAAGGGAGAACAGCGGACTACAGGTGAGAAGTCACCTAAAGCTCAGATAGGATGCGAGATTGGGAGAGGAAGAGGAAAAGACGGTCAAGCGAGAAGAGAGGGCTCTCAGCGAGCATAAGGCGTAAACGTTCGGGAGGGGGAAATCAGAATATATATTATATATATATATATATATATATATATATATATATATAAAATTAAATGAAAAGGTTTATTGGCAGACTAGTCCATATGACAAATATTATAAATACAATGACAGTTCACATACTAAGGATAGAAATATATACAGTTGATTAGAAATAATACAGTAATGTCGAGGTTAAGTGGAGCTGCAGACACGTTTTTGTACCAAGAATTACATAGCTTAGACCTTAGAGGATAAACGGCAGGACTCATGGATAGCTTAGATAATCGGGTTGGTTGACTTTTTAATTCTTTGCATCAGACTGTATTGAGCACGTCTTGATACCTCCGGGAAGCTCGGAACATTGCGAGTAGCATATATATATATATATATATAGTTGTAATGGCAAATTTATATGTTTAAATCTCGTCAAACTATACATAAAAATGATAAAATAAAGAGCAAAGTGATTTTAAAATCGATTTAATTTCGCGTGGTGAGAAAATTTAATCTTTTTAAATCTAGAACAAATGTCGATAAAGGAGAACGATTGAAATTTGACCCAAGAGCGATTGGAGAAAGAGCATAAATCAGGTTAGACGCAATTAATCTGTCAATGGCAGATCTAGCATTTCAGTAAGGGGGGAATCCAAAGAAAAAAGGGCACAGTACTAAAATTTTTTTCTTAAAACAGACCATCAATGAGCGAGTGTAAAATCAATTGTATTGTTTTATTAGATCAGTCTCATTCAAATATGATACAAAATAAAAATCTAATTTGGGTACAATAGTTATCACGGAAATTTTTCAAACAATCACGAATGTCTTGCCAATTAAAAGAACTATCAGAATAAAATGAAGATAAAAATAGTGATATGGCTGCACCAGTACTAAGGGCACCTACGAAAACCATTACAACTACAAATTTGGAAGTACAGTGTATATGGAATCAGAGCTGGGCACTTCCGCAAACCGCAAATTCCGCAATTGCGGAAGTATGTTTTTCGTTTGCGGATTTGCGTTTGCGGCAAAGTCATCGCAAATTAGTGAATTTGCGTTGCGGAACTAAGACCGCAAACGCAAATCTTTCCGCAAATTTACTTGCAGGAGGTGTTTTTGTTCAATATAATATATCAATATATGTAGTATTTTTATTTCTTCTACAATAGTGATTTATTGTAATAAATTATTTAGCCTTGTTTTTAATAAAAACAAGGCGAAAACATTAAACATTAAAAAGATATAAAAACTTTTTATACCTCTTTAATGTTTTGGATACTTTTTATAGTTAAAATTGCGATTGCGGAATTTGCGGTTTGCGGAAGTGTTTGCGGAAGTGCCCAGCACTGTAAAATTGGAAATATGGTTTGCGGATTTGCGTTTGCGGCACCAAAAATGGCAAGCAGTTTGCGGATTTGCGGTTGCGGAAGGTAAGGTTTGAGTTTGCGGATTTGCGATTGCGGAAGTGATTTTGAGTTTGCGGTGCCCAGCTCTGATATGGATAAAGACTCATGATAGAATTTGAATAAAATAAAATAACCATGATCTATTTACAAAAACAAATTTTGTTTTTAGAGTCATACGCATCATTCAAATAGAACACTAGCAAGAAATTGAGTGGAGTCCAGACGTCGCCGACCCCCCGACCCCTGGATCCGCCTATATCTGTCCAAGAGGAAACTTTAGCTTGTCTTTTTCATTTTGGAGCTTGTAAAAGTTATTTATTTATTCTCTGGTTAAATTAAAAATTCAATGTAAACATACGAGATGTTTCACTTGCTACATGTCAAAAGCTCGATTAGCACAGAAAATACAACGCCTTAGGAAAATCGTCTGGGAGGAAATTTTAGTTTAAATTTTTTCTTACGAAAAGGCGGGACTTAGGTTTAACGAAGTTGGAGACTAGGTCAGTAGTGTTTGTACGAATGACGTCATGAAAATGTTTTTGATAGTTCAATTAGAGTACTGTAAGGCGGAGTCTCTTTAAGTTTAAGGTGACTTAGAGGTACAGCTTCAGTTGTAGTCGTACCTCTACAAAGATGAAGTGTAATTCGCTTCTGGAATAAGTGGCACAATTGATTTTATAAGCCCACTTTAAAGTGTCTCTGTTGTTTAACTAATTTGAATCTCATTGTCTCACTGTTTCATGAGTTTAAGTTATGGTTCAAACCGCCTTCTGTAAATGAGGTGGTAATTGGTAAGAGAGAAACTTTGAGAAAATAATACCCCAGTGTCTGGCATTTTTTAAATTTAATTTTGTTCGCATGTCCAATTTTAATTTGGAAGTTTGCTGAGTTTATTGTGTTTTTCCCGGGAATAATTTTACAATTTTTGTGTTAAGCAAATATCTTTTGGTGATTTTGTTCCTCGAGGAAATCTGCGGAGTTCGCGCAGGACTTCTGAAAAGTTTGTGAAAAAAATTAATTTGGTAGAATTATTTCTGGAAAATTCCGCGGAACTCGCGTGGAACTTTTGAGACCAAATTTCCATACTTTTTTTAAATATTTTTTTTATTTTGTGGAATTTGAATTAAGTATTATTCAAACATATAAAACCCCTCTGTATAATCCCTTTGAGACTTAATCAAAGTAATTGAAAACATCTTTTGAAATTTAAATTATCTTTTTGAAAAGAAAAAAAAGTAAGTGTACGTCTGTAAACTTACTCTGAATTGTGAGTGAATCATATAACCACACGTAATTGATTTTTGGAAGTTAGGTTAAGTAAAGTAGGTTAGGTTAGGTTAGATTAGAGTAATTACCTCAGAATTTTGGTTTTCCCATGTTTATTAGAGGATTTCTAAAAGTATTCGTTCCGCATTGACTATTCCTTTTTTACCATATATACTCATCATCTTGAGTAATTTATCAATTAAATTCTCTTTTCTCGCATAATTTTATGGCATCTATAAAATATGTCACATTTTCAAACGACATAGTGACACGTTCCGTAATAACAATTAACTAGTCTAGTCCTCGCGTCTTGGAATGCATATCCACCATGCTTAAGTGAGGTGAAAACCTAATAACTTTATAAGCTACACCAACTAGTCCCATGTTTAACTATTATTTGTAGCTTTATTTACAATTTCTATTTACCAAAACCATATTTATTCATGGCATAAAAAGCCATTTAGAATTTATTGATAATTTTATTTTTCTAAAATAAAACAAAAAAAATTGTCCACTATTATTAACCCTTTATGGTACCATGTTGTTTCTATTTAACATTTCAAATACACGCATTTAGACTTAACCCTACAAAAAAGTTGTGCGATAGAGGGTTAACTTTTACTGTCAAGCCAAATCCGAAGGTGGCTAGAGAAAAGTCAAGATGGGGCCTATTTACAATTTCTATTTACCAAAACCATATTTATTCATGGCATAAAAAGCCATTTAGAATTTATTGATAATTTTATTTTTTAAAACAAAACAAAAAATTGTCAACTATTATTAACTTTTACTGTCAAGCCAAATCCGAAGGTGGCTAGAGAAAAGTCAAGATGGGGCCTACTTTGTAAACAAACAATTTGTTGTCTACACTCTACAGAACCAAAGATATTTCAAGAATTAACTACATTATTTATTGGAAAACACACTTTATTGATATGAAAAGACAAAAGTAAATTAAATTTATGTATCGTATTTTACGCCTCATAAGACGCTACTTTTTTCCTGAAAAACGTCACCAAAAATAACTTCAGGACTCGTATGTTATTGTTTTGTTTAATGTTCTTTTAATAAAGTTATGGGAATATATTTTTTTGTCAGGCTGATAAATCTTCGAAGTATTTTTTTCCTAAATATTCTTTGCTAAATATAGGGTGCGTCTTACCACTTGTAGCGTCTTATGAGGCGTAAAATACGGTAGTTAGAAACCTTTAGAAAGATATTGGCCTTGCATCATTGCAATTTTGGGCCTATGTTGGCCGTTGGCCTTGCCAAAAACGACCTTAGTTGAGTTTTGTTTACAGTTTACGTCACAAACTCAAGTGCCACGTTCTTTTATTTCCCAAATCTGACCATAGAGCAAAAGAAAACTCTTTAAATGTTGGTCTCACTAGCTTCAAATTTTTTGTTGAAAATGATTTGTTATTGAAATTATTTAGGTGCATTTAAAATGCAAACGTGGACCAACAAGTTACAGGTAATTTTTGATAAGGCCTACATTATATACAGTATATTTCACACTTTTAATAATTTTCTAGTTTTATTTATTAATTAAAAATTGTTTTCGTTTTTGCCTTCTAAAAACAACGTAAAAACTATGTAAAAACGGCTTATACGCAATTCTTACTGAAAATATTATAATATGTTATTAATTTTAGGGTACTGTTATGAATGGATTCTAAAATTTAATTAGTGTGATTAATTATGCATTTTTTTTGCCAAAGTATTTATGTAAAGAAATATCATACAGTACTAGATAAATGTGCTTTGACTAGGGCCCGCCAAGATATTTAAATTTAATAGACTGAGATATTCCTCAACTCCTATAGCATAGTGTACTTATAGCAAAAGGTTAGGTCTATACTCTATACCACAACAGTCACCAATTTACGCCCATGATTTAAAGATTTTCAGGTTTTCACACACCTTAAAACGATCAATCGATCACTACAAAACCACAACAGAACATAATAGTCAAAACATGTTCCACTGTGGTTAGACTTTTATATGTTTTTTACGTGCTCTCTTGAAATTCCGTGTTTGGTGTGAAATTAATACTCTTGGAACTTTCATTCCGCATTCTCGATGGAGCAAGTTTCTGGACAATTCAAGGAGAATATTGACAACAGGTGAGAATTTCTTCCAACTATATACTCGATGTAAATAAAGTTTATTCTCATTACAAAAACAATTCGTTATATAATATGTAACATTTTCCCGTGAAGGGAATGTGCTGTTGAAGTCGGGTGAAAATAGGCCTGCCTGGCTAAGCACAGGAAATTCTGTTGATTTTGAAACATCTATGCTTAGCCTATACTGTCCTATACTATACTTGTTTATATTATTGTAGTTTTGTCCCCGTTACTGCTAATGCTGCCATTGGCCTAAAATGTTTACATCGGGACCCATGTGCATCGAGATGGTGTGTTTATTATTTACTTACTTGGTAGGCCCATAATAAGGCCGTAATCACTTTATTAATGGGTTAATTAATGATAGTGAAAGCCTGGCCTTCAGTGGCAATAGCAAAATGCATGCATGTAAATGATGTAATGTGGGACCAACCTATAATCGTCTAACAAGAAGCGAGGTACAAAAGTAAAACAGATTTAGCCATGCTCGTAGGCCTAGGTTTTATACGTCATTATTTTCATGTGACATCGCATGCTAATTGGCATAATTTGGGAATTAAATGATGTAGATGTTGCTAAGTATTTGAGTAGACTAAGTGACTAGGCTTATGTATACTAACTTCACAGTTTGAAACACTGTAATTTGTATATACTGTAGCTAAACAACCATAACGAGAGTAAAATTGTTGAAAGAACAATTGTCAAATGTCGTAATGCATTATTGTATATCATGGGACACAATAAAAATTAATAGACAAATAAAAACGGCTTTAAACCTACATTTATTTATGAACCACTCCTATTCTGACCTTCTCTCAGTAGGTTAATAATTTAATGATAATGAAACCACTAGTTTAGCATGTAAATAAAAATCGAGGCCTCAAATCTAATTGAGTTATGAAAAAATAAATAGGTCCACACCCGTCAAACTTG
This sequence comes from Bathynomus jamesi, assembly GCA_023014485.1. Classification (NCBI taxonomy): domain Eukaryota; kingdom Metazoa; phylum Arthropoda; class Malacostraca; order Isopoda; family Cirolanidae; genus Bathynomus; species Bathynomus jamesi. The sequence goes on along the minus strand of JAJOZX010000346.1, from coordinate 1,349,257 downwards.
GTATCTAATTACGTAAACAATACAACTTTATGAAGGCCAAGGTTTACAAAATCTTAGGAAAGCCACCTCGTTATTATTAAATTAAACCCAGTAACGTAGACTGTGCTGTTGAAAACCCACACTCGACACCGGCTTTCATTTTACTGAGCATCAGTTTTGTCTGCGAATATTTACCACAAAACCCACGCAAGGTTTCTCCAATGAAATTATAACGGGTTTGGCTCCCTCAAGCGTTTCGCTGATCTTGGGCACGGATTCAAATGAATTAAAAGTAAAGTCAGAAAGTTTGATTTTAAAATATTTATTTTTATGTTCATTTACAACATAACTAACAACTGACAGACTAACAAACACACACAATTTATATTCATAAACATCAACACTTAATTGCACAGTAGATAGATCACCATTGCCAACTTAACCTATAAACAAAGTGGGACTACTGCTGGGCAAATTTCTGATTTATGTAAGCATATATAAATTCTCTCAAGAGAGAGAGAGAGAGAGAGAGAGAGAGAGAGAGAGAGAGAGAGAGAGATTTCTCTCTCTCTCTGGAATTTCAGCCATTTCGCGTAATATTAGGCTGAAGATTTTAGTCATTTCGCGAAATGACCAAGTGAAACAGCCATTTCGCGAAATGACTAAAAGTTTCAGCCATTACGCGAAATGGCTGGTTACACACTTTGACTAACATATATATATATATATTATATATATATATATACAGGGTGTCCCGTAAGTCTGGACCCATAGGGAAAAATAATAAAATTACAAAATAGTCCAAAAATTTATTTATAATATATTTTTTTATTATTTTATTATTATTTTTTATTATTTTTTATTATGATCTTACTCCGCTGGAGTTTTATTTGTGGGGCCACTTGAAAGCCAAAGTGTACGAGGTCAAACTTCAGAACATTTTCCACCTTAAAGCACGCATTGTGGAGGCGTGTCAAGAAATTTCTGCGACTGTGATTCAGAAAGTGCTGTCGCAGTGGAGATTACGTCTTCAACTATGTGTGCGACACAACGGCGGACACTTTGAACAGATTATGTAATAAATTTTTGGACTATTTTGTAATTTTATTATTTTTCCCTATGGGTCCAGACTTACGGGACACCCTGTATATATATATATATATATAATGGCTGAAACTTTTAGTCATTTCGCGAAATGGCTGTCTCACTTGGTCATTTCGCAAAATGACTAAAATCTTCAGCCATTACGCGAAATGGCTGAAATTCCACCTTGGTCATTTGGTCATGTGGATATGCCCTTACAAAACAGAGCATCAGTTTGGCCTATAAAGTTTTTTTTATTCGAGTCTGTTTATATTCCTTAAAAAAACGGGTTTCAATGTTGGAAAAATTTAGAGCAAATAAAATTATTGTTTTTCCAGAATGGCTCAAACTGTAAATTAGGGCCTACCATTTAAGCCAGTGAGTTCCCAACCTTTTAGGATTAGTTTCTTCCCTTCACAAAAAGCCGACTGATAACTCCTCCCTCTCCACTGGAGCAAAAAAAGTTTTTTTTTTTTTTTTGTAGGTTAATAATTAATTAATACAACAACCCACAAGATCCGGTTTTTCTTATGTAGACTTTGAATCTGAATCTATTTTTTTCTATGGTATTTCTTGCGCAAATTGATATTAACGGAGATATAAGCAATTTTTGGATCGATTAAAATCTATTGAAATAGTATGGTGGTAATTATTCGTTTTACCCCTGCGGGTCGATTTTGATACGAGAATAGGTTTTTCTGATGTATTTTGATGCGTTTTATTCAAATTTAACCTTAATTTCTTGTACGAATCTTCACAAGAGCCATTAATTATTTATTTGTCGTCTACGAGACAGCAGAATTATAATAATTTCGTAAATATTTTAGAGTAAGTTAAAGATAAAAGAATTAAAAAAGAAAACCCCGAAACAGATAATAAACTTATTTCCTCTATTTAAAGTGATCATATTTCTTTCAAGTAGAAAGAAAGAAATTTAAGTTGAACTAAACAGATACTCCAGATAGTCTCCTCCAGATATATCTGGAAGAAAAATCTTCCCCTGGAGATGGTCAAATTCCCTTGAGTTTTAAACCAGTGATTCTAAGATTTTAAATCCCTCTCATCTCGTTTCGAGAGCCTATTAAATAGCGGGTCCACCTTAAAAAAATATAAAATTAAAATTAATAGATCCAAAACCACGTAAAGGAATGAAACAGACCCGTAAATGTCATGGGGTTTCTCACAGAGATTAAAATTTCAGAGAAATTATCGAGCGTTTCTCATTTTATTTCCCGGAAGTCTTTTAACCTAATGACGTAAGTTCGTTAACACAAAGGACATTTGACCAGTGAAATGTTTCTTAATTTGAAAATTTGTAATTATAGCAAAGGTATTTTAAATAGAGTATAAAATTATAATTATAACACGATTAAAAATAGAAAATATATCATAAGTGCCTTTATAGTCACCCTTAAACACGGAAACTGCTCCTCGAGAGAAAAAAATATTAGTTAAAAGGTGCTTATAAATAATCGAAACCTACGGGAAAATTATTGAATGCCCGGTTAGGTTAACTGTCTGCCCTTGACGATTGGTTAGGTTAAGTCGTGTTATTTTCGTTAAAACTAAAATATAACGACTTAACCAATCGTCAAGGGCGTACAGTTGACCTAACCGGGCATTCAATTCAGGTATCTGTGATATTTTAACTTAGTGTTTTTTTTCTTAATTTTTAGGGAAATACCGGGTTCCCCAGCTAATATATATATATATATATATATATATATATCGTGGGAAACAAATCGGAGTTTCTTTGACAGTTGACTATGAAACAGACAGACAAAGTTATATATATAATTTTATATGATGGTGTATCGAAATTTTGATAGCCACGTTACGCGTAGGTTCACGTACAGTAAGCCTACCAAGTTTGGGCGAGATCCGTCCAGTGACAGCTGAGAAAGTTCGGGACAGACACATCGTCCATTTCGCTCATATAAACGCAAAATTTGCGGCAAAATATTGCGTGATAATGGTAAAAGTTTGTTTCTTACGTATATGATAAAAATAACGTTCGTACTACTTTGGTATATATACATATGTACGGCGAAATCCATGGTTTTGGTTCAGTGTTGAGAAAATGAAAGCGGAGTACGACGTTTCGCTCCAATCACTGGAGCATTCTCAAGCTTTATTATTTATTCAATAAAGCTCGAGAACACTCCAGTGATTAGAGAGAAACGTCGCTACTCCCGCTTTCATTTTCCCGCGTGAAATCCCGTACGTACGTATCTATGATATTAACCCTATATGGACAACTGTTATAAATTTCTAACCCTTCGTATACGCACATTTATAACAACTCTACGGAAAATTCTGTCCGTATACGGTTAATATACTATAGTACATCATTTATTTCCATACTTTTATATGTACACATTCGTCTATTAACCCTACGTAATTATGACGGGAGACAATTTCACACTGACGATTATTGGGGAATCCAATGTAGGCCACTGCTTCTCATTATATAGTATTATATCGCATTAATCAAACCCGTAAATACACTCGTATCTTAATAATGATTAAACAATCTTTAAAATGATAAAGAAATTTATGATCAACATAATTGAAAAATTTCTCGTGTGTCGACACGAGGAAGCGACCCGTTCTTCAGACACTACTAAATGTATTTTTTCTTAACACATACACGGCGCATTAACCTTATTTAACGAAAATATTTAACTGACGCAACACCATTATATATATATATATAGCCATAAAGCCTTATACGTATTTCAACACACGAGTCCCTATGTATCTGTATTCTGTACACACCACGCAGGATGTCTCCTATGTAATACTGCGTGTGAGGTTTGCGGTCAGTAAGTCTTGAGACATAAAGAACGTATGCAGGAGAATCCTTTTACTTCACTTCCCCCAATTTTTATTCCAAATTCACAGGCATACACAGTAAACCCGTACATACGAGTGCGCTATATATCATAAGTCTGTGTGAACGGTTATGGGATGTGCACCTAAATTATATGTGATTATCGTGCAGCCTCTTTTTGTATCCTGTTCTCTGTCAACCCTGTATAATTTGCCTTAGTTTATATTTGGTCAAACTGGAAACTGGAAATGAAATTTCTCGCATTATATACAGTGTGTGTGTGTGTGTATATATATATATATATATATATATATATATATGTCGGGCTAACATCATGAAAAAGAAAAACTGGTATTTGTCATTTACCATTACTTATTTGGACTATAGTGGCTTTAATTATCCTAGAAGAGTTCCTTGTTCCATGCACGGTCTGTGTGTATCATAAAAGACCTCAGGGAACCATTCTGAGTTCATATATATATATATATATATATATATATATATATATATATATTTTGTGTGTGTGTGTTCTGTTCCCCGTATGCACAAAAAGATCATGAAAGACTGAGACAGTAATTTTAAAGAATTAAATTCACCAACGACGCCCAGTTTCTATAGCAACGAGCATAGACCTATACATTTTGAAAGGAATAATTTATTTGGAAGCTTAGTTCAGAAATAATCGTCTATTATTATTATTATTAATATAACCGACTATTGTTTTTAACAAAACCAATAACTGTTATTAATAATAATATAACCGACTGTTGTTTTTAACATAAAACCAATAACTGTCACATTGTATGCAGTGTTTCTTAAAACAACTTTCGCGAATAAATTTTTTTCTTCAGAACGTATATATTAGTTGCCATGGTAACTAAGCGTCGTTGGTAAACTTGGGTCTTTGATGGTCTTTCTACAAGTATGGAGAACGGGACTTATGGAACTGGGCATATGACATACCCACGCGAGAACCGTAAATGTAGGGGAGGACTAGAGGCTTAAAATAAGGTAATTGCTGGGATCTTGCGTTAAATAAGTTTTTAGGCGCTGTTGTTCATCCCAAATTGGGTTTGAAACAGAACAGGGCGTATTCCATTGTCCAATAGTTTCACGCATCACTGTAGGCCTACCAGTCACAGTTTATGATATTTAAGAACTATTCCACGTACTACGCGCCACGCAACCACATCCTTACAGGAATACAAGAACTGAAAGACTAAGTTGACTGCTCATAGTAAAGTTTATTACAAAACAAAAGGAAAGTTCAATGTCAGCGGAAGCGACATGGGAGCCACCTGTCCTTGTCAGAGGAAGTCAATAAGCTCCGCCCACCTCCTGTCTCATTCCCAAATCTAAAGAATAATGGTCTCATTGGTTGGTTGTTCCACTTCTGACTAAAGGGAGTCGTTCGTTGGTCTCTGGTCTCGGGAAAAATTATTTTTCATAGTATTTTTCTTTTGTTCGCTTATGGATTTTTACGTATAATAATTTTTAACGATAATCATGTTCTAGATACGATTTAGATCATGATACTGCAAACTTTAAGAGTTTGTAAACAATGACTTATTTCATAAATGTTAATACTGTATATTCTTTATGCATTATGAATGTGAAATATTTCTCCCTTATTTCAATTAATTCACGTTCAGTACCACATTCCAGTCAATATAAATTACAAAGCGAAATATGTAGGTTTTCAGAGCTACACACGCACGCGCGCACACACTATACATATATATATATGTTAAACACAGACCGTGCATGGCACAAGGAACTCTTCTGGGAAAATTAAATCCACTATAGTCCGAATAAGTAATGATAAATGACAAATACCATAGTTTTTTTCCTTTTTCATGATTTTAGCCCGACGTGGGCAACGGGTCTCTCGCAAAGAGATCCCATAAATATAGCTTCCCTCACCAGCTATCTGCAAAGCAGACAGGATCCAGCTTTGGGACGTGGATCTAGGGTTTAAAGCAAACCTAGATCCCTACACTCAGAACCTCTATATAAGTAAAAGACTCGTTGCATTCACGTCGTGTTGAATAAATCAAAGAAAAAGGGGGTAACTATTGTATTTTTAGCCAAAAAAACCAAAACTTAAACCTCAACCGGGACATTGAGCGTCCACTTTTCAAGGCACGAAACACGTCCGTTTAGTATACACAAACTCAGAATGGTTCCCTGAGAACAATATATGTTAAACACAGACCGTGCATGGCACAAGGAACTCTTCTGGGAAAATTAAATCCACTATAGTCCGAATAAGTAATGATAAATGACAAATACCATAGTTTTTTTCTCCTTTTTCATGATTTTAGCCCGACGTGGGCAACGGGTCTCTCGCAAAGAGATCCCATAAATAGCTTCCCTCACCAGCTATCTGCAAAGCAGACAGGATCCAGCTTTGGGACGTGGATCTAGGGTTTAAAGCAAACCTAGATCCCTACACTCAGAACCTCTATATAAGTAAAAGACTCGTTGCATTCACGTCGTGTTGAATAAATCAAAGAAAAAGGGGGTAACTATTGTATTTTTAGCCAAAAAAAACCAAAACTTAAACCTCAACCGGGACATTGAGCGTCCACTTTTCAAGGCACGAAACACGTCCGTTTAGTATACACAAACTCAGAATGGTTCCCTGAGAACAATATATGTTAAACACAGACCGTGCATGGCACAAGGAACTCTTCTGGGAAAATTAAATCCACTATTGTTCTCAGGGAACCATTCTGAGTTTGTGTATACTAAACGGACGTGTTTCGTGCCTTGAAAAGTGAACGCTCAATGTCCCGGTTGAGGTTTAAGTTTTGGTTTTTTTGGCTAAAAATACAATAGTTACCCCCTTTTTCTTTGATTTATTCAACACGACGTGAATGCAACGAGTCTTTTACTTATATAGAGGTTCTGAGTGTAGGGATCTAGGTTTGCTTTAAACCCTAGATCCACGTCCCAAAGCTGGATCCTGTCTGCTTTGCAGATAGCTGGTGAGGGAAGCTATATTTATGGGATCTCTTTGCGAGAGACCCGTTGCCCACGTCGGGCTAAATCATGAAAAAGGAAAAAAACTATGGTATTTGTCATTTATCATTACTTATTCGGACTATAGTGGATTTAATTTTCCCAGAAGAGTTCCTTGGCCATGCACGGTCTGTGTTTAACATATATTGTTCTCAGGGAACCATTCTGAGTTTGTGTATATATATATATATGTATGTTAAACAGACCGTGCATGGAACAAGGAACTCTTCTGGGAAAATTAAATCCACTATAGTCCGAATAAGTAATGGTAAATGACAAATACCATAGTTTTTCTTTTTCATGATGCTAGCCCGACGTGGGCAACGGGTCTCTCGCAAAGAGGTCCCATAAATATAGCTTCCCTCACCAGCTATCTGCAAAGCAGACAGGATCCAGCTTGTGTATATATGTATATATGTACACACGAAAAATAATAAAATGTCTAATTATAGCCTAGTGTGTTAGTCTATCTAGGAAATACAAAACATACCTAAATTTTTATACTTTTAACAATACTATTTTTACTTAAAAAAAAACCGATGAGAATTATTTTCTAAAGTGAGACACGAGCAAGGTTACGGAGAAAAATACTTGAACTGTCTAAAACGAACGCACAAAACAAAGAACTAAAAAATAAGTTTAAAAATTTTCTCTCAATAAAAAAACAAATCGCGCAGTTAAATAACCAAAATGGCGAATATTTTCCTCCAATTCGTCCTTCTATGAAATAATTATCCGCGTAATTGTTCACATAATTACTTTCTTTCAGTAATTAGTCGCGAGAAAATTACACAATATTGAAATGTAAATGCTTTTTCGTGCATATTTAAAGAATGACCAATGGTTATGACACACTTAGCCAAAACACACAAAAAAAACTTTCTTTCAACAGATTCGGATATATATATATCCAAGTTTGGATGCGTGCAGACTGATACAAAAAACGCGTGCCTAACCTACACACACGTATACTCATGAACGAATACGAATAATTGACATGGATTTATTGTTGGCATAACACGTATGTACACCGAAGGTAATAGAGAAATGTGCGTGAATTTACGAGAGAGAGAGAGAGAGAGAGAGAGAGAGAGAGAGAGAGAGAGAGAGAGAGAGAGAGAGAGAGAACACAAATCGTTTGGGATATCTGAATCAGATTTCGACATAGTCTATTTATAAAGCTAGGCCTCTCCCCATTGGAAACTCTGATGACGTTATTTGTTTTTATATACACAGTACCCCAAGGAGAATCAGTATGTGTGTGTATATGCATACATATACGTACTCATGCGCACATGTGCAAAGTATAACTACGGACACGGAAAAAAACCAAGGCAAGGGTTCAAAGGAGAAATTATTGGGATCACGTTAAGAATAGCGAACCCATAGGGTGTTGGGTTCGCTATTCTTGACGGATAATTTTGGGTTCCCTATTCTTGACATGGAAACTTTTGGGTTTGCTATTCTTAACATGGAGAATTTTGTAAAAACCTGTGAAGCTATTGGTCTCTTTTGTCATGTTACCCTGACTGTTAGTACCGAGGGTAAATCATGGGATCACCTAAAGAGCAGGCGCCCCAGCCTTCTTTAATTAGCCTCTTAAGGCTAACTAACGAAAATATCACGACTTAACCTAACCAATCGTTAGGTCAACTGTACGCCCTTGACGATTGGTTAGGTTAAGTCGTGATATTTTCGTTAGTTAGCCTTATAAGGCTAACTAACGAAGGCTGGTGGCCCTGATCTTCAGGTGATCTAAATCACGCAATCACCATCAATGAACACCAACACGAAATGAAATAAAATGGGAAGCACTTTGCAGTCAGGTTAAAAATATTAACAGAACGTTATATAAAGTTATAATTCACTAAAAGTTTGTAAATGAAGTAAACTATATAAAATAAATTGGATCACTTTAACATATTGCTTCCCAGGAACGTCTCTTTAACATATTGCTTCATTTCCATTTTTTTTTCGAAGTATTTTTTCCTGTTGAAACATTAGGTTTGCCATTCTTAACATGTTGAATTTTGGGTTCGCTATTCTTAACATGAGGTAAATGGGTTCGCTATTCTTAACGTGATCCAATTATTGTGCATATACTCGCATATCGATAGCTAAAAAGGGCAGCCGGAGTGGAGTTGGGGTCCGTCGGTCCGTATCGCATTTCCGGTTTCAACATTCTTCCACGAACGGTGAATAAGACAAATTAAAACCTTTCTTCATCTCTGACTGTCCCTCTTCCTTCAAATAAGAGTCAATGTCTCGCCAATGTTATCTCTTTATCTCTTCGTTTCTTTTCCGTCTTTCCGTTATGTAAATAACGTTGCTATTACCGTCTCTCGATGTATTTCGGCTTCTTCTTCAAATTATTATTATTCTTCTTGTTGCGTTTTCACTGATGACGCATTGTCTTCTTTGTTTCTTAATATAAATCTTTCAGTAGGCACAGGTACCATGTCTTGTTACTGGTATCATGAAATCTTTACCAGTACTTTATGAGGACTTATAAGGGGAAATATGGGACCTGATCTTTAGATATTATAGTTTTTAATTAATTTATTTATTAGGGCATCTCATTAAACGTGCCTAACTTTCAACACATGGAAATTTTCATGCGAAAACTTCCATGAGTTTAAACCATGACTGATGCTTGTGAATCAAAATAGGTGCCGGAATTGGTCTCCGTTGTTTTTAGGGCACAACTGAACGCATGTTGTCGAAGGTGCTTTGCAGTTTACATTTACGAGTATAATCTGAATGTCATGCGTGATGATGTGTTGTGCTTCTAAGGCGTGAAGAATGTCGCGGTGAACAGATCGCTTCGTTGCAATATCTACTGAAGTTGTAAAGCAGTTTGAAGCTAGTGATGAACTTACGCAGGACTAATCCTAACATGACTGTGCAGGGGGTCACGCGTCACAGAGCAGTATGATCCAATTTCAATCCTTCTTCTGTGACCAAATCATCCGTGGCCACCAGGATCCCCTGATATATCACCACCAGATTTGCGTAGAATGTTAAGGCATGTTTAATGGGTTGGACTAATAATAATAAGAAGCCTGTACTTGTGGTGTGCCGGTATAATATAATCAGTATATAGAACTATATGTTACCGACATTAGTCACTCGTATCGCGTAATAGCTGCCGACCATGAAAGCCTTCGCGTTTCGAGGGATAAATCCATCGTAGTTTGAAACAATATTCGCATTTCCTTTCAATTGCGACGTCCCAAAACGCGGAATTTCCTTTCATAAAACATTTCCGACGTATAAAGTTTGAGGAGTGGAAATAATCTGTTAATAATGACGAGTAAGGAGGGATAGAAAGAAACTGACACAGCACTCAGGCCAGGCGAAAGCGGTCCATTGCGATAATTCTTGGATCATTATTACCAGCACCATCGGGATTCAAACCCCCGACCTCCTCAGTGTCTTCACTTCCCTTACAGCAACGGCGTTTCTCAAACCTTTTCACTTTAGCCCCACGAACTATACCCCGCTTTTCACAGTACTAAACTCTACTACGAATGAGTCCTAAAAATTCCTATTACGCGAGTAGCAATATAAACAAAACCACCGCGAACTCAATTGTTGACTTCAACTCGGAATCGCTACCACACCAATTCTCGCGTGCGGGCGGATAGTGATCTGCCCATAACTGTTTCTTCCTTTCTTTCGGAGACAACGCCCCCAACTCCCAACCCCACCCCGCAATACCCTCGCACACCCCACTGAGCCGCGTTCGCTGATGAAGGTAATCTAGCCATGGATGTGAAACATACGTATATATGGAATTAGTTTTAATGTTTTCTACACGACAACATTTAATGCTAAAACTTTTATTTATTTTAAGGCAACGAGCGTCATTTCTGTATATGAATACTACCTGCGTAGTGCGTACCTGTGCAAATACTTTATTTCTCCATAATTACTGGCAACACTATATATACTATACAGGGTGTCCCATAAGTCCGGCATCATAGGAGAAATTCATATTTTTCTATTTCTACAAACCATAATTCATATTTTTCTCTTTCTACAGGGCATAATATCTGTGAGCAAGGAAGACCGAATCCAGATAATTCTACTCATAGGAAATCGGAGTCAAAGAGAGGCCGCTGCTGAATTTAACAGACTGCATCCAGACCGCGAGCCAATAACACAGGGTTGTGTTAGCAGACTTGTTGCAAAGTTTAAGGAAACAGGATCCATAGAAGATAAACCACGCAGTGGACCTTCAAGGAGGTCCACTGACGATGATACAGCGACTGCTATCCTGGCTCATTTTAACAGAAGTCCCAATAAGTCTCTTCGGCGATTGTCCGCCGAGACAGGAGTGTCGAAAAGTAGCATCCATCGCATTCTTCAGGTTCACAAATGGCATCCATATAAACTTCAGATCCTACAGAAATTAAGCGATGATGATGATGATGATGATCCCGACCGGCGGATGGAATTTTGTGAATGGGCTACGGAACAATATGCTCGGGATGCCAATTTCCCGTCCACCATTCTGTTCAGTGACGAGGGTGTTTTTTATGGAAATGGTGAGGTAAATCGACAGAACACCCGCTACTGGTCTCAAAACAACCCTCACTGGTATATCTCTTCAAAGGAACAAGGTGCATCTCGGGTGATGGTATAGTGTGGCATTTGGAAGGATCGCATCATAGGCCCCCTCTTTTTCGATAAACGTGTCACTGGAGGCACCTACCTACGTATGCTCAAGGAAGAAGCATTTCCCAGTGTCTCGAACGAAGAAGGAAATTTCCCAACATGGTTCCAGTAAGACGGCGCTCCCGCACATTACAGCACCCAAATAAGGGAATACCCGTACCAACAATTCCCTGGTCATCGGATAGGACGTCGAGGGTCTTTGGAATGGCCAGCTAGAAGCCCGGATCTCACGCCACTAGATTTTTATCTCTGGGGCCACTTGAAAGCGCTGGTATACGCAAAGAAAATTAGGAGTGTTGAACATTTGCGGCAGCGCATTATTGGGGCATGTAACACCATTACTCCTGACATCATTCACCGTGCGCTTGCTGACTGGGTATCACGTTTGAATTTGTGTATTGAAAACAATGGTAGACATATTGAGCACGTTCTGTAAATAAAAGCTTTTGTTTTGCCTTTTTTTTATTATTTTTCGTATGATGCCGGACTTATGGGACACCCTGTATACTGTAATCTGAATTTCAGTTTAGTATATATGTTATGTTTTTTAAATTCAGGGTATTTTCATATTTTGTTTTACTTCGTTTGAATCCTAACCCCGTTCGTTGCTTCATACTACACTTCAGAATCCTAAAACCGAGTCCCCATTCGTTATGGGATGGGCGCAATGCATGAACTTAAAACCGGAGATTCGTAACTTATTTACTTTCTCTACGCGGGAAGGAGGGGCCAAGGGCGAATGCCCGCAAAAACGCTCCCCCCCCCCAATAGAGAAATAAAATAGCCAAAATTAAGGTTCGAGGTTTTCAAGATGCCTGAACAGTCTGCGTTTGAAAGATTGGAGGTCATAGATAGGGGGAAAGATGGATTGAGGAAGATTGTTCCAGCGTTGACCGGTTGAGTAGACGAAAGATTGAAAATGCCGATTGAGTAACACTTGCGTTAGAGAAATGGACGGAAAAGGAATGAGAATGTGTCGAAAGCCTAGTACTGCGTGCTCTCCTCAAAAGAGGAGGCACTGAGTTAGAGATTTCAGAAGAGCAGTATACGTTATGATAGCGATAGTAAAGAGAGAATGAGACAACATTGCGGCGGGAAGAGACGGGGAATTGATGAAACGAAAAGCCTTTGATTCAACCCGGTCAAGTAGAGCTGTGTGGGTTGAGCCATCCCACACATGAGAAGCATACTCTCAACAGAGGCGGACAAGACCCCTGTACAGAGACAATGTTGCCTCACTCTCTCTTTACTATCGCTATTATAACGGACACTGCTCTTCTGAACTCTCTAACTGTATGCCTCCTCCTTTAAGGAGAGTACGCAGGACCAGACCCTCGACACTTTCTCATTCCTTTTCTGTCCAACTCTGTAACAGAATGGTTACTCGGTATCTTCAATTTTTCATCTACTCAACCGGTGAACTCTGGAACAATCTTCCTCAATCCATCTTTCCCCCTCTTACCACAATTCCGGACTCGAGGGGTATTTTATATGAAAAATCTCAGTGGGTATTCCTACAGTGGGAATGGGTCGCCTTGGGTCAGTTTGAGAATTACCTCTCTTGAGATTCTCACTCGTCGGGTTCCTATTCTTGAGGGAAGACCAAAATGAGAATGAAAATGAGGGAGAAGAAACCATTCTAATAACCAATCACTGAAGTGACGCAATTATATAAAAAAAGATCTCTCAGTGAATTTAACAACCATTAAGATACGGAAGAATGGAGGACTACTATACTACCCCAAGTGGACAGAAAGTTTGTCTCACTGCAAACACTTGATCATCGCATCCTCTTTCTTCTCTAAAGCCGCTATGTTCATCTCCAACCAAAGAATATGTAATCTTTTTTACTTTTTACTCTATTAATATGCTTCCCTCCACTTTTCCAGTTATACCTAAAAGATTCATACCTTATAATTTTTGCATTCACTTCATTCATCTTCATTTTTACACAGTGATACAATGACAGATCTTGTCCAGTCATTTGTCATACACCCACTTTCCCACACTTCATGACATGTGTTCCACGGCTATTCGAGCACCAATGTACCTCCACATTTAATCATTTAACTACACATCCCATCAATTCCTGCCAACTTTCCTTTAATTTATTGTCCTCCGCTCCTTAATATACACTTCTGTACATAACCATCCAAACCACCTTCAGTCATATTTGCTCCCTGTTCAAATACCTCACCTAACAATCCACTAAAATACTCTTTAAATCTACACTAACGTTTGCAATTCCTAACTTCTTTCAAGAATAACTTTCTGTTCTTCACATACTGATCATTCATTTTGTCCCAAGTCTTCATCTACTCTATCTATACATCTTTCCACCACTCGCTTCACATTCTCCATGCATTAGGCCCTATTGTACACCTCATTACATCTCCTTTCATCGGTGTCAGGCTGCGTTTGTCATTTTTCCAGGCTCTCTTCTCTTACTTCACATCATTCTCCGTTTCATCGTTCCACCATGTACTCGCATTTTTCTTCCCTCCTTTTCGTACACACTTGCATACACGAGATGATGTCCTCACTAACAGGGCCGCCGAGAGGGCGGGGAAGCCGGGTTAAATCCCCGGGACCCGGACCTCTGAGGGGGCAAGGAAAGATGGGGGATAAAATCTAAAAATATTAATAAAGCAATTGATTAAATAACAGAGAGGAAATATAATTAATGAACATACATTTTATAGAGATTATCATAGTCAAACTGAAACAGATAAAATATTATCCGCGGTCCACCAAAGCCCAAGACCGACTGACAGATCTGGGAACCATTGTAATTGAAAGCCAGTTAGCCCGTACTTTAAATTTCATCACAATCATTTACCACTTTGCTAGAGATAAGGCAAAGCAAGTATACTTCTAATTATGAAAATCTTGCAGTAAACAATTGTCTTCAGTAAAGAATTGTAAATTGTATGGTGATAAAATTAATATAATTGATTCGAAAAATAAAATGGTCATTTTCTTCTGAATTGTTTATTCATACTGTATGTTTTGAATGGCTTGTTATGTACACAAAAAACATTCCTAATAAAATACTGAGTAAACATGGGGGCCATATACCAATCTTTCCCCGGGGCCCGGGACAGCTCTCGGCGGCTCTGCTCACTAAGCATTCCTTATACACATTTCGCATACTCTATACATTTATTTGTTTATCATATGTCTCTCCAAAGACTCGCTATACTCTTCTTCTTACTGGGTTGCCACCTCATTCGAATTCAAACTTTCAACTTTTATTCTTTCTCTCTCTCTCTCTCTCTCGGCCGCACCTGGAGTATGCTGTGCAGTTCTGGTCACCCACCCTCAGGAAAGATACTGAGAGGCTGGAGCGAGTGCAGGCGAGGGCCACAAAGTTAATGCCTTCCGTTAGGCATATGGGCTACAATCGACGCTTACGCGCCCTGGACTTGTTTTCGTTGGAAACTCGGGGGCTGCGCGGTCAACTCATCGAGGTTTTCAAGCTCTTACGCGGGTTCAACGATGTCGATTTTAGAAGCATGTTTAGTTTAAATGATAGCCCAACTCGCAACAATGGTTGGAAGTTGGATTTGAAACGGTTTAGGACTAGTGTGTGTGTGGGAATTACTTTACGTATAAGATCTGTGACACGTGGAACAGTTTACCTTCAGAAATTGTGAACGTTCCTCTGTGGATCACTTCAAGAAAAGGTTAACCAAATCTTGCACACTATTTGAGGGTGTAGAAAATTTTCCCTGGCACCCGTTGCCATTGGTACCTCCTCGGTATGGGCCGCAAGGCCTTTTGAAGTACTTCTTTTCCTTGTAACTCCTTGTAACTCTCTCTCTCTCTCTCAAGCATGTACAGTTGTACACATTATTGTACAGGGGAAAGTGAGGTAAAACGGGGTGATAGAGTAGAACAGGGTACTCGCCTTTTTTTTGCTCGAGTGGTGCTGCTATGTGTCGTTGGTATGGAGGTGGAATCCGTGCAATAGACTTTTTTTTTTGCGCAGTAGAAAATATATAATTTTTGGAGGAGTGCTGTGATGTAGTTCGGTGTGAAATTTACGATTAGTTTGCTCGCCTCATTAACTCCAGGACTTGTTACTTTCATGTAGGCCTATTAAGGTTTTTTGACGCTGCAGTGTTATTTAGTTTGAAATAAAATATACAAAGCATTTTTGGAACCGGACCCGCCAAAAACATACGAGTTTCCGGTTCCGGTCGGGCTTTATATTGGTGCTACGAGTTGTCCGCCAGCGCCAAATAACTCCTCGCAAAAAATAAAAAATTCAAATCAAAATGGCTTTTGAGCTTTATTATGTACATATTAAGTTCAATAAAAATTTATCTATAAATGGATTGTTTATCAATAAGTTGTACGTGACGTGTGTTTAAAAAAATAAATATAATAAATGTATAAAATGAAAAAATAAATAAAAGCCTATTTTTTCAATTTCCTCGCGGGTTTACTCTTGCCTAGGAACCGGTTTCGGAACCGATCGGGTTGAGTTGGAATCGAACCCGAACTCGGACCCGTTTAGCTTCCGTTCCGCATCACTGTTTAATAACGCAAAGACCTTCCACTCGTAATTCTTTTATTAAATAGCCATTGTTATTCATTCCGGGCATACCATACTTACCAATCACTCTAGGCTGAGGGCCAACTCCCACTTTCCAATTCAGATTACCCATTTTAATCTATACGCATTCCTTATATTTCCAACCACATTCCTTAACACATTCCAGAAACCATTCTTCTCTTCTACATATCTAGCCTCACACGGCGCATATGCTACAATCAATGCTATTTTCACTCTCCTAAACGTAGCATAATAAGGCTAATACTAATGTTTATGATAGTAACAGTAGTAACGAGAATAGTAGTGGGATAACCTCATTGATACTCGCAGGAATAAGGAGGGAAAAACTAAACTGGATTATAAAGAGGTATATTGGAGAAATATGGAAATCGTAATTACAAAACAAGGAAAAGGTAAAGTATTAAAAGGTTTTCAGAATTTTATTCTGGGTTTTGTTTTTTCTGGGAGGTTGTTTACTAATGTACGACGTAGTCTTCTTTAAATTCTATTACGTTTGAGTGTTTTTTCCGTGTTAAGTCTACATATATATATATATATATATATATATATATACAGCGTGTCCCAAAGAAATGTATACCCACTTTGTTCGATAATACCAGCTATGAGGATAATAAATATATTACTTTTTATATGTTTTTTAATAAAGAATTTTCTCCTGAATCTAAATATGTAATTATTTTTATTAAAAATTGAAGAACAAAAAAGTTACAGATGTTTAAATTATAATTATTATTTTCGAGACTTCATGTGCGATATTTTCTAATATTTTAACCGACTGTTTTGAGATACTTATGTTTAGTGTTGATATTGAAGCATAAATGTTGTAATTATTAGTTAATTCAAAAAATTTAGAAATTCCATGGTTATCTAAGATGTTCGACGTCTTCCAGAACGTTGTTTTTGTAAGTTTTGCACAGTGCCGTCGGTTTCAAACTTACGGTATCTCGTATACGTGCAAAAATATTAGAAAATATCGTACATGAAGTCTCGAAAATAATAATTATAATTTAAACATCTGTAACTTTTTTGTTTTTCAATTTTTAATAAAAATAATTACATATTTAGATTCAGGAGAAAATTCTTTATTAAAAAACATATAAAAAGTAATATATTTATTATCCTCATAGTTGGTATTATCGAACAAAGTGGGTATACATTTCTTTGGGACACGCTGTGTATATATATATATATATATATATATATATATATATATACACACTCGTATATCATATTGTTTTAAACAAAATAGAGGCCTTTATACGGATGGTTTGCGATTACGGATACGGAGGAGATTGTAGACACCAATCGATCAGAGAAGTACTCCGGGGAGGACGTTAGGCAGGAGACAGGGAATGCTGAAACTCCCTTTCTCCTGTCACTGTCCTCCTTAGATGATCTTTTTCTGTGTCTTACCTACCCTGTGAGCAGTCCAGCATGCTCTCAAACATACACTTTTCCCTCTGTTCTTCAGTACACACACGCATTTTGCACACTACACTGTTTTCAAAATTTATATACAAAAAAGGCATCGTGAATTTCGAAGACCTTGATTTCGGCTCTTTCTCTCTCTTAAAAAGGGGGAGGGGGCCATTTTTGCGGCCGCTCGCCCTTGGGCCCCACCCACATTCTACACAAAAAAAATTGTGGTTTTTGGTCCAGTTTGTGTAGAGCAAGCCTAAAGTAGTACGAGTGTGACTATGATTGATACGAGTAAATTCGTGCTGCCTTAGGGAGGAAACGCAAACTTGCGGTGCATTTTGCTCCTGAAGATTCATGAACCAGGACCGATAATAACTGGGGGTGTCTGCGATACAAACTAACGAAAATTACAATCAATTGAATACGGATATGAATGTTCTTTGGACTAGAGTGGACTAACGCAAACGATTGTTGCTTTCAGTGGTGATGAATCACGTACGAAAGCCTCATTAGTACTTTGACCCCTTATTTGCTTGGCAATGCTGCTGCGAGCTGCTCGTACCCTGAAATGGACGTATGTGGGAACTGGTGCTCTATGTAAAAAGATGTTTAATTCTTCATACTTCCGCTTAAACTCTGAATGCATCGCTGATTAAATACATATATCATTAACACAATTACAGTATACTCCTCCATATAACCATGCCACTCATCTTTCATTAGCAAAGCAACAACCCTCGTACCTTTTTTCTCCTCTCTTCAGACACGATTTCACGATTTTTATTCTTTCCCATTCTATATAATCATTCCCTTTGAGCTTTGTTTCGCCCAGATCAGGTGAGTCGGAACGTCCGTCCCGACAAATCTTGACCATTTGCACCCTCTTTGCATCCTCATTTATGGTTCTAACAACTTCACACTCTGCCAGATGAGCTCGCAAAACTTGCAATGGCAGCATTGGCAGTCGTGTTGCCCAAGTTTGAAGCGTGTTGCGCTATTTGTAGGAGAATATTTTTTCAGAGATGAGACCCCGTCAGCCCAATTTCCACTGTTGTGACGCACAGGGGAGGAGAGGTTATGCCCGATCTCCAGACTTGAGATTTCGACTTGAAAGACTTTCAGGAAGGCGAAGAAGCTGTTTTAAGAACCGTTATTTTCTGTAATTCATTTCAATATATACTCCAATTGTATTCAAGGACGGAATAAGAGTGCCTTGGGCCCCGGGCGGTACCTCAACCATGGGTTTCCCTACTCCCCTTCCCATCCCGCAGTAATAGACATCAGTGAACTGAGTTAGAGTGCACTATGCCGAGTATGCATCGGGTCAAAGTCAGGTCAGGTCTACATCTCGTGTTCTCATTGGTAATATGAAGAAGCTTATTTCATATTTTATTATGTTTAAACAAAATGATAACGTGACGAAACCCTGTAGAAGCAATAAACAACAACACTTTAATGAAAAAATCGTTACATTTTGAAATTAAATCGACAATGACAACAATTTAGAACAATACAGCGCAAGTCATTTGGAAGACCATCATTTGTCATTTGCATTCCATTTTCTCGGCAGAGGCGCGACATTACAGTGATCTTTTCCTACTTCTTTGCCGGCTAAACTCGTAAATGATTTTCGAGAAGTCAAGTCCTCACAGTTATTCGCTCTCGATGCTCTTCATTGAAAGACTATTAAGTAGGTTTTGTCCCATTTGATTCCTGACCTCATCCTTAATGTGTTTTAGTTTCGAGAAGGACCGCTCACTACTGCAATTTGATACCATCATCGACAGATATTATATCCGAAGAGCTATTTCACTGTTAGGAAAGGTTTGGGTGAGGGCGTGTGTTTGGAGGAATTGGTACATTCTCAACTCTGCTGACTGAATTTGTTTCACACAAATTGAGGTTTGAAGCTCTGTTGAGGATGCCACCCAGCCAGCCAGCAAAATGGGTAAATTAATTTTCAATCGTAGGTTCCAGATCGTTGGGATAGGAGTGGACAAGATTTGCTGCGGCTTGTTTGATCTCAATGAGTCGAGAGAGAGGCTAGTTTGGACAGGAATCCAAAGTTATAGTTGATTTCCTTGTGCGCTTCAAGTCGGTGTTTCAAGGCACTGATTAGCTGATCAATGATGATAAGGAACACCTCAGTTTTGAATTTTTCTTTGTGTGACATCACAGTGTCTTCAGCATCTCCATCGTCATAGCGGCGGTTGCGCACCCGGACCCGCCTTTGGGCTGAATTGTACTCGTTATGGGCACACAGTTTAATCCCTAATTCTTCGGAGTCTTCAAACTCTGTCCGTTGTGTCTTGACAAAGTCAACAAGGGACGCGAGTAAGGACACCACGACATTAAGATTTAAGCTGGTCTCTTCAAGCGAGAGACTGGTCTGGTGAAAGCGCTTGAAGACTGTGTTCCAAATAACAATGAGAATAACTGCATCCAGTTTGTCAAGGATCGACTGCGCTTCATTTCGGCACTGAACTTTCTGTTTCACGTCAGTTAGGGATTCCAGCACTTCGCATATGGGAGTGTAACCTTTGAGCAGGGCTGCCACTGCTTCATACCTTGCTGACCATCGAGTACCGGAAACTGCTTGACAATAGACAGCCCGAAAGGCTTCAGTTTTTCACAAAGCAAACGCCAGCGATGCGTCGATGCAGAGAGGAAAGTGTACAACTTTTGTACGATGTCGAAGAATCTGACAACTACTGGGCTGCATTCGGCGGCACATTACCCCATAAGGGTGAGTGAGTGAGTGAGTGAGTTGCGCATGGTATAAACGTCGCATATTGGCATTGCTCTCTGATGACAGTTTGAACATTAATGTACTTCCCACTCATGTTTGATGCATTACTATATGATAACATAAGAAAACAATAAAATCAAGGGAAGATAGGCAAGGCCAGATTTGTTACGTGTCATAAGAAATAAAATCTTAATAAAATTGTTGGCATTACAGTATTTCGCAATACGTTATACGTTAGGCCTAGAGGCGGGGCCACCAGCTTGATCTTCGTGTGAAGAGAGACCAACACACGGAACCTGAACGAGGTTAACAAGGTTATTTGCGCCCGAGCCTTCGCGGCTTCGTCTCGACCCTGCTACGCCACTTATGTAACTACTATTTACCCTTACCCTTAATCTGGCCATGCATGGCCCCTCTCGCCCCTTGCCCCTCGTCCCTGGCGACTGTCCCATCCGCTTCCCCCCACCTTCATCCGTAATTGATCGCAATTCTTGAGAAGAGTTCATATCAAAGCGAAAAGGGATGCGTAACAGGATGTTTTTCATGAAGTGAAAGTTTTGCTAAATGATGAATGAACTTGAATGAATATTTTTACTTTTTACAATCACAAATAACATAAATGCAAGATTTGATATTTAGATCTATTTTGTTACGAATGTTGCGCATGGTCAACTTTGCAAATAGACATATTGTAGGAAATTCATAAACAAACAGAGAATTTAGCTTTCATACGCGTTACATATACATATACATATTGCTTATTATACAATCATTTGCGAAAACACTTTTTTTTCGGAGAGTTTGCTTCATACTTATAAAAGCTTAGTTATTTAACACAAGGAGGACGGAAATTTTGCTTTACCTAGAAGGGCGGCAGAGGGTCAAAATGATAAATCATAGTTATTGAAAGAATATTAAGCAAGAACTTGCAAAAAAAAAAGGGTCAAATTGACCCGTTCGTCCTTCTAGTGTTAAATAACCTTACAGTGTAAACAAGAAATTTCGTAAAGGTTTCGAATCGCAGTACCTAAATGAGCTTTTTGTAACCTTAACATTCCAAGTAATAATTGGTTCCTAATATTACCTGTATAGGTGCCATTTATTTATATATATATATATATATATATATATATATATATATATATATATGGGTTAAAAAGAGAGCCAGTAAGTTCCTGGTTAGTGTCTATACGGTTCCCAATTTGGAATCTAATTCTGAGAGGAACCCTTCCTTAATCTATTTTGACACGTAATAGGAAACCAAACGGTTTAAATATTTCCTGTCATACTGAACTTCATCGCTTACAGTATATATAAATGCCGTTGCAAGTAGTTTATAAGGAAAACTTCGTGGAAGAAATATCATTTCAAAATATCATTCAAAGAATTATTATTAATGAAGGAGGGAAATTGTTACACCTAAATTATTACACCTAATTTCGCAATTAGTCCTTAACACTGGAATTATTCTCGTTTTACACGCGAGCGAAGAAGCGCAATAAATTGAGGTGGAGCCCAAAAAATCCAGAACTGGAAATTGCCGTAAATAAATATTGGAAATAAATTAAAATTAAAATTTAATTTCGAGTTAAAAATTACGATTCTTATTTGTAAGGAAGGAAAAAAAACAAAGAATGATTTGTTATACATTCAGTCATTATTTAATTTTAGGCCATTTATGGATTGGTGGTTGAGTAACCGCATTAATTACGCTAATTTTGTTACGCAAATTAATTATACTAATGGACTGAGGCACCCTTGGAATGCCGCGATTCTTTGAGGAATTAATTCCCATTTGACGCCATTTCTATTCCCATTCGCGGTCCCCAAATGGGAATGCCAGAAAAGCGTTTCCCGATTTTGAAAAAAAGTAATAAGGGGTCGCAGTTGCGGGTCTGAGGGGTATTCCCCATGAAAAATTAAAAAAATAGGAAATCCCTCTAATGAAAATAAGAATGGATCAATTTGAGAATTTCCCCTTTGAGGTTTCCTATTTCGGATTTCTCGCTGTTGAGTGAGGAATGACTCGGGAATGACTGAGCAGAAAAGACTATTACGAAGTTCTCGTAAAATTTAAAAACTAAATTCCCGTTAAATGTTAAAGGATAAGGAAGTAAAAAAAAAAAAAATTATTAACATGAAATGAGCATTTAAAAATAAAAACTTTTCTCCTCGAAAGACGCGTTATTAAATTTACCGAAATTAGACTCGGGCTCGTGTGAATTCGCCGGTAATCTGTTGTTTAGAAACACCTGCCCATGTTTTTACTCAGGCAAATCAAGGACGAAAGTTATTTCTCAGAAATTAGATCCACAAAATCGAATTTCATGAAGTCGACGTTCGATCTCATGCGTGTCGACATTAATCAAATTCAACATCATGCAGGGCCAAGCATTTAAAAATTATATGAGAAGTTTATATAATATTTTAACTGTAAGTGATCGACCTACAGGGTGTCCCATAAGTCCCTTTAACCTCACCCTATTCTAGTAGGAAAAGGTTCGGGGGTAAAGGGACTTATGGGATACCTTGTATATGTTACGGGAAATCTGTATAACTAGGGATTTCATGAAATCCCTAAAATGTTCATGGATTTCATGTAATCGCTGCGACCGTCAGCGATTACATGAAATCCTGAAATTTGTAGGGATTTCGTGAAATAACTGATTTTTACGTCCAGTGATTACACGAAATCATTGAACTGATTTTTGTTATCCATAAAAACAAAACGCTGCACAATTTCACGCGTTATATTCCATTTTAAGCTAAAATTCAATTACGAACATTAAAGAATACATGTGTAGCAATGAGTTTGATAGTCATAACTCATAATATACTGTAAAATAAATAGATTACGTTTTTAAAGCAAACGAATTAAAATCTGCTGCCTATCATCTAAAAGTAGAATGACTTGTAACTCAGTCAATTAAAAGTGTTCATCTATTTATTTTTACAAACTAGACTACTGTGGTAACGACTGGCGCATCTGACCTTGCTCTTGAAGCAATTACATCTGTTAGTTTCGCATCGTCTAGACCTCGCACAGTTACACCTAACAAATCCTTGACCACCAGAACTGGACTCTGTATAGCAACCTGGCGTAATCCGACAGTTTGGGTAGATTTGTATTAAACTCTCGTAGCAGACGCTGGAGACATACATCGAACTGATTACGAGAATATTTTGTTTTTAGAATACCAGTTCTTACGGCAACTGTGTACGTGTCGTTTTCGTCACGGTCAATAATCAAGCCCAAAATGCCGCGGGGTTCGCCGCGACCTCTGTCTACTAAAGGTATTGGCACTGCTACATTATTACCTATTTATCCGTGGGCAATTTCAAGGCGACTTCTCTTAACCATTCGCTCAGCTGACGAGGTTCTTGCGACGGCTCACCAGGGGCTGCGGGGGTTAGCACTGACACAAGGTCATCTTCACTCTGCATGCGGTCAATAATTTCAGTTGGCAGGGACGATGAAGTCAGACCAACCTTGACATCGCATCCGAACATTGCGGCGTACGGAGATCTTTTGATGCCCGAATGTAGACTAGAGTTCTTGTGGAATTGTACAAACTTTATCCCTATTGACCAATCATTCGTATTGTTCTCACTCATCCAGGCCACAAGCATATCCTTAATATCGCCATTTGCACGCTCCACCAATCCTTGACTCTGTGGATGGCGTGGTTTACCATGTACCATGACTAGTCTAGGCCACACTATTTTGAGTTCATTTATCACTTCGGCTGTAAATTCGCTGCCGTTGTCACTCTGGAGAATGGATGGGGCACCGATTAGAAGAAAGATATCCAATAATTGATGCGCAACTTCAGCAGCTCGTTTTGACGTCAAGGCACGTAGGATGACAAATTTCGTCAAATGGTCCTGGTAAACGAGGATCCATTTTAATGAGTTCTGCGCCATAGACTGCATATCAATAAGATCAATTTGTCCGCGAGAAGCGAACTCGTTTGATAGAATCGGGCGTACTACAACGCTTTTCGTCATTGGTCGTTTGCGCTTCTTTTGGCACTCCTGGCAGTAGGATTTGAATAGTTGCAGAGCATACTCAGTGATATTGGCATACTTCTTTCCTAGTTCCTTCAGCATACGATCACGCCCACCGTGACCAGTGGCTAGATGTGCCCGTTTGATTAAATCGTAGGTGTCTTCTATGGACACATAATATAAATGACCATCCTCTGGCTGGTGTCGCTTCTTAATAAGCTTTTCAACATCACCACATTGCATTATCTCATACCTAGAAAAAGAAAGAAGACGATAATTAATAACAAATAATAATAATAATAAATTAATCACTAATAATAATAATAGCTATAATTATAACGACGACATTTCAGGCTTAAACATCCAGATTTGCACTCCGGATTGTAATAATAGATAATAATAGACGTACTTGGCAAGAAGGTAGTATTCATGCCGGCTCTTAGAAGTAGTGCTTGCAGCCGCTACTTTGACTTCTTTAATCGTTTCGAAATATTTCTCTTTGGGTATCAACACTTTTTGGCATCCTTCATACTTTTTGTAGAGTTCATTTTTAAACTTTTCCTCGAATGCTTCAGTCATAGTTGTAATCAAATATAAACATTCAAAACAGCGGGATTTATATTGTCTGAAACAAATAGATTATTTTAATTTCAACAGAATATTTTAATTTTACTTTGTTGAGTTTTCTTTTAGTTGGTCAAGACTCCACAATATATCATATGGGATCTACCTATCATCTAGGAATGTAAGTACTAATTTCAAAACAACTTGAGCGGTCGGCAGTCAGGGAGAGAGTGAACTCTCTGCTCCACTAATAGTCCGAGCAATCTACGATAATTTTGGCTGATCGTGGACAAAATTGCAACAGAAAGTTCATATTTCGCAACGCGAAACACTTCTAAACTTCATATCAAAAGTCTACCAAAATCGAATCATGAAAAAGTTGATTTTTGCGTGTTTTAACCCTCGCCCTGCCGGGTGATGGTGGTGGTTCAATTTGACCTCCTCCCCCCTCGGTAGTTCTCACAGATAAAAGTTAAACGCTTACACCTAGGATTTTGAAACTCAGTATACCTTCACAGAAAATGATTAACACAGCTTTTGTGAAAATTTCAAGTCAAGATCAAACAAGGTCATGGAGCTAGGTCAGGTCAAAGGTGAGAGTTTGTTTCAGAGGTGAATACGAATGGAATTTTTTGTCGTTGTGTCGTACGTTATTATTTTAGACTTTAAACATCTTAGATAGTTGAATTATCATATGTATGGACACTTTCAAATGCAAACACTGTGCTACAGTGCAAGGGGGAGGGAAATTTCACCCCCTAGGAACAGTTACCTATGCGGATAGTATATGGGTATTTTAGTGCTTTTAGAATAAAAACAAAACACAAAATTACTTAAAATAGTAATTTATTTTGTTGTAAGGTGTCAGATATATGTATCGCATACACGCGCACATGTACACACGATGCAAACACACACATATATGCACATAAAAACACACACGTTTCCTCAGAGGTAAATAAGGCACAAAATAATAAACGACATAAACCTTAATTTTAAAAAAATTTGGGTTTCATCAAGTTTATATTGAGAGTCTGATGTACCTATAGTTCCAGTGACAAAGGAGGGAACAAGCAGACAATTCATCTTTGAAGGACAAAGTGACTACTTCCAATTCACAGCTCATCATTCACTTGCAGATCCAGCTGAGGGGAATTCATACAACTGACACCCTTACATTTACCGCACATCGGAGAACATTCTAGTCCATGTTTTCTGCATGTACACTCACCATTGTACAGCGTGCCGTTCTGCAGTCAGCTTTACAATTGCATCTGATTACTTTCAGAAGGTGTTCTGGAGCAGGCAGTTTCTCCGTTTGTAAAGCCACCACTTTCTTCTTAACGCTCTATCCCCATACTTCTGGAACCAGATCATCCCTACCTTTCCATACCTGAACTTGATAATAAACTCGCAGATTATGGTTTCTTGTAGCTGCAGATGTTGGTGGAATACTTTCTGGCTCTACACACTTTGCACTTGTTGCAACTTTCTGAAAGATTCTAGTCAGTCGAAGAGACTCTAAAAATTCATCAGGTTGTCCTCCGTATAAATAGACCCGAGCTTTCTCTCCTCCCACAGTTATATATCATAATTCGTGGTAGCATCAGCACGATCAAACACTACGGCCTGACGTCGGAACTCCGCATCAGATTGGAATTTTTTCGAGGACCAGCCTTTACGAAGACCGAATATCTTGATGTTGTGTCACAGCCCAAACTAGCATGTATGTATAGAATGTTCTTACAAACTTCCCCAAGCTCTTTCTTTGTGCGAATGATGTCCCACACCTTTACCCCACCTTTTGTGTTCCTCTTCACCTCCGGCTTTACATATATCTCATGACTAAGGATATCTGCGTGATAACACAAGAGAACACTTAAGTCTGTGTCGTCACCAACAACTACTGTTGGCCTTTCCACCGCAGATTCCACCACTGACATCACTATAAGAATATCTGCATCTCCTTCTGCATGGATTGTCTTATGCCATTAGCTTCCAGTTGCTCCGCCATCATATCAATGAATCGCTGCTTGTTGGACGTGTTGGCCAGGAAATGTTGTTTCTTCATGCTCCTCACCATGTCAGAAACAAATTTCACATTTTTCCAACTTGGCCTTTTGTGCGTCTGAGATGAGTCGTGTTCTTGGTTGATGGCTGGTCATTGTAGCCATCAAAAACAACAGCTGCACTTTTCCCATATTTCTGGATGACACAGTCAACATACGTCTGACAGACTGCCTTTGCAGTAGTGACCCTCCATCTAGCACATACTGAACTTCTTCAGGGATACAGTATCTTTGGCAGACTTAGAGCCAGAGTGCATCCAAATGACATCTGCCAGAGCTAGTTTGTTAGCCTCTCTCATCAATCCATCCGTTCTAAATAATGCGGGCGGATGAGTACACAACTCAGAGGTGAACAATGATGCTACTTCTTTCTGCTGATACCATGCCCCTTGCAGCGGAAATCAGGCGCTGAAAAAGCAGTTGGGAGTCGACCTGTACCACATCATCAGCAATTTTCAAGGAAGTTTATGCACTAAGTGTAACTGCTTGAGCTTTCTTTTTTAATGAAAACGCGTTGACATCGTTTCCATTCATCGAATCAATAATCCTTCGGCAAATTTCCTTTGCTCTGTCGACGTTGATTGCTTCATCCGCAGTAACCCCCGTAGCCACACTGCACAGAGCGGAATCATCATTGAATGGGTTTCTTGCTACAAGAAACTCCACAACCTTCATCATATCATTGTGATCTCTCCTCTGTCTTGCCTTACTGCTTTCTTTGTGTTGTTCACTAGAAACATAAACCACACCTCTGAACTCTTGCATCGCACGATTTACTTCGCCGCACGCAGGTGTTGATAATAGCCAAACTATTCTCTGCGTTTCGGACATTCCCCTTCCTCTGGTCAATTCACCACATGTTTTCACACTTCTCATCAGCACTTGTTCAACCACAAGATCAGTAGATAAGCCACCCCAGAACCTGTCAGATCTTCTAATCATATGATATCCATTCTGGAAATATCTGAACACTTCTGGATGATTATGTTCTAACTGAAGCATATTTTGAAGGTAAATGTACACAGATTGTGTCCAAAGGCAGCAAAGTAAGGTAGCATATCCGATAGAGCTCTTAAATGGAGTGGTTAATTTCCAGTTCTCTCGGTTTTAATAAACTGCCTTAGTACATCCAGCATATCCATGTATTGTAACCACAACTTGGAAGTTCTTAGAGAAACCAACGAATTCATGCACCGCACTAATTTGTCCTGCAATTTAGTTAGTACGTCCTCTGAGCAGGCAGTTTCTATGTCCACTTCATGTGAAATGAGCTTATCTAAACTATCACAGGCTTCTTTCAGTTCATTGGGTAGCTCTTCACATTCTTGTATCTCGGGAGAAATGTTCTGACTCACTTTATCCTTCAAAGAGTACTCCAAAATTTCCTTAACTTCAGTGGAGTCACTGTCACTGCGTGAATCCTGGTGTTCAGATAAATTTTCACCCAATGATATTCCGCTCTCAACTACTCTTGTCTCACCAGTTAGCTCATCCACCGGGTCGTTCTCTTCTTGATCACGTGTTTTATGCGTTAGCAGAGGAATGTCAAACATTTTGGACACAAACAAAGCATACAGTGATGCTTCTACAAGAAAGTGACCTCTTCCAGCCCTTGTAATAGCCTTGCCACTCAACATATGATCAACGGCGTTTTGAGCATAAATTATCCCTAGTAGTTCATCTAGTCCTGAATCACCCATCAGATGACCAATGCTTCCAAAAAAACTCATCTCTACATGAAGGGCGCCAAGTCAGAGAACAATGTTATGGAGAATACTGTTACTAGGTTCACCCTTCTGTATCTGCATCGACTTCCACTACAGAGGTTGATCATGTGAGGACTGGAGTTATTCCATACCGCCTGGCTTGCTCACTGACAAAACACATCGTCAAGTAGATGCATGATTCATTACTTCATGTCGATCATTGACATAAACACAACTGATGATACCCCAGGGTGAGGTCCGTGCTGTACCATTTGCATAAAACCATTCCAGGATGGCCTAGATGGATGCAACAATCAAGATGTCTTCCACAGAAGATCAATATTGGAAGTGCTGTCATCTGTTGATAAGTAGCTGCTCGTATTTCAAGCTCATTTCACCACCTGATGGCTGCTTATGGAATTTGATGTCAATTTTACCAAAAGCAGCTATGTCCTCTAATGAAACAGTTACTCTAGGTATGGTTTGCTTGGATTGAGTTCTAGGTGTCACAGTAGTAATAGTGCCCATACCATGAAATGTGTTGAAGCCATTAATGTTCCTGATGTTGTGGTCTACATTGTCTGCAACATGTTGTACAAACTGTACTGGTATGAATCCCGGAATTTCGGTTTCTTGATGTACTGTAGCACTGCGTTCACACTTCTTCACTTCCTTATAAGCAGAACGAAATCCGTGTTCTTGTAGCGAGTCAATGAGGAATCCTGACCCAGAATGATGATGCATCTGGACAGCAAGACCTATCTGCAATGGAGCTACAATAACTCGAGGGCGAACTGACTGCATTACAGCTTATCCCATGGACACAACTTTGATACTAGTGTCTTTTCCAACAAACATGTTCTGCAACAGAATCTTCACTGTATGTGGAAGATACTCGATTCCTTTATCAGGAGATTACATGTCATTAGAGCGTGGATAGTTATGACTCTGTGCTTTGAGTTTTATATAATTTTTAATCAGTTGAGCGGCGGTTTAAATGAGAACTCTTCTCCGATTCAGAGTCTTCCTTTTTGGGGAGAATGTCGAAATCATGCAGAATTGCTGCTGCAGTACGTCTGAATGTCATATTTGGTTTACCATCGATTTCTGCAATTATTATTTTGTCGCCAAAATGTTCACTTAGTCGCCTTTTCGTGTGTTTTGCACTGTATGGTGCAATATCTGTACCTTTGAGCAGTTCCTCCATCTGCTTTACCATGTCAATGGTTAACTGCTCTTCATCATTATTTTCAATATAACTTGTTACTTGAGCAAAAACTGTCTACCTGTCAACATCTGATAGGCGACCTCTCTTTTTTCCCTTTTGAAGAACCTGCACTATCCTCTGCATGAGCCTAGGGTATTCCTTTACTAGTACGAAAGTTCACACTACAATCCTGATGGTATACCGCATCTGCTGCATGGAGATCTTGGCAGTATTGAATTCTACCACGAACTACGTGTATATCAGAGCAGTCATCTTGGCGTTTTTGGCACGTTTCTAATATCATGTCTTGAAAATCCTTAGTGCCCACCGGGAAAACTGTGCTGCGTTCCTTACTCTGTTTTCTGCCCATAAAACAGATAGTCCTTACCGAACTGGAACTGAGACTTATCTGAACGAAGATTGTGGGAAGTAGATGGTTCTGATGTACCCACTGACTTTTTCTTCAGAGAGATATATTTAGGATTGGTGTAATTTTTACGACATTCTGTACGCACTCTGTGTCCCGGTTTTACAGTTATATTATCTTCTCTCTCTTTACTCGCATTGTTTATGCCATCATTGCCCTTAGCACGCAAAGTTACCGTATCACGCCCATCATTTAAAGCGTCATTGCATAAAACAGACATCCATCTTTCGAATATTGCAGTTCTATACTCGTGCAGTCGAGAAGTGAGAACTTGGCTTTCATTGCCGCATTGAGCCAATAAGAATCTAAAACAAAAGAAAAACATAATTAGCTACTACCACAAACATCACCACCATCACCACTACAGTACTAAATAAGTGCATTTTTATGAAAAAGTACACCTTATTTTGCGTGCCTGCGTACAAAACTACTTATTTAGAAGGAATAGAGAGATTTACTACACTTGATATTATTTTTATATAAAATTAAACCCGTTGAAAAAATTATTGTTCATTGAGAAATTTAATTTTTTAACATTTTTATGAAACACTGTATTTGAAAAAATACGACATAGAAATTTTCGTATTTTCCATGCACAGACCTTGGTAGACTTTTAGTATGTTATAAAGTATTGTTTTGTATGAAAATGCTACAAAAAATTCTGTTGCAATTTTGTCTCAGTGTTTCAGTAGATTTCTTGGACTATAAGCCGCCAACTCAGCTGACAGTTGCTATCAGCGCCACCTACCGTTAACAGCTCGTTAACAATTTGTGAGAGTGGTTACTATTTACTGGAGAATGTGTTAGCTGCAGGGCCGTGCAGAGGGGAGGGGAAACAGGGGCTTGAGTTCCTGCTTTTTTCCCTCCATGACTCAGAAGTGCCCTTTTTTCAGTAACTTTTTTATCTTGCCTTAGTATGGTGAAAAAAGAAATGGGCCTTTCCTGTCAAAAGGGGGGGGGGGGGGTCACACTTCTATATAGGCTATTAATTTAAGTTAGCGAGTCCAAAAATTTGACCCCGGGAACGCATCCCCCATTATAACACTAAGTATATGGGAAAAATGTGTCCCATTTACAACACTTAAGGACTTATCAACGAAACATATTAGAATTTTCATGTTTTTTTTTATTTACACTTAATATTTAAGTACGGGCGACTGACTCACAGGAAGAGGAAGGAGCCGGACTGCACTCTGTCCGCACATATTTAGTTAGTAATTTGTATAACTAATTTATGTAAAAAATCTGAAAAACACAATAAAATTACTAGTTTACGTTAAAACTCCTCTCTCAAGACACATCACAATGTACCTACCACCTGGCTGTGAAATTATTCAGACCACCAAAGAGGTGAGCTACGTCGTAGCCAATGTCATAACACCGTTTCCCGTTTGATCAGCGAAGTTAAGCGACATTGGGTCTGGGTAGTAGTCAGATGGGAGACCGTCCTCCGCGTCCAGATTATGTAGCGACCAGTATTTCGGATCCCACGTAAAGCTGTAGGTCCCCTCCGTCATATGACCTTACACGTTACGAAGGAGGTTAAACAACCTCGATCATTATTACCCAAAGAGGTGCCCTTTTTTGGCCTTGAGCCCCTTAAATGTTCTCTGCACGGCACTGATTAGCTGCGTTAAAAATGATCATCTATCGATAGTGTCTATCGATATATCTACTCACTCGTTCTATTTTAGCTCATTCTTATTAAGATATTAACTTACGATAACTTCGTAATTATCTATCTATCGATCTATCTTTCGGTAAGGTAGTTCTATGATTTATTTTAACTTATACTTGACCTTAACTTATATAACTTATATTCTTGATCCACGTAACGCTGAAACTTTATTAAATTAATTTTTTACCGTAACCCAAACCATTCTAGTCGATTTCATATCTAGCTTCTATCCTTTTCCTAACCATTATTCTGAGGTTTCTAAAGGAAACCTGTCGAAATTATGGGTGGAAAAAATTCAGAAGTTCACGTTAGTTACATTTCTTCAACATTACACACATTCGCTGATACGCAGTTAGGGAATTCGTGTAACAAGATATCCTAAAAATCAGTGATTTCGCGTAATTCCTAAAATACTTAGGGATTTCACGTAATCGTTGACGGTCGCAGCGATTACATGAAATCCCTGAACACTTTAGGGCACTTTAGGGATTACGTGAAATCCCTAGTTACGCAGATTATCCGTAACATATATAGTATACTGTACGCATATTTCAGATTTTAAGTGAAAATGCCTAATCTACTAACCAAACCGAACGTAACCTAATTTAACTAACTTAAACACGAATGAATAGACCCGCATAAGATAGAATTTTTTTTTAACCATCTATTTAGAGGATTGACAAAATTAAATAGACACCTTTGGCTTTTCTATAGTTTTTTTTTTATTTGATAATAAAAGCGAATAAATAATAACAAATATATTGAAATAACATATTTAGAATCGTGACGCTTTCCTCTTTGCGTTACGTAAAGGTTGACACCACAAGTTCTGGCATTCCATTGATGATCTTTGCCATTTGTTTTAGAGGACGATTATCGTGGTGTCTATTTACTTTTGTCGACCCTCTGCGCGTGTTCAGAAACTTCGCGTTCGACTGTGCGCAGTTCGATTTTGCTTCGCTACATTTTCTTTATTAGAGTGTTGCGCGTAAGAGACGATGGGCAGTTTCTTTTGAAATTTATCTTTATTTGGTAAAAATGAATATTTCAGTATTACGTAGTACAATATTACGATAATTTTCTTACAGATTACATTTAGGTTGATGAAACACTATAGAGTAATTAAGCTACGGGGGAGAATTTGTTTCATTAATAAACAATAAACTTATCGAACAATTAATGCTTTACTTACTAAAAGATAAGCCGGAGCCTCGTATAAGCGAAGCGAAGATACCGAGATCGGGGGTTCGAATCGCGATGATGCTGGTATTAATAATAATAATAATACGGAAGTTAGAGCAAATGGGGTCGCATTAGTTGGCTTGAGCGCGGTGCCAGTCTGACCCTCGTAACTGATTTTTACAAAAAAAGATAAATTTGCCTTTAGTAAACAGTTTAAGAAAGAGTAATTTTTTGTTTTTGTTCTAATTGAGGACAAAACGAATCTAATGACGCGGAAAACGCACCAATATAAAAAGAGCCGAAAAGTTGTTCATGCTAGAAAAATGTTGCTTCATTCCCGCAACCAAGTTATAATTGGCACTAGGTGAGTTTCCAATTTACTAGGTTACTATTACACTGACCGTACCATTTAATATATATATATATATATATATATATATATATATATATATATATATATATAATATTATATATTCGTGTAATGGATTTATTTGTCAGTTCTCCGATTCATTTAAGGTGTTGAAATGTCATACAGTAAAAAACAAGTCATTTAGGTAAAATTATAAATAAAGAAAAAAAAATATATATATATATATATATATATATACCGGGTGTCCGAGAATTATCTGTACAATTTTTGGCTGTTATTAAAAGTCAACCATGAAGTGTAGAAATTCCAGTGTTGTCCCATTTTACAGAGAATCTCATTAAGTTTTTTCTGATACCACGTTTTGACAAGCTTTTTAGAAATGTACGCGGGTGACAGACATTGATGATTTAAAAGCAAGAATCACAGCTGCTATTGAGCGAATTGATGTGGATATGCTGCAGCGTACATGGCAACATTTGGAGTATCGATTGGATGTTTTGCAAATCACTAATGGTGCACATATCGAATGTTTGTAACAACGTTACTTTAATAAAAGAAACTTTTGAAAATACAGATTCTAAATAATCTTGTTTAAGAATTTTACGTGTGTTATCAAGAATTTTATTAAAAGATGAAATTGTACAGATAATGTTCGGACACACTGGAATTTCTAAAAAACTTGTCAAAACTTGGTATCAGAAAAAACTTAATGAGATTCTCTGTAAAATGGGACAACACTGGAATTTCTACACTTCATGGTTGACTTTTAATAACAGCCAAAAATTGTACAGATAATTCTCGGACACCCGGTATATATATATATATATATATATATATATATATATATATATATATATATATATATATATATATATATATATATATATATGGCCGGGTTAAAGTCTTGGTAGGCCCTAGACACTCAAAATAGTAGGCCTCCAAAATAGATCTATAGATAAATATTTGCATTGTATACAATGTATAGGTCCTATAATATAATCATAGATCTATATAATATATGACTATGATACTTTGATATTATGACTATGATATTTTATCTATGATACTTTGTTTATGATACATACTTCGATACTAAGATACTTTGATACTATAATAATTCTTTGACTATATGATACTATCCGTGATGAAAATAAACATATCACAATGGATGAAATATGATGAAATTATTTAGCAGAACTAGTCAACTCATTTTTGCTATTTATAAGGCTGCATTTGCATCTTCACTCGCACTGCTACACTCTCAATTGAGAATGAGCTTTTGCAAAAAGTGAAATTTGAAGATGTAATCCATGATTTTGGTAAAAAAAAAAGAAGAGCCGCAAACTTAATGTTTAATGTACATTTACTTAAGTCATATTATACCTGTAACTAAGATTTAAATCACCCGCGTGTGTGTACTGTAAAATGTAGCACACTTTAAATACTTATAAAGGGAGTTTTTTAAAATACATTTCATTTCAAAATGTAATAGAATCCAGACATTATTAATTGTTTTTGTCAACGCCTGTTTTCAAACTGACGTCCGTTCTGGTCCAGGCACTGCTGATAACGCGAAGCAATGGAATCGCAAACATCACGAAATTTCGTTTGGTATTTGTGCATTCTCGTTCAATGGCTGCTCTCAATTCAGCGACTGTTGCAGGTTTTATAGCGTAGACTTTGTCTTTTAAGTATCCCCATAAAAAAAAGTCTAGTGGTGAGGTCTGGTGAACGCGGAGGGTATTCTACGAAACCCCTTCGTCCAATCCACATCCACATCGTGCCAAGTACCACTCGCAATACTCCACTCTTCGGTCCGGATCATCATCTTCATTAATAGCATGGACTAATCTTGGAATGTAACTTTTCCATTGACAGCGCTTCAAAATGCGTTGGACAGGACGATTCTGAAATTCCTACCTCACGACTCGCTTGCCGCACAGATTTTCTTGGACTTTGGTGATACGTTTCCAGTACTCTTTCTTTCTTTGTGGGGCTTGTCGATGTCCGTGGTCTTCCGGAACGCTTCTTGTGGACATTCTGAACAGTTCCATCGGCTTCAAACTTATCTCTAATTCGAGTGATGGTAAGTCGCGTTGGTGGATCTGTTTGAAACTCCCTCCTAAACTGTCTTTGCACTTCAACTGCGTTTTCACACTTCCAGTAGCATTTTAGAATGAATTTCCTTTGTTCAAAGCTTAGTCTGACTGCCATTATTAATTCTAATGGGTTTAACTTGGAAAGAAAGAAACATCAATTGAGCTATCAGCTGTTAAAGTGTGTATACATTTTTTTGGGACGCCCTGTATATATATACACTTCAACATTTGTAGATGTATTATAATAAAAAGGTTTCGTAAAGTAATTCAATTAAAGCAAATTAATTATTAAGCTTGATTTAACAGTTTCCTTTTCTCATTTTTGAGTCAGCTAAGATTTTTTAACGGCCAAAACCTTTTCGTAGGCCCTTGGGAGTTTCGTAGGCCATAGGCACTGTGCCTATTGGATAACCCGGCCCTGTATATATAGCTTAAAATTAAACTACAGGTTGATCCAAAAAGGTGCTCCCAGAAATAACGTGATACATAAATATTTTTGGGAACACGTTTTTGGATCACCCCTTATAAAAATATATTAAAAGATTTATGATAATAATAATAATAATAATAATAATAATTGCAGTTCGTCTTCTTTAAATATTCTTTCTCAAGATGAATTATTATAGATTTTGCAATTGACTTCGCAATTAAGAAGCACTTCCTTCATTTGCATTCAAAGGCAAACGCGAGATTAAGAATTCAAATATAAGAAATAGTCTTCTTCCTGCTATATTTTAAACGTACACACACACACACACACACACACACACCACACACACAGCGTCATTGTATTGTGTAATATTATTAGTCGAAATAGCAGGTTTTGAAGGGCCTATTGTTTCACAAATATGCAAATAAGTGCAACACAATGTGATGAGGCTGATTTTTTTTGTCTTGCGCAATTTATTTCAGAGAGAGAGAGAACAGTATGTTATATATTATATTAAAAGTAAAATATCCAATGTGACAATATGAGAGATATTTAACATAAAGTTAACTCTAATATGCTAATGAAAACTGCTATATAAAAAGTGTTTCAATTGCAGGAAGATGAAACGACCGCATATGGAAGTCTAAATTACCTAAACTTCAATTAAAAACAGTCATTAACCATATCTAACCTAAAAAAAATTCAAGTCCGTTTTGCTATTTAAATAATCACGACAATATTTAGCATACACACAGAGCTCATCGCCACACGAACATTCGTATAGCGACACTAGCAGTGTCGCTACTGTTTGACCTTTTTTTTTTTTTTAAATAAAATCACAATATATCATGTAAAGGGGATATAATGAAGGTTAGGTTACTCTCGGTTAGGCTTAGTAGCTTACATTAAATTAATTATGTTAAATGTCGCCATCCACGCTT
Source organism: Bathynomus jamesi (assembly GCA_023014485.1). NCBI lineage: Eukaryota > Metazoa > Arthropoda > Malacostraca > Isopoda > Cirolanidae > Bathynomus > Bathynomus jamesi. The sequence continues at coordinate 1,312,227 of JAJOZX010000346.1, read as the reverse complement.
AAACATGTGCAAATGTCGCGGTCTTATGAAGTAGCCAAACGTGTGTGTGTGTGTGTGTGTGTGTGTGTGAGGGCAACAAACCTAACTAAAATCACCCCAAAAATATATATACGTATATTCTAAACTGATTTGTGACTGCCTTTACAAACATTATTCCTTCTTAATATTAATCTCGTAGATTGGATTTAAAGGTTAAAATAAATTGAATAAAATAATTATTAATCCTGATTAAAAAAAAATAAAATGAAAACCATTTTTGTATTTTTTGTAATGATGTTAAATAGAGAAGCGAGCCAACTAACCAAATTGGATTTTGGAGCAGTTACAACATGAGCTACAGACGAATCAATCAAGGGATTTTTTTTTTTTAAACAAATTTTGTGAGTCATGTAAAAATAACTGAAGACAAAGGATTTTTTTTTTTTTTTTTGGTGTGTGACAAAAATTACAGTGTAAAGTTTGTAGATAATATTGTTAAAATTATGCGGAAGTTATTTGTGGTATATTTAGGAAGACATTTTAGAAACTGATGTACACCAGCACTATATATATATATATATATATATATATATATATACACACACGGTATATATATATATATATATAGTTTAGTTTTACTTAATTCTTCTCGTACAGGTGACTCACCTTTTTCATTTGAGTCTCACTTCTGTTTGGTACGTTGCCATGTATACACACACTAGTGTGTGTGTGTGTGTGTGTGTGTGTGGCAAAGTTGGGAAGATATTTCTATGAATTCAACAACAATTACCTTCCTTACACTTTAAGTAAACACTGCTGTAATATAAATAAGCACATATATATATACAGTATATGGAATGAAGTTCACATTTAAACATGAGATGAATGAATGAATGATGTAAATCTAGAAGGAAAAAGAAAAAAAAAAGATTCCAAGTCCTTTCGTGTATTCAGCAATACACCTCGTCAGGGTCCTTCCCCGACGAGGTGTATTGCTGAATACGCGAAAAGCCTTGCTTGGAATAATTTTTTCTTTTTCCTTGTGGATTACATCATATATAGGGCTTATATATAAGGGTTCACGAGAGCAAATAGACATAGGATGATTGTCATAAAAACAAGTGGCAAACCTCATGAATGGAATGTTAGAACCTATGTCATCTTTACATAATGGGAAAGCAAACACTATTTTAAATATTATCATTCAATAAATCCGTTATTATTTATTCACTTTTATTATCAAATCAAAAACTACTGAAAGAAAACCAAAGGCGTCTATTTACTTTTGTCAGCATCTGTATGTATATATATATTATTTATTTAGCTTAAAACAGCACTTCACTGTGTAAAAGTTTTTACTACATACGGATGCAGGTTCATCCAGTCTGTGGGTTTCATCAGCCTATATTTTATTCCACCTTTTACACGCACAAAACTAAGTTATACATTGTTGTAGCTTCTTTATCACGCGTAAAATGAAAATTTCTAGAAATAATTCAAGAAAATACTAGACAAATACCGATATTATAGACGAAATGGTACAGGTTCAAAAACAGTTCTATGCTTTACTCTTTCTCGACTGTTACTGCGATGAAGTGCAGTGTTCCGGCCACACTAAAATACTATATATATATGTTTACCTTCGTATTGATTTCATTCGTTTTCTTTTACTTTAGGAAATTAGAAAACGAAATTATTGCGGAAACGAATGTATATTATTACATTTATCCTTTTGTTGAAATTCGGAAGAAAGAAAGGCGATCCTTCACTCAAGTTTTGAGTTTTCAGTAATTAATTTGTGTTTCTTTGAAATTATCACTACTTATTATACTGTATTATGAATTTGTATTATATTATTAATTCAGTAAAAATAGTGATATTAAAAATTATAAACGCTTATAAATCATTATTATTATTATTAAAAAATATAAATAAATACAATATTAAATATTGTCAAAATTTTTTTAAGATTTAAGACAAAGTATTTGGGCCATAGTGCTGTAATCGAGACCACCATGGCCGAAACCGAAACCGAGACCGAGACCATATGCAATTTTTGCATGTATTCAATATTATGTAATGCCTAATTCGTAAGCTCTGTATTTCACATTCAGGAATAAAGATTCTTAAAGAGGTTATCAAGTAACATTGGCAAAATTTACTCAGAATTTATTCACAAATTCATAGTTTGTGACATTTTTCAGCAGTTAACTGCCTACTTAAAACAAGTAGGCAGGTTAAAGGTTTTGATAATGTTGACACCCAAAAATTTTTCACCTCCAGGAATGCAGACAGAACTCGCGGTAATGGTTCCAAATTAGTGGGTAAACATTTTAATTCTAATGAAGCTAAACATTTTTTCTAAAACCATATGGTTAATTTGCGGAATGGATTGCCAGCCAGGGCAGTTCAAAGTAATTCGATCAAATCCTTTAAAAAGAAACTAGATGCTTATCTTGCCTTAAATTCCAGTTGGAAGCATATTTTAGCGCGTAGAAATATTGTAGAATTTTCATTTAGATTTTTCCTCCTTTTTACTTTAAATTTTTCACTTTATTTTTAAATTTCTTTCCTTCCTTTCAACCTCTTTTCTCTGCTTTGCTTTAAACCTTTCACTCGTCTTTAAATTTTCTTACTTCCTTTATCTTTAACCTTTTCTAGCCTTGTAGGGACCAGCCGGTCTGTTGCTGTATGGTGGCCTTTGTATTCCTTTGTGTAGGATAAGTGTTCGTTGCTTTGAGGAACATCACAGTGATGTAGTCGAGACCACCATGGCCGAGACCGAGACCGAGACCAGAAAAAAGGTCTCGAGACCGGTCTCGAGTCCTACATCACTGCTGGGCCACATACTAACTGATGATCTTTCAAATGACTGATATTATGAGACAAGGCAGACAATGTGTATGCTCAGGAAATATTTTGATTAGAAAATTTCATATGTGTACAATAGATGTTAAGGTGACTTTGTTCACAAAATTTTTTAACCCATCCTAGTTGCCGGCTCAAGGCCCTGGCTAACCGAGCGGTTGCCCGGGTCGCAATGCGCTGGGGACCCCAAAATACGGAGATAAAAAACTTAATAAATGAATAAAAAGAAATCCGAAATATAAAAATCGTCTAATATGAAGTCAAATTGTTGAGGAGTGTCTATTTTATTTCTTATTGTTGTGGTGAAGAGACCTATTCTTTATTATTCCTTTATTTATAGTTTTTTTTATCATTATGAAACAATTATTAAAATGGTAAAAAGTCTTAAGGGTGATGAAATTCAATTTCCTCGGGAGCTGACGAACCTCGAGCCGGTACTCTGTACCCCCAATGTACACAGTTCACTTGTAGTGGAAATACAAGATGTATAATATGAGGAAGTTGTATGTGGCTTATAACAATGTATCAAAGCTATTGTTAAGAACTCATAGGTTTATAAATGGTGTTCCTTCTCGTGCCAGTATATTGTTTGTAGTCAATAATGTACCTAATTGTTCCAGTGTGACGCGCAATTTTGTATATAGATTTATCACTAGTCTTGGTGAGTCAGTTAATAAGATAATAGAAGCCATTGTTAATGTTAGAAAATCTAGAAGAGGAATAGCCATTGTTATCTCAAAACTATATGATGACTAAACTGATCAATGCAATATTGCTTGTATATATTAAGTCAAGGTATATATATATACATCTCATAACTGTAAGGTTAGTGAATTGGAATTCAGTTTGGTAGTTTAAATAAAGGATTGTTGCAACATGCAATGGCGCAAGTTGTGTTGTTGTAAGGTTTAGAAAAAAGACCATTAATAGCGCCGTGCCCTTCTTTTTTATGCTACTGAGGCCTAAAGTAGGCCCACATCGAGTCGACAACCCTGAGGTAGAATCGAATAGGACCTCCAAGCCCATAAACTCTGTTTTAGTCTAGCTTAACTCACTATAAGTTAAAGTAACCCTTCAGAGCTTGGCCGTTCGGAGCTCAGCTAGGATTCCGAACCCAATCAAAAGAGAAAAAAATAATGGTTAGTAAGTGGACTGATAACTGGAACCTGGAAGCATTGGCGTAGGCAGCTGTATGTTCTTTATTTATAGTGCTTCTGGAGCGGTGACCACATATGTCACCGCTCCAGACAACTATTACTTAACCAACCGTATATGCAGAGATGGGCAGTATCTTGTATCTTAAGATACAAAAAGTATCTTAAGATACAAGATACGTATCTTAGATACTTTATTTTTGGAGGATCTTGAGAAGTATCTAAGATACATTTTGTCATGTAGCTTGTATCCCGGGATACACTTTCAAAGATACTTTCATAAGATACTTTTTAAATAGAGACGCTAATAACTATTCATGAAATATGATCATATCTGACGCACGTTGAAGCAGGCCGTACACTTAGTTTCGCATCAGTTAACATAATCAAAATAATGAATGCTCTCGAGTCTATACCACCAACTAGTGTCGAAGCAGAAAGAGCTTTTTCAGCTGCAGGACTGTTTATAACTAAACTTAGAACTCGGCTGAGTGATAAGAGTGTGAATTGTCTATGTTTTCTACGTTCGTATTATAAGTCAAATTAGTTCTTTTAAATGCGCTATGTTTTGCATTTTCATATGTTTAGTTGTTTTTGTGTTTTTACGAGCATGCTTATTCTTTACAAGGATATTATTCTTTACAATTGTTGATTTTCTTACAAATAGCTGTCTTGTTGCACTCAACTGTCTTTTAAGCTAGTTATTTCACGCTCATAGTTACCTAATGGAATATGTTTAAATAAATAAATGATGAAATCTTTATAATTTTTATATTAATTCCTTTTTAAAAGTATAAAAAAATTTAAATACATATAAAATAAAAATCCCGGGAAATCCCGGGATCCCGGGACGAAGACAGATTTTATCCCGGAATCCCGGGATAAACAATGACTCAAAACGACAATCCCTAGTTGTGGACGATTCGGATATGACCACAACGCGTTGTGGACGATTTGAAACGACCACACACCGATGTCTTTCATCAAACTCTATTTAAACATGACGTATATTGAAATGATATAAACACGACGTATATTTATCGACGTATTCACCGATTAAAAAGCAAAGTTAAGCAGATATGCTAGAAAAAAAGATAAAGTCCTTTAAATAATGATTATCAATAATTTTCCTGTAGGTTTCGATTAATTTTAAGCAACTTTAGAATGAGACGTAAATGTAAAAATTAACCAACTGGTTAGGTTAATTGAATGCCCGGTTAGGTCAACTGAGTGCCCGGTTAGGTCAACTGAGTGCCAGGTTAGGTCAACTGAATGCCCGGTTAGGTTAATTGTACGCCCTTGACGATTAGTTAGGTTAAGTCGTGATATTTTCGTTAGTTTTAACGAAGATATCACGACTTAACCTAACCAATCGTCAAGGGCGTACAGTTGACCTAACCGGGCATTCAATTAACCTAACCGGGCATTCAATAATTTTAAAATCGTCCACAACGCGTTGTGGTTGTTTGAGAACGGCCATGAAGCGAAAAAATATCTAACATCGGTGTGTGGTCACTTAGGTGCATCCACAACACGTTGTGGCTGGTTTTTTCGCTCACTGAGAGCGATTTCGATGTTTGGGCGTAACATATGCAATACTTTTCAACGCAACTATACAAGGCCAGGAATGACCCTAGGCTAGAAAAGGAAGGCCTTAGGCCCTAGCCCCAGTCAGCGTCATGTCAGTAAAGATGGAATACAGCAATGAAAAAAAAGTGTATCTTGTATCGTGGGCTATTTCTTATAATAATTGTGAAGAAAGTTTGTTTTTATTTCAAGAAAAATATAATAAATCACCACCAAATGCAACCACTCTTCGATACTGGAAGTTCAAACTTTTGGAAACAGGGAGCCTGGTAAAAGATCGTCCAAGAAGCGGAAGGCCAGTGAGTAACGGCGACAGGAGACAACAACAAAGAAAATGTCCTCCCTAGTTTTCAAGTTGATCCAACAACTTCAACGAGAAAAGTCGCAGAGGAATTGAGTATTTAAAAATTTTCAGTAGCAAAAATATTGAAATCACATGGGTACCACGATTACAAATCTATTTACTCTCACCTCATATATGACGATGATTCTGATAGACGGCTGCAGTTTGCCGAAACAATAAGACAAAAATTCAAGTGATCCAGATTTCCTTCGAAAGATCAAATTTTCGGATGAATGTGTCTTTGACTTAACGAGTAAAGGAAACAAACACAACGTTCACTACTTGGCGAAAAAAAATCCCAAAATACGATTTGGTAAACCCATTAAAACGGCTACACTAACAGTTTGGGCGTGCATTGGTTACTCAAGACTCGTTTCCTTTGATATATCGAGAGATACGATAGGATGGAAAACGCTATTGTCAGATACTAATGGCGTTGACAGGAGTTGGCTTTATCAACATGATGGAGCGCCGCCGCATTATTCTGCAGCTGCCCGTGAGATTCTGAATACGAACCTTGAAGGAAGATGGCTTGGGCGGCGAAGGCCCATCGAGTAGCCAGCCAGATCACCCGATTTAACCCCATGTGATTTCTGGCTTTGGGCTTATTTGCGTGACAAACGCTACACTCCTGGTTTCATCTATCCAAATGCGAATGCCCTTGGCCGCAGAATAGATGAAGAACTGAAAAGGACCCCACTCGATATGTTCAGAAGAACATTGAAGAGTTTCACAGAGAGAATTCACAACTGTATTGGAGATTAAATTACAATTTAATAAAATATTTGTCTGAATAAAATTCTTATAGACTTTTTGTTTGGTTTGTTTCATCATTTGAACACTTATCTTTATAATGCTGTTAACTAAATAGTTGTACTATAAAATCCTTAAAGACTTTCTTCATACCCTGTATATCTGATCACATTTTCATAAAGTATTTTGTAAGGAAGCCCCTGTGTTAATTATGGAAATCATATCAAACAACCAAGTCTAAGATATGATAACTTTTACTTCCAAATACCTTTTACACTTCAAAAATCAAGGGGATTCCTCTCATACGAAGTTGATACTCCGAATAATTTGGAACCAGATTTAATCAATGTATAATAAAATGAATCATTATTTAAAAAATGAAGGCAATATATTGTATATAAATGTCATGACCAAACGTATATAAATTGTGTATAATAATGGATGTTAGTAATTACTACCATGAAAGGTAACTCTCAATGGCTCATATTTGGCAGTTCCTAAGATATAGCATTTAAAATTATATGTCCTTTATACAGGGGCGCCACTTTGGCATTTTATTGGAGGGGAGGGGCAACATCAAAAGTAAATTTAGATAGAAAAATTATTAAATTTTTACGCAGAGAAGTAATGCAGACTTTTCGCAGTCTCATATATCAGGGTTTATAACGTATACATACCTACCTACAGTAAAATTTTAAAAAACATCTTATACTGAAGTTATTGCAGAAAATATGTAATCTGACAAAAACAGCAAGCAAGATTTGGCCGAAAAACAATGAATAATGTTATATAGAATTATTTTTAACCCAAAAAATCTGTACAACCCGGTTGAACCTGGTATTTTTTTGGGGAATCAAGAACTAAGCGCAAATGGCTGCGGAAGTGATAAAATCCTAATGTGAATTCAAGTGCATCACCAAGAGATTTCTTGGAAAGGGCACACGCAGCCTTGGAGGTGGCAAAAAGAGTCTCGGGGGAGGCAACTGCACCCCCCCCCCGCAAATGGCGCCACTGCCTTTATGCAGTTACGGCTCTAGGAATTTTAGGTGTGTGGGCGAGAATTCATGCGGCCGCCTCATTTATGATAGAAACACTCCATTTCACAAATTTTATTACAAAAAATAATTTGTATAAATTAAAATAAATTCCAGTAACGTATTATATTTTAAACATAAACACAGAAATTATAACTATATTTTAATATCTCATTCCGGATTGTTACAAAATAAAACATTTAATTAATTAAAGGGAAAAAATCCATTTACCATTACGGAACTACGGTACTTTTCTGGCTTTTAAAATAGCAAAATCACGATTTATTTGATCTAAATTTAAACAATCTCCGCAATATCACTTTCAATAAAAATGATAGCAAGACCATCCAATCTTTCTCGTGACATTGAAGAGTGGAAATAATTTTTTATTAATTTTAATTTTGAGAAATTATGTTCAGCAGATGCAACAGTAACTGGCGGAGTAAGTAAAATTCGCAAAACTATATATAAACATTAGGAAACAAAGATATTAATGAATTTTTACGTATATAAGTCAAGACTTCTTTTGGGGAATAGAGGGGAAATAATTCTTGATAACGTTTTCAACTCATCCATAAGTTCTAAGCCTATGATATCCTTTTCTATACCATTTGTTAAAGCCTTTTCCAAATTAATGCGACAATTTTTAATGCAGTTCTCTTAAAAAATACAAATATCTTTGATATTAAATAACAACCCAAATATGGAATTATATTCTTTCAACTGCTGAAATTAACGGATAGCATGGCTGTGTCTAGAATCATGTTGAACAAATTATTTTAAAATGTTTTTCGGGGTCGTCGATAGGGTCATCGGGTGATTCGTACTCATTTTTTTATGCGTATCATTTTTTTATCTTCTGGAGGAAATTCCGCTATTATTTTCAGATTTTCAGTTATCTTTCCCGCTGTTAGTTTCAGCTCTGAAAACTTCTCTTCAATTCTATATTTCTCTAAGAATGACTTCGTATTTTCTAATGCCTTTAAGGCTACACCTACATCGACTGAAATTTCTCGCAGTAAACTACTATAAATATTTATTTCACGTAAAAACATCATACCATAGTACAGTGCAGCAAATAATTTTAAAAGAAAATAGTTTTGAGGCAAGCCATTTTGCTTCTACAGTACTCTTGTTTTGACACCGTACTGACCAACTAGTCAGCAGTGGTTCCCAACCTTTTTTAGGCGACGGCCCAACTATTGCTGATTTGAATAACTCATGGCTCACTTTCCACGTTGCTTAGCTGGTATCATGTTTACATAACGTTTAATAAGTACACTTTTATTATTAACACTTACTGACATAGTGCTAAAAAACAAGCAAATGGGCCATGGCCCACCGGTTGGGAACCATTGCACTAGTGCAGTGCTGTCCAACTTCTATAAAGCGCGGCCGGCGGCCAAGATGTTGCCTATAATCATACACTGTTGGTTAATACGACTTAGGAACCCGCTGAATGTTGTTCTCCCTACTAGAAATGACAAAATAGGGAAGAAAATTCAGAAATGAAATTTGGCAAAGTTCCATTCCGCGGGCCGCAAGTTGGACAGCGCTGCACTAGTGTATTGTCTCCTACGATTGAAATTAAAGCATCATATATTTCTGTATATTAGTACCTAATTGCTTGAACTGTTTTTACACGACTTTTCCAGCATTTATTACTCAACGGCTTTACTGTAAAATCTTTTACACGCTTAAAAAAAAATTTCCAGCGATGTGTAGATGAAAAAAAAAAGAATTATAGATACCTTGAATAGTATGAAAGTAAGAAACTCCTTCATATTGCTACTGGCTGCGTCATTAAGAGCTAAATTTAGTGAATGAGAACTGCATGACACGAAAAACACCCTACGGTTTTCATTTCTTATCATTTTCTGGAGGCCAATGTTTTTTCCTATCATATTTGTTCCATTATCATATCCATGTATGTTCATAACGTATGTTCATAACGTACACTATGTTCATAACATTTAAATTTAATTCTTCGAGATTTTTCATAATTGTTCTAGCTATATCTTCACCAGTGGAATCTTCAATGCTTATAAAACGAATAAGTCTCTCTTTAACTTTAACGATGTCAGAGTAATTTTCATTCTCTTCTTGAATAGTTACGTATCTTATGATCATAGTCATTTGTTCTGTAGGGGAGATGTCGGGAGTACAATCGATTATAATGACAAAATATTTTGCTTTTTTTTTTTTACCTCATTTATAATTACGTCTTTAATTTTATTGCCTAATACGCTCATAATTTCATTTTGGATTCTTTTTTCTAGCTAATGAACGCGAGTTTCTCTTTCTTTAATTTTGGTAATATGTCGTTTCATGACGTCATCAAACTTTGCCAAAAGTTCAACAATTTTTAAAAATTTGCCATTATTTGCTACCTCGTACCGTCATAATAGTCGCATTTAATAACGGCTATTTGAATTTAATAACGGCTATTATGCGCTTTAGAGCATCTTTCCAATGTTGTTACTCTTTATTTATAGTAAGTTGCATTTCTTTGTCAAGGTCGGAGCTGTTCTTAGCCTCTTTTCTAATTCCATCTATTTCTGGAAACGATTGTAATGTTCTAACTTTTTTCGTGGCAATGAAGAACCGCTGATAAATGTTTCCAGTCACTATTTTATTCGAAATTCAAAGAAGCTTTCACTATACCAAATACTTTACGACAAAAGCAAAATAGTGCATCTTTTGATTTTGAATAAATTAACCAAGGTCTATTTAATACGTTTTCCGTTACCCATAATTCCGTCGTAATATGACGTATTAAAACATCTCTTGGTTTTATCTCTTGGAAAATTGAAGCCGTTTGGCTTCGAAGGAGATCCTTTTCGTACTAAAATATCTATTATCGTATTATTTAATTTTGGCCACGGAGCAGCATGATGCAAAATTCCATTGCTAAATTCTTTCGAAATGAAATTGTCTTCGGCTTTTTCACTTCTTCCATAAATTGTTTAGATTCATCGTAATGATGACCGAGAGATATTTCATTTTGAGGAGCGTTTAAATGAGCATTTTCTCTCCTTACTTTCGATGCTACTGCTGCTGCTGCTGCTGCTGCTGCTGCTGCTGCTGCCGCTGCCTCTTCTGATGCTTTCGATGTATCGTCATGATCTTGACAAATAATTTCACTATTTTCTGAAACATTTAAATCGCAATTTTCTTTAGAAATCCCATTTCCTTTTCGCTGTTTTTGCTTATATTATCTTGCAAATTTGTGTTTTGCGTCGGTTTCAAATATTTAAAAAAAAAAACACTTTTGTTTAGCAAGAGAATGTTCTTATTTTTTGGTTTTAGTTTTCTATACTGAAAATCAGATTAGTGTTTTTTTCTCTCTTATATGTGGGTTCCTCAGACATCCTGGCAAAATTTTTTTTTTTATATTATATAATAATAATAGCAATATTATTATTATTATTATGTAAATATATAATGTAATTTTATTAATACCAACATTTTTTTTTTTATCTTTATAGCGTGTAAATATATTTATAATATAATAATAAATATATTTATTTATAATATAATTATGATAATTATAACTGGACCATGTTGACAAACCACAGACATAAAATGACTAATAGTGATAATTAATGAATCAAATAGAAAAAGATCTTTGCATATTATAATACATTTAAAAACATAAAGCTGATGTACTGTCTAATAACGATGTATATTTTTATAATAAGTATTAAACGAATTTAAAAAAATAACCCACCTGCGAGCTGAGTAAGTTGCAAAAATTCACGCTACATGGGCGTTCCAAATTTTGCCGTCTTATCGAAATATTCAAAGGAATATTTCAGATTTATTTGACCCATTTTTAAATACTACCATCAAATTAAATCACATGAAAAAAACTTAATGTCACATGGCATTTAATAAACAATTATTTTTACTGAATGAACAATTAATTACGGGTATAACTGTATAAACAAGCCTAAAAGTGCCAAGTTGCCAAGTGTTTAGTGTAAAGACTAAAGTGTTGAGGCGGCTGACGGCCAGCTGTAGGTAAGTGAAACAGTGTTGCCAGTTGATCCTTTAAACTCAATCTTTAAACAATTTCAAAATTCTAGGTATAGTTGAGAAGGGTGCCATATACTGCGGCATGTGCTACGCACAAATAATAACTGAAAATGTAATGATAAATTAAAATATATGATTGAAAAAGTTTTTCTTTTTCTTTATAATTTATTTAAAAATATGTTTCAAAGCAATTCGTAGGATGTGTCGTGTGCTTTGCAGGAATTCTTAATCTGCTACAATAGGCAGTCCGTGGCCGCCCGTGGCATTTGCTCACGTTCCCCACGTCTCGGGCCGGCACTGCCTTTATACTGAAAACTTTTGTACTGTCTTTTGAGCAATTTTTTAACAAACTTTTTAGTTTCAGTTTAAAACAGTGAATTAATTAAAGCAGGGGTGTCCAATCTGTTCTTGGCCAGGAGCCAGTAACATCAAGAACCCCTATTTCCCTACAGCGAAGTGGGCTTAATAAAAAAAGGCAAAACAAAAGCTTTTATTTACAGAACGTGCTCAATATGTCCACCATTGTTTTCAATACACAAATTCAGACGTGATACCCAGTCAGCAAGCACACGGTGAATGATGTCAGGACTCAGGAGTAATGGTGTTACATGCCCCAATAATGCGCTGCCGCAAATGTTCAACACTCCTAATTTTCTCTGCGTATACCAGCGCTTTCAAGTGGCCCCAGAGATAAAAATCTAGTGGCGTGAGATCCGGGCTTCTAGCTGGCCATTCCACAGGCCCTCGACGTCCTATCCAATGACCAGGGAATTGTTGGTACAGGTATTCTCTTACTTGGGTGCTGTAATGTGCAGGAGCGCCGTCTTGCTGGAACCATGTTGGGAAATTTCCTTCTTCGTTCAAGACACTGGGAAATACTTCTTCCTTGAGCATACGTAGGGAGGTGCCTCCAGTGACATGTTCATCGAAAAAGAGGGGGCCTATGATGCGATCCTTCCAAATGCCACACCATACCATCACCCGAGATGCACCTTGTTCCTTTGAAGAGGTATACAGTGAGGGTTGTTTTGAGACCAGTAGCAGGTGTTCTGTCGATTTACCTCACCATTTCCATAAAAAACAGCCTCGTCACTGAACAGAATGGTGGACGGGAAATTGGCATCCCGAGCATATTTTGAAGAAATAGAAAAAAATGAATTTCTCCTATGATGCCGGACTTATGGGACACGCTGTATATTACACCTATATTTTGACTTCGACACAACGCTTCCAGTATTTTCTCTTGGTCTTTTAATAACTGTGATAGGAACACCCTTCCAGCTTTAAATCCATGTTGGTTTGGACTGAATAGTAAAAATTTTTTCTCTGATTGCACGTTCAAAGAACTTCATAAGGTGAGAAATGAGTGCTACTGGGTCATAATTCTTAGGCATTGCTCTGTTGACTTCTTTCTACTGTATAAAGGAGCAATGTTCGTATTCTTTAATATCAGTGGGATTTGTTCTGTGTCGAGTGAGTTCCATCATAGTAGTTATAGAGGATTGTACAGCATATAGTCCAGGGGTGGCCAAGTTTTGCTGGACCCAAAAGCCACATACGACGTTTTTCAGATGTACAAGAGCCGCAAAATATTTAAAAAAAAATGTAATTATTAAAAACATATACATATACATATAGTTATATTCACATTATTAAATTGTTTAATTACTGCTTGTAGAAGGCTTAGTTTGGGTGTTCGTTAGTGAGGGCAGCACGATGTTTTGACCTTACAAACTTCATTACCGAGAAGAGTGCTTCACAGCAATAAGTTGTCCCAAAAAACTGAGATAAGTCGGAAACTGGTTTTTCTGAGGTGAGGATACTTTGTCTCTGGTACTTGCTTCCAAAACTCAACTGCAGATAAGCTTTTATGTATCAACTTTAAGCCCACGTCCTCCTGTAGCTCCAAAAGTTCTGTTTGTATTGAAGCAGCTTCCGTAACAAAAGGTGTGGTAACAGGACAGCCATCGTTGACGACATCAATCAGGAAAGGATTTACAAGAAATTCGAAGCATGGTTTTAGCTTCTTTAGTAGTTCATCAAACCTGAACTGAAAATCATCAATTAGTCCTTCTAACTTACCTTTGTATTCCTCCAATTTACTATCTTTTATTTCAATGTCAGGAAAAGTGTTTGCTCGGTTTTTCAGGTGGGGAAAGTGGTCAAATTTTTTTGTTACTAGATCTTTTTGGAAGAGCTTTATTTTATTCTGGAAACTGAAAACTGTCTGTGTAAGGTCAGAAATGACCTTATCCTTTCACTAAAGTGCCAAATTTAGATTTTGAAGGTGTATTACATCAGTAAAAAACATCAGATCCTGCACCCATTCGTGATCTAGTTGTGGGTATGATTTTCCCTTTTCTTTCAAGAAGTCAATGGTAGGCTCCAACAGTGCAACAAACCTATTCAGGAGATTACTAATTGATAACCACCCGACAATACAGTAGAATGAAAGGTCATCTGGCTCCTCGATAAAATTTCTAAACGCTCGGTGCGTTTTTGCATTTGAACGAATGAAATTCACAATTTCTAGAACACATTTCATAACACTGTCATACCTAAAGTACTTGCTTACCAAATGACCACGGTGAATGATACAGTGAATAAAGAGACACACAGGATACTTGGGATCGCGTGTCAAGAGCACAACTAGGCCTACATTTTGTCCTACCATAGCTGGTGCTCCATCTGTTGCAACACTGACAAGTTTATTCAATGGACTTGAGCATTTGATAATGCCTCATCAAGTGCGTTCTTTATGTCAACCCCTCTGGTGGTTTCTCTTAGGGTCATTAAGTCCAAGAGTTCTTCTTTCACATTTCCATCGCCAGTAACATAACGAACAAATATCGCCAGTTGAAGGTTATCTTTAATATCTGTGGATTCATCCAGGGCCAAACTGAATGCAACAGAATTCTTCAAATCACTCTGCAACGAGCATGTAATTTCAGCACTGATCTGGGAAATACGTCTCTCTGTCGTGTGGCGGGAAATAGAAATGCTTGCTATTTGTTCTCGAAGCTTTGTGTTATCTGGAGCGAGAATTGCAGTAACATCGGCAATATTCTTCTTCACAAATTCTCCACTACTGTAGGGAAGTTGAGCACAGGGCTGGTAAAAAAACCATTTTTAAAAAAAAAACAAAAACCATTGGTTTTTAATATACAGCCTGTAGGCTTATAAAATTATATACTGTGTATATATAAATTGAGGAAATTGAAAACTTTTAGTATTTCTAATATAATTTAAGTGTTAAAAAAATGAAAGCAGAGAAAACAATAGCCTAACCATAAATTAAGAAAATAAACATCTGACTTATGATATGTGCATATAACCAAATATTTAAAAAAATGATTCTTTAGCCCATATAGGCCTAGCCTACATGTAAAAAAAAGTTTTGGGTTTTTTATTAAAAAATTTGCTTTATTTACCAACCCTGAAATACAAAGAGCTTTATCAGCTCCTAATTTATTTCTTAATTTGGACTGTATCAGTCCAAAAGCAGAAAAAATTCTTTCAACTGCAGCATGAGATGACAGTTATGAACGCTGATGCATTGTTCTGCACATCTTCAGACAGTTCCCTGATAGATCTCCATCATGCAAGTGGGGTTATGTTTAGATTAATGGAAATATATGCATGCAAGCCCTGGCTTGAGCACGAGCAATATTCCATGCCATAACAAAACTAGCTTCAGTAGTTAAGCCAGCTGTCTTACACAATGATGAAAGTACAGTTTGTTGGGCAACTAGGCTAGATTTCAACATTGTTAACTTAGTCTTCCGCAATTCTGATTTGGGAGGAAATTCTGCAATAAAATGTTTATGGTTAGTTTCATGATGACGCTTTAAGTTACTGGCTTTCAAAGGTGGGCAGGACCGAGTTCCAAAAGGACCGAACTCCAGGAACCCGGTCCTTTTTAAGGACCGTGAGCGAAAGTCGGTCCTTTTCTCAGTGAGGACCGAAATGAGGAGCGACGGTCCATTTTTAAGCAATTCCGGACGGTCTTTTTTAGTAATTTTAGTGTGTTTAGTGATTATTTGAAGTTCTAAAGAAGATAGATCGTTTCCTCCAGAAGACTCAGAAAGAGACTGAGACTGAACTGAAACTTGTTTCAACACCTGGAGGAGACGAAGAATCTACTGATGTTAGTGCTTCAACTTCAAGTCAAGCAACTGGAGCTCCTAGCGGAAGAACTGAACCCGGCAATCCCGGCAATTTTTCATTTTAATCAAATTTTTCACTTATATTATATATAAGGACCGAGGACCGAGGTCGGTCCAGTTTGAGGCAAGGACCGGGACCGGGACCGTCGGTCCTTTTTGAGGCCCGGGTGCCCACCTTTGCTGGCTTTAAAGTGATTGAGTGCCACGTGGCAGATAAGACACACAGGTTTCCCACCCTTAACAGTAAAGGCAAAGCTCTCCTCCCACTCCTGTTTAAAAAAACTATTTTCTCCTTCATATTTCCGTTTCTTACACTTTGTCTGCTCAGTCATTTTAATCAACTAAGGGGTTGTATAACTTTCACTTGTATAGCTGAGAAAAATAGCCACTATTTGATCTAAGAAGCCAATTTTAAAACACACTCACTCGTTACTACACGCGGCCCACAGGGTAACTCGAGGGGCACTGGACACTGGTGAGTGGCGATTGGTGTTAATTACGTAATTATCCCGCTTAGTGCCTGTCACGCAAAAGAAATTGTCGTACACATGAGGCATTTTATTGTCAATTCAATTTTTCCTTTTTTTTTCATATATTTTTTATTATGTGGAAAAAAAATTATATTTGTATTATGAAATTTGTTTTTTATAATAAATACAATAAAAACAAAAATTGTCTCGCGAGCCGCAGTTAACAACCTCGAGAGCCGCATGCGGCTCACGAGCCGGGATTTGGCCACCGTTGGCATATACTCTCTTTGCTTCTCTTTGAAGACCTAACACTCTATGCGTCAGACCCTGGTTATAAGTTTTCTCGTATTTGGGATAAAGCAGTAATTATATCCGCTTCCGAGAATTCAAAATCAATTAGTAGATTCATTCTTGATTAAAGAATTCATTCGGGTTCTTTATTTCCTTTTCGAGATTGTGGGAGCTGAACACAGAGTTCAGTTGTTCGTTAAGCAGTTCACTCATTTTTTTTTCTGGGTGATTTATATATTTATCACCATCTTTTAACAATTCAATATTTCCTTTACATTTTCACAAGGGTGCACGCAACAATATTTCGGGTTGTTGTTTTTTAAGTTTTCTGCTATTTTGTTGCTTCCATGTTTGTTTTGCGGATGATTTTATTTTAGTCTATTTCAGTTGCGCAGCTGTTTCTGATTTTAGTCCCCTTGCGTCAGTTTTATATCTGTGGACTGTGGATATTTTTGTACTACTGTATTCATTTCTGTTTCCTAAATTCCTATTTTTTTCCCTTGAGTTTACTGCATTTTGTTTTTTGTCTCTCTGTAGCACGTTTTAACAATATTGGTTTTATTGCGCTTTCTACAATAGGTATGGTTTCTAAATTCTTCTGGAGTCTTTTCTCGAAGTAGCAATTCCCAATTTATTTCCTTTAATTTTGCATTTATACTAGTACGAGGGCGGATGTAGGGATTTCAGTAAAGGGGAGTCCAAATAAAGAAGGGCACCCCCCTAAATAAAAAGGGCACAGTACTAAAAATTGTTTCTTAAAACAGACCATCAATGAGCGGGTGTAAAATCAATTGTATTGTTTTATTAGAGCAGTCTCATTCAAATACGATACAAAATAAAAATCTAATTTGGGTACAACAATTATCTCGGAATTTTTTTTAAACAATTACAAATGTCTTGCCAATTTAAAGAACTACCCAGTCCAGTAGCCAGGACTTCCCAAGGGAAGGGGGGTTGAAATTGTAGCAAGGCGGACCTTTTGGTGCAAAGACCTAGTCACTGCAGAGGGGGTTTAGAGTAGTTTAGAGAAGTTTGTGAAGTTTCAAAAGAAAATGCAAAAAAAAAATGCAAGCGTTTATTTACTAAATGATGCTATATATTACAATATCACATCATAAGTTATAACTATGATCACAAAAGTGGGCCTTTCCTGTCAAGGGGAGGTCGAACGGGGGGAGGGGGTCGCTTAATCCCCCTTGGCTACGGGCTGCTATCAGAATAAGATGGAGATAAAAATAGTGATATGGCTGCACCAGTACTAAGGGCACCTATGAAAACCACTGCAACTACAAATTTGGAAGTACAATGTGTAGTGGCAAAGACGCTTTCAAATACTTTAGCGATGTTCCATCAACACAAACACGACCTAGTTGACGTCACAGCGCGGGACTACCTCAAACATTCTTTCTGTCTTGCCTCACACCTCAACTTCGTTACAAGGACTTCTCGACGCACTTCGACTCTCTCTCTCTCCGAAGAACAGTGACACGAAAGCCTCCATCATGTGAACACTCATTTGTGCCGGCCCCATTTTGGCCTGGTGTCATTCACATAACTTTATATAAAGACTAATTATTACCTCGCGCGTTATTAATATTGAAGTCATTATTGAAGTGCACACAATATTTTCAACTGTAAACAATCAACTTTATTTGTCTCATTCATAAATCATTTATTTTGTTTAATAAAGGAAGAACGCTCATTCTATCAATCAACCTAATTAATAACATTATTTGCTCTGAAAAGATCATGGTCACTCCAGCCTCATCAGCATCATCATTAACAATCAATTATAACTATTAGCAATTAACCAATATCATTATTATTATAGTCTTAACATTAACGCTATAAATGTATACAACTAAAGATTCAAAATAAAATTTGAATAAAATAAAATAACCATGATCTATTTAGAAAAACAAAATTTGTTTTCAGAAGCATACACACCATTCAGATAGGGTACTTGCAAGAAATTGAGGTGGGGGGGTCCCCCCTCCTAGATCCGCCCTTGACTAATGTAATGTATTTTCTTTCAATTCGGATTTAATCCTTCAAGTATTTCTTCTATTTCTCTAAAATGAGTTGTTATTCTTGGTTTCATTTTATTTGTATTTCGATTATGTTATGATCAGAAAACTTTGCGTAACATTTTTTATCATGTCATTGTTATTTGCTAGAATTAAATCCAATATGTTCTCCTTTCGAGTCGCGGGTGGGCTGTTGCCCCTTAGAGTACTGAGGATGTGATCCTTGATACAATTGTGCTTGTTGAATTTGCTGTTGGTGGTGGTGTTGGATACGTGGATGATGTATGTATTGATAACGTGTGTATATATCATTTGACGTATATATTTGACGTGTATATATATATATCCGAAGAGTTGGGTCTTTTCTCATTAAATGTCATATTTGTTATTTTATGGTTCTCATTTGATTGAGGTGTTCTCCGCTTTCGTTCCAAATTTAAGATGTTTTTTCCCTCTATCTTCTTTGTGTGTACCTTTAATTTGAAAATAAGAGCAATGCAGTCTTTAGAAATTTACCCTCCTTGACTGAATATGGAAGTCGTAGTAGTAGTAGTAGCAGTAGTTTGTCCATACAATTTTTTCGAAACTTAGTTTCTTCCCTTTGTTCCTTTCGTGTCATCAATTCCCCGCTTCTTACTGACTGTCTTCAATCCCTCTCTCTCTTCGCCGCAATATTGCCTCACTCTCTCTTTACTATCGCTATTATAACGGACACTGCTCTTCTGAACTCTATAACTGAATGCCTTCTCCTTGAAGGAGATCACGCAGTACTAGACTTTCGACACATTTTCATCCCTTTTCCGTCCAACTCTCTAACGCGAGGGTTAATCGGTATTCTCACTCTTTCATCGACTCAACCAGTCAACTCTGGAACGACCTTCCTCAATCCATCTTTCCACCTCTCTATGACCTCCAGTCTTTCAAACGCGGGCATCTCGAAAACTTTAGCCCTTGATTTTCGATCTCTTCTCCTTATTCTTCTTCTTCTTCTTTACGGGTGGCGTTTGCCCGGCCATTCGCCCTTGGCCCATCCTTCCCGCATAAAAAACTATATCCTATACTCCGTGACTGCCCAATCATTGGTATATTTTCATTCTTAGCGTTGTCAACAGTTTTTATATTTTTGTTTTATTCGCATCGGCTTCTTATCGTTATTTTCATTAATATTAGTTTCGTTGACCGTCACGTTTTCATTGTTGATACTGTTATGTTGAACTGGTGATATTCCTCCTTCTAAGTGGCCTTCCGCACTTCTTTCTCGAGAGCGTTTCCATCAATTTTCTTTTGGTGCAACGTTTGTTAATCAAATGTACTTCTTCTCTCTTCACATATCTTAATCTTTCTTCTTTCTAAACATTTTCCTTATATAATCTCGTATCCTAATGAAATTCTTCTTCTTCCTCTTCTCCTTCTTAATAATAATAATAATAATATTATTATTATTTATAAATCATTCGTAGCAGATATTAAGGATGTTTTTTTTTTTAGATTAAAACTTTGCGTTGAATTTGAAGTCCATATACAAATTATTCATGAGATTCAAAACTTCTTAAAAAATGAATAAGTTTTTAAAAAAAAAATTTATTTAAAGAATGAATTTTTAATGAAAAAGTTAAAAAATAAATTTAATCTTTCATTTTATAGTGACCTGAAGTGGTTTTGCAGTTTCAGAAAACTTGAAAAACCTTCAAGTCTTTATCACACAGATTAAAGACTAAGTAATTAGCTGGAAAATTTCAGAGGATGTACGTACCTACACCTTTGTGTATATATATATATATATATATATATTATATGATGCAAACCCACAACGAAAAAGAAAAATGATTCCAAGATCTTTCGTGTATTCAGAACTACACCTCGTCAGGGAATGACCTGACGAGGTGTACTTCTGAATACACGAAACGCCTTGGAATCACTTTTTTTTTCCTTGTGGGTTTGCATCATTCATACATTTCACGTGTTTAATTGTGAAATTCATCCCATGTGTATATATATATATATATATATATATATATATATATATATATATATATGAATAAAATCACAGAACAACACGTGATCTTTTTAATAAGCAAAGAACCACAAGAAAAAGGAAACACGAAATCGGAGCGCTTTCGTGATATATTCACATCTTCAGGGACAAGAAAGAAATCGGAATAGGATATATATATATATATATATATATATATATATATATATATATACTGTGTACATATATATACACACACACACACACACAGATAGGTATGTATGTACAATTTCGGAAAAAGCTCTACAAACGAAATTTCTAAAACTCTAAAAAATTACTAACTGGTAATATTGTTTTTGTTTGGGTAATTTATTATTTTTGGTGGCAGTAATAAAATTTAAAAAAACAAAATCTCAGTAATTAGTGTTCAATAAGTTCCTATGCTTTATAAAAATTTGTCTGTAGGCGAATTTTTTTCCCGAACTGTACGTGTATACATATACGTGGGAGAAAAAATATGCTGTACAACTAGCAAAAACCACTTTCGTTTCTGAGGTATATCTGAGAAATTCGGTCTTTTCTCATTAGCGGCGGTACTCGTTCTCTTCTGAACTCTATCTGCACGCCTCCTCCTTTAAGGAGAGTACGCAGCACCAGACTTTCGACACATTCTCATTCCTTTTCTGTCCAACTCTTTAACGCGAGAGTTAATCGGTATTTTCAGTCTTTCATCTACTCAACCGGTTAACTCTGGAACAATCTTCCTCAATCCATCTTTCCCCCTGTCTATGACCTCCAATCTTTCAAACGCAGGGTTGATTTTGGCTCTCTTCTTCTTCTAACGGGCGGGGGGGGGGGCGTTTTTGCGGTCATTCGTCCTTGTTTCCTCCTTCCTGAATTAAAAAAAATGTACCATCGTCTACAAAAGTTGAGATACACTGACTGAGTTGTAAGGTACGGACGAACGTCGCGACCAACTGTACCCCGACAATCGTAACCGCGATTATACTCGAATGCTTATCACGCGTACATAGTGATGTTAAAAAACGGGTTTTTTTATGTCCATGTTTTTTTTGTTTTTTTTGTCGTTTTTTTTTGTTTTTTATTGTTTTTTGTTTTTTTGTTTTTTTTAATAATTAATATAGATATTGCCAATTTAATTATAAGGTATACTTTTGCAATGATATATATTATAAAAATAAATAAATAAATAATAAAATAGGCCATATGGTACCAGTATAGAATGTCCTTTTCAGCCTATTTACAGAAAAAAACTGGCCTCTTTCTTGCACTGAAAGTCTTGTATCTTGAGATCTGTTAAACTTGCAAGAACACTGGCTGGGAGCTGACTGCCCATTGTCCAACCTTTCCAGGACTCTCCCATCCATGCCTCAGATTTTGAATCTCCCACTTAACTATCCTTTAGACCTGCGATGACATATCCCCCCCCCCCCCCGAGACCATCCATATATATACATACACATACACCCATATACATATATACCAATATATACATAAATACTTATATACACATTTATATCTATTATATACCCCATACACACGCATACATCCAGAATTCCAGATACATACGCACGCATACTCACATATATACCTACACAAACTCATACACCTCTATTTCGCCCTTTCATTACCTCCGAGATCATTTAGCACATACAGTAATATCCATACAGCCAAAAGAAACCGATTAAGCACAGACAGAGCAGCAAAGCTAGTATTTATATCCCAAAATGCAAAATTCCAAGAAAGTGAAGTAAAACATGGTGCTACATTGGCTTCGTCAACATCCAAATCTGCAATAAGTACCAGTACCTGTGATATTGAAACTATATGCTCTAATCAATCTAGTGATAATGATTCTTCAATGGAAATAGAATCAGATAATGAAAGTTAAACAGCATTAGGTTAACACAAAGGTTAAAGAAAGAGATGACTATTTTTATTTTTTTTATTTTTCTATTTGGAATATATATATATATATATATATACAGGGTGTCCGAGAATTATCTGTACAATTTTTGGCTGTTATTAAAAGTCAACCATGAAGTGTAGAAATTCCAGTCTTGTCCCATTTTACAGAGAATCTCATTAAGTTTTTCCTGATACCAAGTTTTGACAAGTTTTTTAGAAATTCCAGTGTGTCCGAAAATTATCTGTACAATTTCATCTTTTAATAAAATTCTTGATAACACATGTAAAATTCTTAAACAAGATTATTTAGAATCTGTATTTTCAAAAGTTTCTTTTATTAAAGTAACGTTGTTACAAACATTCGATATGTGCACCATCAGTGATTCGTAAAACATCCAATCGATAATCCAAATGTTGCCATGTACGCTGCAGCATATCCACATCAATTCGCTCAATAGCAGCTGTGATTCTTGCTGTTAAATCATTAATGTCTGTCACCCGCGTACAAAAAAGAAAAAACTTGTCAAAACTTGTTATCAGAAAAAACTTAATGAGTTTCTCTGTAAAATGGGACAACACTGGAATTTCTACAGTTCATGGTTGACTTTTAATAACAGCCAAAAATTGTACAGATAATTCTCGGACACCCGGTATATACACACACACACACACTGATATTCTTGCCAATCACAATTATATATATTGTTTTATACCAGTATTATGTATTTTTTATTATGTATATTATACCAGTACCTGTGATATTGAAACTAGCATATATGCTCTACCCAATCTAGTGATGATTCTCCCATGGAAATGAAGGTTAACCAACATTAGGTTAACAAAAAGGTTCAAAAAAAGGTGAATATTTTTTTTTTCTCTCTGGAATATATATACTGGTACTCTTGCCAATCACAATTATGTATATTGTTTGAAACGAGGAAGAATGTTTTATGTTCTAGTTAAAAAATATATATACATATAAAAAATGAGGGTTTGTTTTTCCTTTCTATTATATACTTTTTGCGTGATTCAGTTTTTCTAAAAGATGACTATATATACTAGGTATAACTGTATAAGCATGGTAGTATAGTAAATTATAGGTAATACTAATATACTTATTAGATTAAAGGAAAAAAAATATGGAATAAGTTTAAAACAATAAAAAACAAAAAAAACAAAAAAAACAGACTATCTTCGTTTTAAACAAAAAAAAAAACGACAAAAAAAACAAAAAAAACGACACAATAAAAAAACGACTCACATCACTACGCGTACATTATATCTTACTCCGAATATGTGGAAATTAATTTAAATCTATTTTCAGAGCAATAAAACCATTGACTATGAATGTTTTCCGCTTCACGAATCACTTTTAATGAGTTCCCTTAATCCCCATTTTGGACTGATTCATAAAAAAACAAAAAAAAAACGAATTTATTGAAAATAATTCCGAACAATTTTGGGGCGATAACGAACAGAAATTTCATAAAATCTACAAATGAACACAACCTAATGAAATATTAACCCCTTCTTCTCGTGCTGAATATAATGGGAGATATTTTATATATACCGTAATTCGAACATAACTGTGTTACCCACACCCTTTTGATAAAGCCAGCGCCAGTATCTCAGTCGGTAACGCTCTTTCCCTATAAATGAACTGAACACACTGAGGGCGAAGGTTCGATCCCCGATTTTACTAGTAATAATAATAATAATAATAATAATCCGGGAAGTGACGCAGTGAACTGACTTTGTCTTGCCTGAGCGCTGTGCTAGGTTTCCGCCCTCTTCATTTATTACACTGGTATGAAACATATCTGATGTTTCAACATACATAACTATTTTTGATCAATTCAGGTGTGCTGAATCTAAAAATCACATCCATTTTTTCTCATCACGTACAGTTTTCTGGGAAATACCTATCACCCATTTTGTATAGGTGGTATATAGACATACACCCAATTATGCGATATATGTGTACAATATATACATAGAACCTGGCCTGCAGTCAAGAGTGTAATTCAGAACTTTCTGGCCAATAAAAAAGATCCCAACTACGAGGACATTGTCAATGAAATGCTCAGCAAATTTGATAAACTATGCTGCAACACGAGTCTAAAGGTGCGCTTCCTTCACTCGCATTTGGACTATTTTCCCGAAAACTGGGGTAGTGTGAGTGAGGAACGAGGAGAAAGGTTCCACCAGGATATGAAGACTATGGATAAAAGATACCAAGGAAGGTGGAATGTCAAAATGATAGCAGACTACTACTGCTGGTCTCTGAAACGGGAAGGCTCGGAAGAAATGCAGCGCAAGAAGCGAACAAAAAAAACCCGACGATTTTCTCCTACTGATCAGTCATGATTGATCTATTATGTATCAGTTAAGTATCAAAGATGAATTTACTTTGAAATATATTGTCTTTTTTATTTCTTATAATTTTGTACTCTTGGAAATTTAGTTGTTTAATACATACTATGAATATATATGACTTATATTTTGTGAAAAACCCTGACGTGATGCGTAAAGATGGTTGTGAAATTTGAAATCATCATGGCAAAATTGTATAAGATCACGTAATAGAAATTAAAAATCTCGTACTTTGGTTTGAAATGCAGACTTGTGTTATTATTACCCTTTTTTATTACTAATTTTAACCTTACTTAACCTTACCTAACCATCCTTCGTTTCACCAGCTGCACCTAACTTACAGACGGAATCCCGATGAATCTCTCCACTTTGGGGTCGTTTACAGATTATGTAACGCAAAAATTAAGAGTTTCAAATCTCCCCCACTCCCATCCATGTAACGCTTCGTAACAATTTTGCTCCTCCCCCCTACCCGTATTATCCTTTTAATATGTTTTATTAAAAAGCATGAATTAAGAACACGTTTTTCATTAAATTTTGATTTCATTAATTTTCTACAAAGTTTATTTCCAAGTGTAAGATTTGAAACTTTTCGCAGATGGAATAATGAATACTGATTCTGAATCATGAATTGCCTCCTTATCCACGATGTATCATACAGTACATCGATTACTTCAACATCATTTTTACCAATTCACACCATCTTTTAGACTCTTTAAAATCTTAACAATCTTTTAGAATCACCATCAACTTTCTCTATTTTCAAGTTGCAGTTGTGGTCATATGAGAGGTGCCTTGATTGGGTTAAGAATAGATGGCCTGTTGGTATCTGAAAAAGCAGTGTGAACAGGAAAGGATTTAATAATTTTAACTTAAGATAATTTATATGTTTAAGGAGTCACTCAACTTTATCACGTGTTTCAAGAAACCTTTAGAAGCACGAAAATCGTTAGAATAGAAAAAGTAAGAAATATTTCACTAAATTCAT
Organism: Bathynomus jamesi; assembly: GCA_023014485.1. Lineage (NCBI taxonomy): Eukaryota > Metazoa > Arthropoda > Malacostraca > Isopoda > Cirolanidae > Bathynomus > Bathynomus jamesi. The sequence continues at coordinate 1,286,255 of JAJOZX010000346.1, read as the reverse complement.
CCTTGAGTTCTGTCGGAATGGGCTCCTTGTGGCAAAATGCCAGTTCGCAACAATGCAGTAACGAAACTAGAACAGTGTACAGTGTCCCAAACTTCACTGGGCAGGGGTGGTGCTCGAAGGTCTGGAAAGTGTTGAATTGGAATTGGAGTTGACAAAAATGTCCTTTCAAATTTTAACGTTTTCAAAGGGGGATATCCACTTTGCGGCTTGAAGCATCGTCGCATCTTACAATTTGAAGGAAATACTGCGATTCTCTGACACACTCCCACACACAGGGTGAGTCAAAAGTCTCCATACATAGGCAAAATGGTCACGTTATTATGCAATCACTTGTCAGTCACAAAATATGCTCTATGTGGGCACCATTACACTGAATGCACATACGGATGGCACATACAAAGGCATCTCAGCACATCACCTGCAAAAAAAAAGTAAAAAATAAATAATCATTTATTTATCATGACCATTTTGCCTATGTATGGAGACTTTTGACTCACCATAAATATATATATATATATATATATACCTTTCAACCTTTCAAAGGTTCCGTGCGATGATTTCTCATTTTACGAAGGTCAAGCTTGTCGCCCCTCCTCTCGAGTTGGCCTGGTGAAGTAGTGAGTTGGCTTCTTGTACTCTCCACCTCACATAGCCAGGTACGCCCAGCTCATCGGGGATTGTTCTGAGCCAGGCGTCTAATTTTCTTTCGAAGATGTCTACTGCAACACCATTCGTGTTCTTTAGGTCTTTGAGCAGCTGATTACAGAGGTTTGGTCCTCTCACAACAAAACTATTTTCTTTCAGGGTTAAGGATGTTCCTTGTCTCGCCTTTAATTTGGGAACAGGACACAGTCTTCCTTTTCTACTTTCCACCGTTGTTTGGGGAGTTACAAGGTTCAGAGTAAGATTAGGGACTAGTTTCTCCATTATTTTCCAAGTGTAAATGACGGTGTATTTCTCTTTTCTCACCATCATTTTGGCATAGTGACAAGGAGCACCAGCATGTTGATAGACGACGGTACTAACAATCCTATCCCCGTCGTCTATCAACATGATGGCGCTCCTTGTCACTATGCCAAAATTGTTCAGGATTATCTAAATGGACGTTTTCCAAATCGCTGGATCGGACGCGGAAGCAACAGACCTTGGCCAGCGAGATGATCAGATTTAACCCCTTTAGATTTCTTTGCATGGGGCTTTATCGAGTCGCACGTCTATCAGACGAAGATTACGAGTCTTGAAAACTTACGTACACGTATACGAACTGCTGCAGATAACATAACCCCGCAAATGCTCCAGAATGTGTTTAGAAATGCTGCGGAACGATTTGAGCTGTGCAGGGATACTGATGGGCGTCACGTCGAATCCTACTCTTAATTATTTAATAAATGTTACCACTTTATCATTTTATGATTGAATTCCATATAATTTCCAAGTGCTTCACAAAAATAGATCCTGACTTTATGTACACCCTGTATAGTTTTTCTGCGCCCCTCAGCTTTGCGCACCCGAGGCAAGTGCCTCACTCGCCTCGCCCTTGTTACGGCACTGTAGTTATGAAACGTTTACCATTCGGTTCGTTTGGAAAAATTAGTTCAACTCCAACCAAAGAATTTGAGCAAAAAAAAAAGTTAAAATGCAAAAGTTTTCTTAAATGATTAAATATTTTGTGTGTCCCACCTTATGCTTGAATGACTTCAGTGATTTGTTTTGAATATTTTTATACGAGGTTTCGACATATCTCAGTGAATATTTTAGCCCATTCTTCTAAAGAAAATTGTTGCACTTCATTCACATTCGAAGGGTTTCTCTTGCGCAATTTTTTTTTCCAAATCAAACCATAAATTCTCAATTAAAATTTAGATCTGGGCTTCGATTGGGCCACTCGAGAAGGTTGAAATTCTTTTGTTGGAACCATTTCATGGTGCTTTTACTTTTATGTTTTGGGTCATTATCTTGTTGCAGTACCCAAATGCGACCCATTCGTAACTCCCGAACTGAAGGCAATACATTTTCTTCTAAACTTCCCCGATATTTCTTCGAATTCAAGATTCCATTGATGACAACAAGTTTTCCTGGACCAGAAGCAAACTACCACCACCATGTTTGACCGAAGGAATAATGTTTTGTTTCCTCGAATGCAGTATTTAATTTTTGTCAAACATACTGTTGCTCGTTTTCCCCTAATAATTCAATTTTGGTTTCGTCTGTCCAGAGATCTTCCTTCCAGAATGTAAATTCATAATTTGAGAATCCTTGGAGTACTTTAAACGAGCTTCTTTGTGCGCTTTTCGTAGCGGGGGTTTTCTTCTTGCAACTCTTCCATGCAGACCATTCTTTCTCAATGTACGACGTACAGTAGAGCTATGAACATCGGCCTTAGACAGTCTTAATATTTGACATATATTACCCGCAGTCACTCGTGGATTCGCAGCAGCCATTCCTTCAGTCTATCTAACTGTTCGTTCTGAAATCTTGCAAGGTCGTCCACACCTTGATAGAGTTTTGATTGTTCCAAAGCTTTTCCACTTCTTTATAACTGCAGCAACCTTCGTAAATGGAATTCGAAGTTGTCTTCCTCTAACTCGTTCCAGCCTCGTGTGCAACAATAACAAATCTCTTAAAATCTGTAGACAGCTCTTTACCACGACAACCCATTGCTTACTAATGTCTTCCGTGAAGATTCACAGAGAAAATTCTAGAATTCAGAATTGCCAAGTCTCTAATCACTTAACAGCCAACTATTGAAATTTTTTTTAACATTTTCAAGCCTTTGGTGAACATACAAAGTATTAAATAAATTTGTAAATAAATGTACGAAAACTTTTGTATTTTAACTTTTTTATTTTCCTCAAATTCTTTGATCTTTTACATTATATGATGGAGCTGAATTAATATTTTTATATGTTAAATTTTCCCAAACGAATGGTAAACTTTTCACAATTATCTTATGCATGGTCTAAAAGATAGAGATGATTATAAATGAAATATTTCCTCTGTACGAATACTTATGAGCGCCACTGTATAAATAGAATCAATGTCTACGCCTTCGACATTTCGGTTGATCACTGTTCGAATGCTTACACACACTTAAATCCTCAAAAACAGGAGCATTTGGCATTGAAAATACAGATTGACAAGCCCTTATCTAATCCTATTAGTGTACTCTATCTAGAATCCCAAGGACTGATTTAAATTGGCAGGTTTAGATCGATGATAACGGACTTTTAATGGACGAGCTTACAATTCAGAGGATTATGAAGATGGACTATCTTACGCGAAAAACGTTTATAGGTACATACGCAAAAGATGAAGTGTTGAGTCTGCCCAGCAAAAAAGATTCCGTCGGTCTTATATTTAATATCGATTTATCGATAGTACCTGGACTTCATTGGGTGGGTGTGTATTTCAGGAGGAGACAGCAAATACACCCCAGTTTCATGACCCAAGTATCGCGAAATTCCTAAAACAAATGCACATACCTACATTATATCGAATCCTTATGAGCACCAGAGTGTTTACAGTAATGTATATAGAAAATACTGCTTGATTTTTTTTGTTGTACAAGTCTAGAGACTTTTCTTAGGAGGACTTTTTGGAAATTTTTAGGAAATGCGATTCACGCCTAAATGATTAATTTGTATGTACAGACTCCGCAAAAAGTCTTGATAGAATCGCTCTCGAAAGATAGATAGGAATACGCTATTAAGTTATTCGGCAGAAACACAGCAATCGGTCCCCTATTGACGTCATCTGCTATCTAGCAACTCTCCTGACTCTGAGCAACTGTTGGGTGTACGAAAATACGAAATGGCTGCAGTGCTTGTTAAGCTCTTGTGAAAGGAGGGTGTGTCTACCTGTTTTCGTGTTTATCCGCCCAGTGGATTTTGCTGTGTGGACTTTCGGCCCCCATATTTTTTTGTTCGCTTATTAAACATGTCTGGAACTAATATGTCTGCAGAGGAGAAGGTCAGGATCGTCACTCTGATGGAAGAAAACATGCCTTTAAATGAAATTGTGCGTCGTACCAGCCGCGGTATTGCCACCATCCACGGCCTCAAGGCTTCTGCTCGTCACCTGCCTCCTGGTAAACTTCCCGGCATTAAACCACGTTCTGGACGCCCACGCAAGACCACCAAAGCCACAGACACCCTTATTAGGTGTGATGTATTGAAGAGCCCACGTAAATCTGCAGCAGAACTGAAAAAAGCACACCTAGATCTCCTCGGAAGCGTCTCGGAACGAACCATTCAGCATCGCCTACAAAAAGAGCAGAACCTTCCCTCCCGGCGCCCTGCCAGTAAATCGCTGCTTACTGAGAAAATGCGCAAGACACGCATCCCCTTCGCCAAAAAATATCAACACTGGACTGTTGAGCAGTGGTCAAAGGTTATGTGGAGCGATGAAAGCACCTTTCGTTGCATTACAGCCCATGAAGGGAGTGTAAGAAGGCCGAGCAACATCAGCAGGTATAATCATTGGTACACCAAGAAACCAGTGAAACACCTGGATAGCGTTATGGTGTGCTGGTGTTTTAGTGGTGCTTGGGGTCGTGGGGGTTTGTATTTCCTACCTAGAAACACCACAGTGAATGGGGAGTAGTACATCGACGTTCTTAATGATCATTTTCTTATGTTTCATGAGAATCACGGTAGTGAACATTTGAAGCATGACAGTGCCTCCTGCCATAAATCAAAAAAAGGTAATGAAGTGGCTTCGTGACCACAATGTTCAGGTGTTAGAGTGGCCAGGCAATTCGAACAATGGTTGAACAACGAAGTACTAATTGAAGGATAAGTGCATGCCACTCTTTGTTTTAGTTGTTGTTCACAATAAACGTAACCGGAAAGGTGGTCTATCAAGACTTTTTGCGGAGTCTGTAATCAAATAAATTATCCCTTCCCATTTGTGGTTAAAACCAGTATATAAAGTAGCAAGAATGATGGGTTTTTATTTATATTTCTTATGTAACTTGTAAACTGTGGAGAGATTTATTAATTCTTTAGGCTATAATTGTAGAAGTGTAAGTCTTATATCTGTATTCTGTGCATTATTGAATTAATTTAACCTTTTAAAATATCTTTGTACGCCATTGTGACTTCTTCTAATAAACAAATAGCTGATTCCTTGAACTATTCATAAAAACACCTACAATTCCTTCCACTTCCTGTTTCCATCCATTTCCTGTTTAAATAAAAAAAATGACCCCACAATGTTTCAACCAACAAAACAAAGGGGGTGAGGGTGTTTTAGGGGGGGGAATGACCTCCCCCAAAGGGGTAATCTTAATGTGCCCTCGCCGTAGGCGAGTTTGCGAAGCACAAACCCCGCCCGTAGGGCAGGGAGCCGAAGGTTCTGCTTGTTTCTGTATTATTTTTTTTTAAACCTAAATAATGCCAAAATTATTGATTCTATTATATATATATATTATATATATATATATATATATATACATTCAACTGCAAAGAACACGCAGTATAAATAACGTAAAGAACGACGCTTGTATAGGAGATATTCCGCGCAAGACGAGAAAGAGAAAACAACAAATGAAAAAATGAAGTACCACCTGGGAATCGAACCCGGGATCTTCCGATTGCCGGTCAGACGCGATAACCACTACACCATGGACTCCACTCTTCCAAATGCCGTAATTCCTCTACATACTCGCAGAAACCAATGCCCCAAGGGGGCACCTCCCGCTTGCCGTAACATTATATACATTCAACTGCAAAGAACACGCAGTATAAATAACGTAAAGAACGACGCTTGTATAGGAGATATTCCGCGCAAGACGAGAAAGAGAAAACAACAAATGAAAAAATGAAGTACCACCTGGGAATCGAACCCGGGATCTTCCGATTGCCGGTCAGACGCGATAACCACTACACCATGGACTCCACTCTTCCAAATGCCGTAATTCCTCTACATACTCGCAGAAACCAATGCCCCAAGGGGGCACCTCCCGCTTGCCGTAACATTATATACATTCAACTGCAAAGAACACGCAGTATAAATAACGTAAAGAACGACGCTTGTATAGGAGATATTCCGCGCAAGACGAGAAAGAGAAAACAACAAATGAAAAAATGAAGTACCACCTGGGAATCGAACCCGGGATCTTCCGATTGCCGGTCAGACGCGATAACCACTACACCATGGACTCCACTCTTCCAAATGCCGTAATTCCTCTACATACTCGCAGAAACCAATGCCCCAAGGGGGCACCTCCCGCTTGCCGTAACATTATATACATTCAACTGCAAAGAACACGCAGTATAAATAACGTAAAGAACGACGCTTGTATAGGAGATATTCCGCGCAAGACGAGAAAGAGAAAACAACAAATGAAAAAATGAAGTACCACCTGGGAATCGAACCCGGGATCTTCCGATTGCCCTTGGGGCATTGGTTTCTGCGAGTATGTAGAGGAATTACGGCATTTGGAAGAGTGGAGTCCATGGTGTAGTGGTTATCGCGTCTGACCGGCAATCGGAAGATCCCGGGTTCGATTCCCAGGTGGTACTTCATTTTTTCATTTGTTGTTTTCTCTTTCTCGTCTTGCGCGGAATATCTCCTATACAAGCGTCGTTCTTTACGTTATTTATACTGCGTGTTCTTTGCAGTTGAATGTATATAATGTTACGGCAAGCGGGAGGTGCCCCCTTGGGGCATTGGTTTCTGCGAGTATGTAGAGGAATTACGGCATTTGGAAGAGTGGAGTCCATGGTGTAGTGGTTATCGCGTCTGACCGGCAATCGGAAGATCCCGGGTTCGATTCCCAGGTGGTACTTCATTTTTTCATTTGTTGTTTTCTCTTTCTCGTCTTGCGCGGAATATCTCCTATACAAGCGTCGTTCTTTACGTTATATATATATATTATAAAACCTTTGGTTAGCTTCCACCCGAACTGTTCATTCTGACGAAGGTCAAGCTTTTCACTCTACCTTAGAACTCCAGTTTAACGTGGAATCTGAACCACGCCCCACCAGCAGCCCAGCGTCTTAATCACTAGGCTACTCACGGTACCCATTTATCTACCAACCACTTTCTTGTGTGGAAAGATGAACAGCTGGGTTTTGCTGCGCGCCGGCTGCCGTCACCGGATCTCGAACCTGGGGCCGATGGATTCGTAGTCAGCGATGCATATGAAAATTATATATATATATATCATTAATTCTATAAAACTTCAAATACAAACTCGCTGTATCCAGCCAAAGACATGCACCTATATAAATAACTAGTTACATTTAAACAAATATAAAAACTTACATGGAATCAGGGTTCAAAATAGGTGGGGGTGGGGGTGCTGAATCGGCTGAGCGTTCAAATTCTGCCTTGCAGCACCTCTCTCCGACCTGATTGCGAATTAAGAAAAAAAATAACCTAAATTATCTTCAAGCTCTGTATATCAAGTATAGAAAGCCTTATACATTAAACGCGTCATTATTTCTAAAAAGAATTGGTTGTATTATACAAAGTAATGAGAATGTAACTATTTTCATGATTATTTGGGAGTTTACTATAATAATTAAAAAATAATGTATTATACAAAACAATGAAAATGTAACTATTTCCACCGTTATTTGTAAGTTTACTATACTAATAAAAAAAATCTCTTGACATATTAATAAATATTGTATGCAGATATGTTTCTATTTACTCCTCACTCATTTTTAAATTATGTTTATGTATGCACCTTAATAAGATGATGGTCAACCAGGATAGTTTGTGAGCGCTGTCGCGCGAAGGTAAGACAAAAGATAAAGAAAAATAAATAAAAAATAATATATATACAGTATATATATAATGAGGTCATTCAATGATTGTCACTATATATTCATAAGATCATTGGGTTAGCTTGCTGATTGTAAGCATCACTATATATATATATGATTATTTTCCAGTTTAGGTTACGGCAAATTACTATATCCTATATTATTATTTTTAATTTGTGGTGGGTATTCCCACCCACCTTGGCACTGGCACTCCCCCATCCCCCTACCCCTATCTCCACGCCACTACTACCCCCCACTACCCCTTATCATCCCCCATCCCCATTACAACACCCCCGCCTCCCTCTCAAATGCATGCATACTACTGTATCCATCAGTAATGGTACTACTACACATTTTTGCCAATGCATTTCCAACATGAGAAAAGCTTGCTAGTTCAATCCTTGTTTTCAGTAACAAGTGATTATAGGGAAAAGTTAACCCTAAAATAATACTAAGGGAGGCCATTCGATGTTCAACGCGGTTGAAGGCACTACGTTCTAGTACAGTAGAGCCAAGTAACTAAAACAGTATCATCTACATTGAATCTTATGAAAAGTTGTATTGCACAAGCTATGACCATTGTATATATATTCTTACGGAATAGTAACAGAATAACCTCTAAAAATGTTTCTCTTTACAGAAGTCTCCGCCTACAGAGGCGGGGTCTGTACATCTCTCACTAACGTGTATTCAGATCATGATGGGTTAGAGATCATAAATTGTCCACTCAGGGATCATGTTTCATTTACTCGAAAGGCTGACCAATCAGAGGAAGGAAAACAGTTTTATACCATAAATCCAATATTATTTCGTTATAGAACATATGAGGCGTCGCGAGAACGAGGGGTGAACGCGCCATTTTGGCGATTTTGCGATTGTTCCACGAATAAATAGTTCAACCCTACCCCCATCCACAGACAACTTGTATAACCAAATACCCATCTCGTACGCTCAAAATGTAGTTATTTTCAATGCGTGTATTTGCCCTATGCGTCCTTCGTACACAATAGTCACAAAGTTTAAACACGTCTATCTCAAAATTGGTTTGGCGAGTTCGCCCCTCGTACTCAGGACACCTCATATATACACAATGCTATAACTCAAAATGAAAGGATAAAATATTAATTATTAATAATTTAAAAGTCCTTTCTGCCAAAGACTATTACTATTTCGTAAAATATTCTTCGTCAGTGACTTAAATTTGAATTACCTTATGATCACGTGGGTTTTCGTCTGGTCACCATCAACAATTTGCTAGTTCCCTCAGTTTAGTTTCCCTATAAACGAAGTGAAGAAACTAAGGTCGGGGGGTCGAATCCCGATGTTGCCTGTAATAACAGTGCATATTATCATAACATAATATTATAACTGGTATACCGAATGTAGTTCTAAGGATAGGATACTATCAAAGAATTCTAATTCCATCATCCTTTTTAAATTAAGTGCATGGGTTAGCGCTTCAAGTAACTTTTTATATAACACCCCACGATCCATATTGATTATATCACAACCTAACAACAGTTTTGCTTCCCGGTAAAAACATACTGTTTTATACTAATTATAGGGTGCTGATTTCGAAAATGAACTTCATTTTTGCACATTAGGTCAGGTTTTGTCAGAATATGATGTTTTATACGGTACTGTTTTATACTAATTTTATGATAGTTCAATAATTTTATGATTATAGTTCATTTTACTTCAATACAAAACACAATAATTGCGTTTTTACTTTTTATATTTATGATGTGTGCTTCAAGGGGTTGCGTTAACAGTCCAGATTTATTTTGTTACATCTGTGGTCTATTTACTCAAACTTCACAGTGCAGGAATATGACTCCTCTAAGAACAGCGTATTATCACTACTTCGGCTGTCATATTGGTGACCAAGACAAAAGATGGGCCCCACATGTTTGCTGTAGTAACTGTGCAATGAATTTACGTGACTGGTTCAATGGTAGAAGGAAAGGTATGGGATTCGCAGTATCTATGGTTTGGCGTGAACAAAAGAACCATGTTGACGATTGCTATTTCTGTCAGAGCAAAGTAGCTGGCCTTACATAAAAAACTAGGAATAAAATTGACTATCCTGTGGTAGCCTTTGCCATCAAACCTGTTCCTCATAGTGATGAGCTTCTGATTCCAACACCACCACCAGATAAGAATCTTCTGCCAACATCATCTGAAGAGGAAGCATTGTCAGAACAAGCAAATGAATCTTCTGATACAGAGTACTGTCCAGAATCTTCTTCTGAACCACATTTCATAATTCAGCAAGACTTGAATGACTTGGTTAGGGACTTACATCTTTCAAAGGGCAAGGCTGAACTTTTAGCTTCGAGACTTAAGGAGTGGAACTTAATTCAGGGTGATGTGCGCATTACTTCTTTTCGCAAGAGAAGCTCCGACATATCGTGCTACTTTCAAACTGTAAATCAGCTATGTTACTGCTCAGATTTGGAAAGTTTATTCTCGTATTTTAAAATAGAACATGTTCCAGACGAGTGGCGGCTGTTCATTGACTCTAGTAAGCGGAGTCTTAAAGCTGTTTTGTTACACAATGGGAACGTTCACCCAAGCATTCCAATTGGACACTCAGTTCATCTCAAGGAGTCATATGAGAACATGGTAATACTTCTGAATGCAATCAAGTATGATCAATATAAGTGGAAGATTTGTGGAGACCTAAAAGTGGTAGGACTTCTCCGGGGAATGCAGGGTGGCTTTACCAAGTACATGTGCTTGCTGTGTTTATGGGACAGTAGAGCAACACACCAGCATTATGTAAAGAAGGACTGACCACCGCGTGAAGCCTTTGTGCCAGGACAACATAGTATGAAGTATGAGCCATCAGTTGATCAAGAAAGGATTATTTTGCCCCCTCTGCATATCAAACTAGGGTTGATAAAGAACTTTGTCAAAGCGCTTGACACAGAAGAAGCTGCATTCAAATATTTGCATTCAAAATTTCCTAGCGTTAGTGATGCGAAGATGAAAGAAGGTGTTTTTATTGGTCCCCAAATAAGAGTGCTTTTAAAGGATGAACAGTTTTTGAGCACTCTCAATGCAAAGGAACTAAGAGCCTGGAATTCTTTTAAGAATCTTTGTGACAACTTCTTAGGCTCAACAAAACCCCCTCACTATGAAGCAATGGTCACCGAGCTGCTGGATGCATACCAACAACTTGGGGCTAGAATGTCTCTGAAGATCCATTTTTTGCACAGCCATCTGGACTTCTTTCCAGATAACCTTGGCTCAGTGTCAGATGAACACGGAGAGCGGTTTCATCAGGACATTGCAATGATGCAAAAAACTACCAAGGACGATGGGACCCTTGCATGCTTGGTGACTTTTGCTGGATGCTAAAACGGGAAGGCTCTACTGAGTATAGACGCAAATCCAAGAAAACTCACTTCTAAGAAAGTGAACTATATGTAGCAGTTGATATGTAATAATTAGGTTGACCATATTTCCTTGAGACAAAAACGGGACATTGGGATGGCAAAAAAGGGACGGGGGTTATGTAATATTCTGTATTCATGAAAAAGTAAGTACATAAACCGGGACAAAATTGACATTTTTATTAAAACGACGGGACGGCCAGGAAATATAAAACAAACGGTACTGTCCCGTTCAAAACGGTACGTATGGTCAGCCTAGTAATAATGCATGTGTACGTATCCTTTTTTGTTGTTCTCTTCTGTTCTGTTTTACTACAAATACAAATAAAAGTAGATTTATAAGTAGATTTTCAAAAATTTCTTCTCTCTGTGATACTGAACTTTCAAGTTTTGAGTGTATTCTGCCTGTAAATGTCTAAATAAGGGTTACAGATATCTAGATAACCTGACCCGATAGAGAAAAACTAATGTGATTTTCAGATTCAGCACTCCAAAATTAGTTTAGATCACCCATTAAATTTGGAGAAGCAGGTTTTTTTTTTTTTTTTTGTAGACCATTGAATTATTGAGATAAAATTAAACAGAAATATAAAACGTGTCAACAAAGATAATTCACACCTTCACGACGTCTCGAATAAACAATAATACTAACATTACTACTAACATTACATAATACAGTACTATGCATTACGTCTCAAGGCTGTGCCAAAGAGTTGTCACAGTTTGTCATTTTTGCGAAGATTCAGTTTTCAAAGATAGAGATTAATAATGAGTGAAGAGGGCCAGAAACTGGCAATAGCCCTCAGACCAACTACTGTGGGGCAGTGCTCTAACTCCTATATTATTATTTTTACGAACATCATCGGGATTCGAACCCCCATTCTCAGTGCTTTAACTTCGGTTATAAGGAAAAAAATGTTATCCGATAAGTTATGGACGCTGGCTCTAAAGTTAGAGAATATCCATTGTCAACCGTCCTTTAAAACAGAAAAATTAAAGAATTTGTGTTAGGTTACGTAAAATGTCAACAACCTCCCCCTTCCCCACCCCCATGTAACTTTTAGTAATAAAAGCTGTCACCCGCAGGCCTGGGGGGGGAGGGGGGGTCTGTGTGGACCCCAAATATTACTCTTTCTAAAAATTTAATTTTCTTTCTAAAAGTGTCGCCCGTCAAACTGAATCTTGTAGAAAACGGAGTAAGTCTACTACGATTAATTATCTATCTTCGGGAATAGAAGTGAATTAAGAACAACGTCTTTCCACGACAATATATATCAAATCTGTATTAATAATTTGTAATTTTGCTATTCTTCGATGTTACCGTTTACATTTCTATGCCACTCTGATAATATATATATATATATATATATATATATATATATATAATTTTAAATATTGTTACAGTCATTTCTCTTCACACTCCAATTATTTACCTCTACTTAGTAATACTAATAAAATGAAAGGACTATGTTTTCCAAACAGATTTACAAAATTATTAAAACAAAAGCAATACTAACAATGATAACAATAATAGATAAATAAACAACTTCGTATTATATATATATATATATGACAATGTATCTATGAACATTCCCCAATATGCAGTTTCTTCTATAATAATGGTCATTGTAAATTTGAAGACAGATGCAAATTCTACCACCCGGACATCTGCAGGACTACGCAGAATATGGAGCCTGCAAATATGGAAAAAATGCTACTATCAACATCTCCCGACGAACCCGAAGGACAAAGTTTAAAGGACAATAGGAATAACAATAACAATAGGAATAAAAATAGGAACACAATTTTCAACATCGCAGACACGATACGGCTGCTAAATGTCATCCAACGCGTGCAGTTGACACAGCTGGAAACCCCCGAGCCAAACCGCTTCCGGGCAAGAAGCTACCAGAACAGGTAGGCGGAAACGGATCTCTCCCGGAGGACCATAGGGCAACGAAACAAGCGATACCGAAGGAAAACCAACTTGAAATGCAAAAGGAACAACGAAAAACAAAGAACACAACTATTGTCCTGGTTAATATTCAAGGAATAAGACCAAACCAATCACTCAACAAAGTTTCGTACCTGAAAGGATTTATGGACGAAACAAGGGCGGACATCGCATGCCTCACAGAAACTCATCTTAAGGATTGCCAAGGAAATTGTGGGAACTGCGAACATTGTATTGATAAGAAAGAGATAAATATAGAGGGTTTCAAATTACTAAGAGCGGATAGAACAACGAGACGTAAAGATGGCTGTGCTATATATGTACATGAAGGTCATATGACAGAGACGGTAATAAGTAAATCAAACAGCTTTATGGAAGTCCTAGCAGTGAAAATAGAAAAACTAAACGTGATACTGATAGTCATCTATAGACTCCAAACACTCCAACCGAAAAATTATCGGAGGTCATTGATGATATCAGAAAACTAATGAAAGCCATAAACCCTCCATTCCCCAATATAATGATTTGCGGAGACTAACTTCCCATTTATAAAATACAAAAAGGTAGATAGGAATATACTGTGTATATATACACCAGGACAAGGGGGCACAAGAGAAGACCAGGAACAAGCAAAAAGGTTGATGGCTCTCACAAATGAGTTTATGCTGACACAGAGATAACAGAAAAAAATAACTGCCTAGATCTGGTATTCACAAATAACACGAACTTGATTACTGATATAAAAATAACCGCAACCATTATCTCAAACCACAACTTAATCGAGATATCAACAAATATGACGACAACATTAAAAGACAATACACATATTGGGGAAAGAAGCAAATTTGGGGCCTTAAACTTAAACACCAAGACTATAAATTGGGAAGCAATCAGATCGCACATGGCCCAAATAGAATGGAGAACAGTTTTAGAGAATAAAACAATTGAAGAAATACTAACAACCTTGGAAAAAAAGACGCTGAGAATTTTACAAAAATATGCTCCGAAATTACAGCCAAAAGGAAAGAGGAGCTGGCTAGAGAGGCGAAAGAGAAGAATATTTCGCAAAAGAAAGAGAGTAGAGGCGAAGTTAGCCAACTGCGGAGATAATGCCAGGAAAGTAATTCAAGAAAAAACTGGAGGGCATCGATAGGGAAATACAAACCCTGATTAAGGACCATACAGAGAGGGAAGAGAACGTCTACAGGTCGTCAAAATTCAAGGTATATCATCATCAGCATCGGAAGTACGCAGCTCAGTACCACACGGTACAGTAATGGCCCCACTTCTGTTCATTATCATGCTAACAGACATAGACAGCGGAGTAAACAGCAACAGTATAGTAACATCATTTGCAGACGATACAAAGATCAGCAGAAAAATCAGCGATGTAAATGAAGTGGAGGCCTTGCAGAGGATCACGAACAAAATATACAAATGGTCAGAAGACAACAACATAACATCAAACACCAAGAAATTTCAGCCCTTGAGATATGGTAGAAAAGAGGAACTTAAACAGACTGCATATTATGTTCCAGATAGACAGGAAATTCAGAGAAGCACGAAAGCGATCGATCTGTGAGTAATAATGACCGATGATGCGAAATTCGAAACACAAAATAAGGTAGCGATAAACAAAGCAAAAAGAGTCGCGGGACAGGTACTAAGAACGTTCAAAAGAAGGGACAAGACAGTAATGATTCCCCTTGCTAAAAACACTGATTATACCAAAACTTGAATACTGCTCAGTCTTGACGTTCCCATATAAAAAGGAAGACACTAATAGACTAGAAGAAACTCAGAGGCATTTCACAGCAAAGATTGATGGCTGCAAAGAGCTCAACTACTGAGAAAGACTATGTAAACTAAATTTGTACTCCCTGGAAAGAAGAAGAGAGAGGTACACCATAATCTTCATATAGAAAATGATCGAAAAACTGGTACCAAACCTCAAACTAAACCCAATTAATTATCATTCAAACAACGCTGGAAAATAGGAAAGGCAGGATGTGTAGTGTTCCCAAATTAAAGGCCCGACAAGGGACCTCCTCAATACTGAAGGAAAATAGCTTGGTTGTCAGGGGGCTAAGACTTTTTAACCAGCTTCCAAAGAACCTCAGAAACGTTACAGGGGTCGAAGTTGAAGTCTTCAAGAGAAGACTAGATGCCTGGCTCAGGACGGTACCAGATGAGCCGGGTGTACCTGGCTATGTACGGTGGAGAGCGCAAAAAAACATCTCGCTCCTCCACCAAACCAGACCTAGAGGAGGGGCCACCAGCTTGACCTTCGTGTGAAGAGAGGCCAACGCACGGAACAGCAACGAGGTTAACGAGGTTATATATATATATATATATATATATTGGCGTAGGGGTGTGGCGACCACACCGCCCGCTGAAACGAGCAGCTAGCTCCGATCTCCTGCGATACAGGAGTGGGAGGATTGTGTTGGGGACCCATCCTTCCTTCTTTCTCCCAACAAAGGGCAAGAATAGCCTCGAACATGGGAGCCGCGACTGCCCTGGCCGCTCACGCAACTGCAGGCAAGCGCGTGTGGGTGTATGGAATGTAAGGGGGATAAATAACACTGGGCAACACGTATTTTATTGAATGATATCTGACACTTGATTCTAGGTAATTTGGGTGCGCTGAATACGAATTTCAACTCGGTTTGGCTCTATCAGGTCCTGATTCTTGTCGACAGCCTATGTGCCATTTTCCAGATTTTTCAAATTAGGACTAAAAAATTAAGTCATGTGTTAAATTTTTTTTCAAGTTTCATGAATACAAGCAGTTCAAACTACAGTAAAATTACATTATAACGATAGAAATGACTTAAAATAAAAAAACAAACAGATATGAAGCTTTCACTGTGGCAAAAATTTTCTTTTGTAAGACTTTCTAGCGTATTTGCTTGTTGATGGCAGGTCTCTTTTCAAGCACCAGCAGTAATCAGCCATCATGTGGGAATCCCAGCGGCCTTGGTACCGTTCCTCCATAATTTTGATATCTTGGTGGAATCTCTCCCCTTGTTCGTCACTTACATCACCTAAATTACTTGGAAATTGGTCAAGATGGCTATTCAAAAAATGCATTTTTATGCTCATATTGCAACCTAACTCTTTGTAGTCCCTTAAAAGTTTTTTTACGATTTCTTCGTAGTTATCTGCCCTATAATTGCCTAAAAAGTTTTCTATCAAGTCCACGAATGAGAACCAGCCATTTTTTTCGCGTTCATTCATGACATTAGGAAAATTGCTGTCTTTAATCATTGTTCTTATTTGTGGACCGTCGAAAATTCCCGCCTTGATTTTTTCATAACTTAAACTTGGAAATTTTGAAGTTATGTATTTGAAACACTCGCCGTTCGTATCTAAAGCTTTTACATATTGTTTAATGAGGCCTAGTTTTATATGCAGAGGAGGAAATATGATTTTATCTCTGCTCACTAAAGGTGGATTAATTACGTTTTTTCTCCGACAGTAAGTGATGTTCGTGCTGGCCAGATTTGTTTGAAATAATGTTCTTCCTTGGCTCTGCTGTCCCATAAGCAAAGGAAGCAGGGATATTTAGTATACCCTCCTTGTTGTCTTAGCAGAAAATTAACCATTTTTAAGTCAACACATATGATCCACTCGTGCTCCTATATTTGATAAGATTTAAAACCTTTTCTATATGTTCATACTTTTCTTTTAATTTTGTTGAGTGCCCAATCGGTATCGAGCCGTATAGATTGCCATTATGCAACAACACACACTTAAGACTTCTTTTCGAACTGTCTAAAAACAAGCGCCAATCATTTGCATCGTAAGACTCAACCCCCATCTTCTTTAACAAACCAACTATGTCGCAGCAATATACTAAACTATCCTCTGTTCTAAAATATTTAACAAGTTCTTCTTCTCTTTTTCTGTAAAATGAAATGTATGTGTTTGAAGTAAGCAAGTTTTTCTCTTTAAGTCTTGAAGCTAAAATTTCTGCAGCCTTTTTTGGCAAATTTAGATCCCTTACAAGATCATTCAACTCGGCCTGGTTAAACTTTTGCAGATCGTTTTGACTTTCAAATACTCTGGGGTCAAAATCGGTGTCTGACTCCTCAAAGTGCATAACAATATTTTCAGGAACATCTTCAACTAATTCTTGAGTTGGCAGACCCTTAAATTTTGGAATGGGGATTTCATTTGAATGTAGCACAGGTCGTATCGCGGTGTCGAAATTTGGGTACTCGATACAATGTTTATTTTTCTTAGTGAAGCCCGAAGTCTTGACAAAGCAAAGGTAGCAATCGGTCTCGTGGTTAGTAGGCTCTCGCCACACCTGATATGGAAAAAAAATTGTAAAGCGTTAACAAAAGCGACGAGAGACTTGTTTTTATGAATTTTATCAAAAGTTATCACCCAAACATTTAACATTTCTATGTGTTTCAACCTTATGCAATATTTGAGATTCTTATAAACATTTTCTGTAAATTTTTGTTTATGTACCTAAGTTACAATTACATTTAGGTAAGTTACAGTATACTAGTGATTAAATTACGTAGTTTTATGAAATCATAAACTTACCATCGGAACTCCAAAAGGTATTTTTGAATCCGAACCCTTCGTCCAATGTCGCAGTCTTTCAATGCATATAGTGCAGGCTTTATGTGGAGCCCACGATTTATCTTGGTCCCCCAGTTTTATGCCAAAATAAGCTAAGTAAGCTCTTTTTACGAAGTCAGTTATATTTGCTCGTTGATGTGGAAGTGTAAAATTTCCACATATATAACAGAAGGAATCAGGGTTGTTTTTGCATTTGAACTTTCTAGTGCTTGATGACATATTGCTTGATTGTTCTGCCAATTTGTAAAGGTATTTAAAGCCCTTAATTCATATAAATTTAAGAAAATCTGAAATATAAACACAAAAATTAGTTTAAATAGGTACTTACAATCTATGAAATTAAACTAGAAACACGGATGAGTAGGTACAATATAAATTACCAGTGGCGACTGGCGTATAGGAGCGATGGAGCGGTCGCTCCCCCTTGCTTGAAACGATAAATATTAATTTAACAGATAAAAAATATATTAATTTTAAGATATTAAAATAAATATTCTTGAAATATATTTTAAAAATTCATGTGGCATATCATGATTCATGAGGCATTTTGAGTAAGCCTTCATACAGTACATAATATTCTAAACTTATAGCATAGCTTCAAACAGCGTACCCTGTTTGAATACAAAATAATATTGCAGCCGAATGGAGCGATAGATTTTTCGCTCAAGTAAATATAAATTATATTTTACGGTTGTAATGAAAATATAAGTACAATCGCGAATTTTTTTTATAATAACAACTTTATTTTTACTAATAGTTACTTCAGTAATAATGATATGAACCATTTATATGTATTTTATTGAAATTATTACTTATTTGTAATTAACTAGAATTGTACGTCTGGCATAGCCGCATATGTTAATACAAGTACTCTTGTGAGCGGCAATTGGATTCGCGCTAGCCTATTGTGAGTCCGTGTTGTCGTACAATTTTATGAAATCGCACCCCCATACATTTATTTATACAACGAGTCGCCACTGTAAATTACGTCTAATTAAATCAACTATATTAAATCACGATGACAAAATTACTCACTAAATCATATGCCAATTCAAAATTATGTTAATGCCCAAACTTAATTAACTAACTCAACTGACTGACTGACTGACTGACTGACTGATTGAATTGACTGATTAACTCTGGAAACGAGTCGCTTTTATATATTTTAGTTGTCCCTCTAGAATACTCTACAGAGAACAGGAACGCTCGAGAAAATTTTAGAATTCTATGATATTTTTAGCTTAATTTACTAATATTAAAATGGGTTAAAAATGACAAAATTAAAAATATTTTTAGGGTGTTACATATAAAAATATACATAATACAACAATACCATAACAATAGGTACAAATACCTAGATAAAAACCTAGTTGCATAATGTGTAACTGCAAAAAGACAGCGAGTATTGAGAAAAAAACCTTTTTATGAATACGACGAAAGAGGAGGGGTGTTGAGCAAACTCAGGACCTGATAGAGCAAAACCGAGTAAATATTCGTGCTCAGTGCACCCAAATTACCTAGAACTAACTGTCAAATCTAATTCAATAGACAAAAATTTGAAATTTGTTCCCCAGTGTAATGAACAAAAGAGAGGTGGAGTGGTGCAGGTGTTTAAAGGTGGTAGATTTGATGTTTTGGGGTTGTATGAAACAAAGATGAAAGGAGGTGGAAAATGCGAATGGGAGGTGTTAAGTTTGGGAGAGAGAGGGTGAGGGGAAAAAAGATGAGCCTGTTGATGAATGATGAAGCGATGAAAGATTTCTCGTGCGTCAGTTCTCGGATTGTTTGTGCGAAATTTAATTTTGCGAGAATGAAAGTGACGGTAGTGATTGTACACTATATGCGCTGTGTGATGATAAGTATGAGGATGAGAAAGAAAGCTTCTCGGGAGAACTTGAAAGTGTGATCGGAAGCGTGCCTGAATGTTACAAAATGTTCGTGATAGGAGGCATGAATGGGAAAGTTGGTATGGGTTCGAAGGATGAGGTGCTGGAGAAGCACGGTGTACCAGGAGTGAATGATGATGGGTGTAGGTTGAAAGAATTATACAACTCGAGAAAGCTGCGAGTAACAAATTCCTCTTTTTGAACATAAGTGGGGTACATAAGTATGCCTGGTGTAGAACAAATGATATACATGGTGAGGGAAATCTGATAGATTATGTGCTCGTGAAAAAAAATATGCTGAAAGAGGTATGTGACACGCGTGTACTGTTGGGTATGATTGGGGGTCTCTCTGACCATATGATAGCCTGTGTGAAGGGAAGTTGTGTGGAGAATGGAAGAAAGTGAATGGAAAAAAGGTAGGTCACGAAAAAATTAGAATGGAAAAAATAATGGTGAGAGAGGTAGCGGATGAGTATAATAAGGAAGTAAATGATGAACTGAGTGTACAAATCGCGGAACAAATGGATATGAGTGAGATACTGTACAAGAGGTTGTTGAGAGTTTTGTGGCGGTGTGCGAGAGAAATTTGTTGAAAGTAAATATGGGTAAGAGCGAGTTATTGATTGTCGAAAGAGAGGAAAATTCGGACCGTCGTGTGATGGTAAATAGTGAAACACTACAGGTGGTAGAGTGTTTTAAGTATTTGGGATATTTTGGACAAAAGCGATAAAGTACGAATAAAGTTAATAATACTGTAGAGTGTATCAAGGAAGAAAGGTGGCGAGTGCGATGAAAGCGGTGTTAGTACCAATCGCTCTTACTCTTCACTCAAGAGTAAGAGCGGTTGAGGGGGATAATCTGAGAAGTGTGTGTGGCGTGCGTTGGATCGATAAAGTAAGAAATCGTGTGGTTCTGGGAAGATGTGGTGTTCAGGAGTTAATGGAAGTGAAAATTAAGGAAAGATGCGTTAAGGTGGTTTGGACATGCTGAAAGAATAAAAAATTCGCAGAAATGTGAAAAGATTTTATAAAAGTACGAATGTAGAAAGAAGAAAGAAAGGTCAAGAAGATAGATAGACATGATGAATGGCTGCGTGAGTAAGCATGGTCTTGATCTACGGTGATGCAGGACAAGTGGCTGCGAATCAGTTGGAATGGAAGAGGTTTGTTAGAAGTGTGTAAGTTCAGGACTCTGTCTCTCTTATTTTTGACAAAGCCTAGAAGCGCCGCAAGTGTGGAATTTTGTCATGTGGTTGGGTGCTGGTCCACCAGGACGCCTTGTGTGAATGGATGTGTACGCTTTACTTTGTCTTTTCTCCTTTTCACTACCGGGTTGTTTCTTCCTTCTCACCTCACATCCCTGGGAAATAAATTTTTTGGTAATATATCAGGTCATCCCATAAGCAATGTCTTTTTTTTTGCATTGCTAAACTCGCGTTGTGTTTGCACATGTTTCTGTGTATATTTTGTGGAAAACTCGAATTTTTGTGTTTAGACATGTTACTTCTTAACTGGTGAAGCGCGCTCGGGCAGAGCTGTTGAGTTTAATGATGACCTTCTGATAGCTACACTTGAAGAAAATCCTGCTGTAACTGTTGAAGAATTTGCCCAGCGACTAAATTCGACCGGTTCCACAGTTCATCGCCACCTGCAACGACTGGGAAAAGTGTCGAAACTTGGAAAGTGGGTTCCCCATACGTTGTCACCAGACAGTTATAGGGATCGTGTGAACATTTGATCTTCATCGCATTCTCGGCAACTTCAAGCACCGTTTCTGAATCGACTCATTACTGGGGATGAAAAATGGGTGCTTTATCACAATGTTAAGCGTCATCAGCAGTGGGTTAGTGCTGGAAAATCTGCTACACCACAGCTAAGAGGACATCTGCACCCCAGGAAGATTTCGCTGTGTGTTTGATGGGATATTCAAGAAGTGGTTTATTTTGAACTGTTGCAACCCAATCAAACCATTACAGCGGAACTCTCTGTCAACAACTTCAAAGACTGAGCGCTGCATTGCAAACAAAACGTCCTTCTTTGGCCAATCGCAAGGGTGTTGTGTTTCAACAGAACCACGCGCGTCCTCATACTGCTTGAATCACCACTGCCAAAATTGAACAGCTTGGTTGGGAAAAAATTCACATTCTCCGTATTCATCAGACCTTGCACCACCAGATTACCACCTATTCATCTTCAAAACTACCTTGACGGGAAAGAACTTGAAAGTTTCGAGGCTATCAACATTGCCCTCTCCGAGTTTTTTGCTTCTAAGCCGAAGGAATGTTATCAACATGGAATTGAAATGCTTGTAGAGAGGCGGCAGAGAGTTATAGAAAGTGAAGGAAAATATATAATTGATTAAAATCTATTTTAATGTAGTTTTATTTTCATTTGGAAATGAAGGTAAAAAAACGACATTACTTATGGGATGACCTGAGATATATATATATATTAGTGATGTACGGATTCCAAAATGTAGCCGATGCCGATTCCATGAAAAACTGCCGATACCGATGCCAATGCAGGTTATTTGACTATATTTTAAAAATCAGTTCCCTTCATAAATTTTACTAATCTAATGTGGAAACTTTAAATTTTCACATTTTTACATTTCAAAGTTGTTAAAATGCTTTTCCTTAGCACACTCCATACGGTACCAGAATTTGTTACTGACATACTGTAGCTAAAATTATGTTAAATAGTTTTATTTGCTGAGTAAAATAATAAAACAATTTTATTTTAGTTTCATAAATTGAATACCAATATTTAAAGTAGGGTTGGCAATGCTCCGAGTTTGCTGGCTTCAGCTCCGGAGTGCTCCAGTGACTCAGCTCCTGCTCCAGGACGGCTCCAGAACTGAAAGTGACCCCCAGCTCCAGCTCCAGAGCTGCTCCACTAACCCACTTCCAACTCCAGAACTGCCCCACTAACCCCAGCAAAATATCCTAAGTTGCTCCAGAGTACGGTGTTGTTCTGGACTGATACTTTAGCGTCTTTTTATTGCGCGACAGCTCTTAAGATACAAAAACTGAATACACAAAAAGATAGAATCATTAAGGTTAATAATATAAAGCTAAGTTCTTAAAGTGCAGCACGCGAGCAATATGCGGCCATCAAATTGTCACCTTGCGGCCCCTAATAGGCCTTGGCAAGCTGTGAGGTAATTCAATACATATTAAAAATATGATTTATTCCTTTTTTGTATTATACATATACTAGCGTAGGATCGTAGGGTATATATATATATATATATATATATATATAAACTTTGATTGCATTTACCGCAAAAATATAAGATTACCCAAACCCGCAAGGAAAAACTAAAACAATGTTTAAAAAGGCTAATTAATTTCGGCCTGTCACAACCAAGCCCTTTTCAAAGCCATAAACTAGTTAAAATATGCCCAGCAAGGTTAAAAACTCCCGTCCCGCGAAAAAGCTGAAGTATAAATGACTGTGTTAAGGCATAATCACGCAGTGTTGCCAACTCTTATTTTATAAAGTAGCAGTAAAATTAATAAAAAATAGCGAATTACGAAAAATAGTAGCAGATTATATATATACACACACACATATTATATATATATTATATATATATATATATATATATATATCACACAAATTACACAAATTTATATCACTTGAAATACAACTTACACACAGTTCACACAAATTTTTATACTCCGCAGAGGACAAGTTTGAAACTTGTCTTGCGCGTAATTTGTGACGAGGACGACGACGACGTACGTTACAAGTAGCCCAAAAAGTAGCAGATAGCAGAAAATTTTATTTTTTAGCAGGGAACTCTAAAAAGTAGCCCAATCTGCTAAAAGTAGCCCAAGTTGACAATACTGTAATCACGGACAAAGAGATGGTGGCTGTCATACATCTGTCAGTTGACAAAGGCAAAAAATGTTTGCCCAGATTTCAAACTTTCAAGATGAGAAATCTTTAAGCAAAAATAAATCCTGTACATCTGGCAGCCGGTCACGACCCGAAATTGCCCTAAAATTTTAACATTTTAAAATATTTTAAGGCAATTTCAAGTCCCTGGTGGCCAATTTGAATTAAAAAAAAAATGGATATATAATTTGTCTTAAAATTATTAAAATACTTAAAATAAAGTGAACATAATAAGATGGTTTAATATATAAATTATAAAGAGTACAACTCAATACAGAATTATTATTAATAGAGAGTCGGAGATTACAATAGTTTATACTATTTAGAGATTAGCTAGTTAGAGAAAGTATAAATTTATGGGCAACTTAACTTATTACGCTTTGCCTTTTTCGTGAATGTGAAATATTTGTATATAATTACACTTTGAAATGAGCACAAATTATCATAAATAGTGTTTTATGTATGGTCAATTTTCTATAAATATAGATTTTGTTTTGTAATGAAAATTTTAAAATTTCAAAGAATCGGTGAGAGAATCGACTAAATTTGGCCAATTCTGCCGATGCCAATGAATCGGTACACCACTAATATATATATATATATTATATATATATATATATATATATATATATTATATATATATATATATAAGGGATAGAACTCAGAATGGTCACCTGAGGTTTTTTATGATACACACAGACCGTGCATGGAACGAGGAACTCTTCTGGGAAAATTAAATCCACTATAGTCCGAATAAGTAATGGTAAATGACAAACACTATAGTTTTTTCTTTTTCATGATGTTAACCCGACGTGGGCAACGGGTCACTCGCAAAGAGGCCCTAAAAATATAACCACGGTCTGTGTGTAATTATATATATATCATTGATGCATTCATAGTTTAAGTAGAAGTATGAAGAGTTAAACACCTATTTACATGGAGCACCATTCCGCCAATAGGTTCAGTCCATGGTACGAGCAGCCCACAGCAGCATTGACAAGCAAATAAGGGGACAAGTAAATGACGAAGCTTTTGTACGTGGTTCGTCACCAGTGAAAACAACAATCCTCTATGTTAGTTTAGTCCAAAGAACATCCATATCCGTAGTAAAATGATTGCAATTTTCATTAGTTATTATCAATTCTAGTTCATGATTCTTCAGGAGCAAGATACACGCAAGTTTGTTTCCTTCCTAAGGTAGCACAAATTTACCTGTATCAATCACAGTCACACTCGTACTACCTTAGGCTTGCTATACACAAACTGGACCAAAAATCGCGTTTCCGAAATTGCAAACCGTCCGTATACAGGCCTGTATTTTGTTTAGAATAATATATATATATATATATATATATATATATATAGCCTCAACACGGAAAAATTGTATTTGTAAACAGAAACTGAATAGAATTTAAAAGAGATTACTTCGTACGGTAGAATAACCTCAAAACAAAAACAAACAAACCCAGAATAAAATTCAAAAATTTTTTAATACCTTGCCTTTTCCTCGTTTTGTAGTTACGATTTCAATGTTTCTCCAATATACCTCTTTGTAATCCAGTTTAGTCTTTCCCTCTTTATTCCTGCAATTATCATTAAGATTTAACCACCACTATTTTTGTTATTATCGTTACTATCATAAACATTAGTATTATCTTTACTATCATTATTATTATTATTATTATTTATTATTACGAGTTATACAGTTATTATTCTTTTTATTATTAATTCTAGACAGAATACCTACCGTTGTTGTTCTCATTCAAGTTCGTTTTCAAATGTTTGATTTTTATTTTTTTGTTTCGACCGTTGGAATTTTGTCCGTTAAAAGAAACCTTTTTCGTCCCATTATTTTATTATCTATCCACCAACTATACACTTCCTAATTATCCACGCTCGTTTCTCCCTTCACGTTTTATCTTCCTTATCTCATTATATAACTGTTTAATATGGCCGAAAATGTATTTTATATACGTATTTTTATACCTTTGTTTGCCTATCTAGTTTTAATTGTCCCTTTTTCATTTCGTATTTCTTAATTATGTTTACTGGCCTGAAATTATTTTCCTTCGTAATATACTGACTAACGATTTCTATTTCCACAAACGTTTGTGTTGTCGTAAAATATCAGTTTATTTTTGTTTGTATTCTTATATGGTTCCCATAGTTATTTTTTATATATCTCTTTATATACTCTCTCTGTACACACACACACACACACACACACACACACATATATATATATATATATATATATATATATGATGCAAACCCACAAGGTAAAAGAAAAATGAATCCAAGGCCTTTCGTGTATTCAGAAGTACACCTCGTCAGGGTGAATCTTGCATTCCTTGACGAGGTGTACTTCTGAGCCTGTACTTTCAGCGATCCTTTGCGGTACTGCGTTATGCGGTACCGGTTTGGTAGTGCGGTAGTACCGCAGTACCGCAGTACCGCAAAAAAAAACGCAAGTGCCCAGCTTTGCTTCTGAATACACGAAAGGCCTTGGAATCATTTTTCTTTTTCCTTGTGAGTTTGCATCATTCATTCATTTCACGTATCTACACCTTTTCACTCTCAAATTAAAACAACTGAATTTCAAATTAAAATAAATGAATTTCAAATTAAAAGAAATGAATCTCAAATTAAAAGAAATGAATCTCAAATTAAAACAACTGAATTTCAAATTAAAACAACTGAAGTTTAAATTAAAGCAAGTGAAATACAATTTAAAATATATGAAAGTCAATTTAAAACAGAGATTGTGTAAAATCTGAATGTGCATCGAAAGCTTTTATTTTATAGCTGGTGGGAGTACTTGGCATCTGAAACACGTTGGCAACATTCACAAGTCCCTAGCAACCGTTGCTATCCATGACTCGACTCTCTCAGTTACCAAGGACGTCCTCTCTGACCCGGCCAGCTCTCACTCGCTCTCACAGCTGTGTATTTCAACGGTTATTAAAAGAACTGAGTTACGCCTTACTGTGATGATTTGGATTATTTTACAATATAAATTTCTACAGGGTGATCCAAAAGTCTCTCCACAGTTATTTCACGCCATGATTGAATAATGGGAGCTAGGCTATAGGCCTTTTGTTTAGGCTACATCTATCAAAGCGTAGGCTATTAGGCTGTTTCTTACTGCGGAGAGACTTTTGGATCACCCTGTAGAAATTTATATTGTAAAAATAATCCAAATCATCACAGTAAAGCGTAACTCAGTTCTTTAATAACCTTGAAATACACAGCTGTGAGAGCGAGTGAGAGCTGGCCGGGTCAGAGAGGACGTCCTTGGTAAACTGAGAGAGTCGAGTCATGGATAGCAACGGTTGCTAGGGACTTGTGAATGTTGCCAACGTGTTTCAGATGCCAAGTACTCCCACCAGCTATAAAATAAAAGCTTTCGATGCACATTCAGATTTTACACAATCTCTGTTTTAAATTGACTTTCAATATTTTAAATTGTATTTCACGTGCTTAATTTAAAACTTCAGTTGTTTTAATTTGAAATTCAGTTGTTTAATTTGAGATTCATTTCTTTTAATTGAGATTCATTTCTTTTAATTTGAAATTCATTTATTTAATTTGAAATTCAGTTGTTTTAATTGAGAGTGAAAAGGTGTAGTTGTGAAACTCATCCCATATATATATATATATATATATATATATATGCATTTAACTGCAATGACCACGCAGTATATAAATGAATAGAAACGACGTAAATAAGGAGCGTCTCTGCACACGGGGAAGAGAAATAACGAATAAATGAAAAATGAGGCGAAACCGCCCGGGAATTGAACCACGGGCCTTCCAATTGCGGTTGGATGCGCTACCATTACACTACGGACCTCATCAATCATAAATCGAAATTCTCCTACATAGGGCAGAAACCAATGCCCTGAGAGGGCACCCTCGCAAATCGTGAATATGTGCATTTAACTGCAATGACACGCAGTATATAAATGAATAGAAACGACGTAAATAAGGAGCGTCTCTGCACACGGGGAAGAGAAATAACGAATAAATGAAAAATGAGGCGAACCGCCCGGGAATTGAACCCAGGGCCTTCCAATTGCCGGTTGGATGCGCTACCATTACACCACGGACCTCATCAATCATAAATCGAAATTCTCCTACATAAGGCATTGGTTTCTGCCCTATGTAGGAGAATTTCGATTTATGATTGATGAGGTCCGTGGTGTAATGGTAGCGCATCCAACCGGCAATTGGAAGGCCCTGGGTTCAATTCCCGGGCGGTTCGCCTCATTTTTCATTTATTCGTTATTTCTCTTCCCCGTGTGCAGAGACGCTCCTTATTTACGTCGTTTCTATTCATATATATATATATATATATATATATATATGGGATTGAACTCAGAATGGTTCCCTGAGGTTTATTCATGATACACACAGACCGTGCATGGAACAGGAACAAGGAACTCTTCTGGGAAAATTAAATCCACTATAGTGCGAATAAGTAATGGTAAATGACAAACACTATAGTTTTTTCTTTTTCATGATGTCAGCCCGACGTGGGCAACGGGTCACTCGTAAAGAGGCCCCAAAAATATTCAATCCGACGCGAATGCAACGAGTCTTTTGCTTATATTGAGGTTCTCTATATAGTAGGCTAGGTGTAGCTGTAACCCCTAGATCCTGTCCGAAAGCTGGATCCTATCTGATGAAGGAAGCTATATTTTTGGGGCCTCTTTGCGAGTGATCCGTTGCCCACGTCGGGCTAACATCATGAAAAAGAAAAAAACTATAGTGTTTGCCATTTTAAATGCAAAAAACTTAACTTTTTTCTACGTGAAGGTCAAAATATGATAATAAACTCGTTTTTCTGTATCCACCCGAAGAGGATGCCAGTGGGCATCGAAACTGTTGTGGAAACAAACTATCTATTAGATTGAGTTTTTATTATCATGTTTGTCATTTACCATTACTTATTAGGGCTACGTCGTGGCCGATGTCGTAACACCGCTTCTCGAAGATCAGCGAAGTTAAGCGACATTGGGTCTGGGTAGTAGTTGGATGGGAGACCGTCCTCCGCGCCCACATTATGTAGCGACCCGTGGTTCGGATCCCACGCAAAAGCTGTACGTCCCCTCCGTCATATGACCTTAGATGTTGCGAAAGAGGTTAAACAACCCCAATTAAAAAAAAAAACCATTACTTATTCGGACTATAGTGGATTTAATTTTCCCAGAAGAGTTCCTCGTTCCATGCACAGTCTGTATGTATCATATATATATATATATAAAACACCCACACATTCGTACGATGTATGCATAACTTATATACCCAAATTATTAATTAATTCAGTAGCTTTTATGTAGTTGAATTTGTTTAATATATTTGACATTTCCCACGTTAGCTTTTTTAATTTGTGGATGCGTTTATTTTTACCTAATCCATACAGAGAGAGAGAGAGAGAAGAGAGAGAGAGAGAGAGAAAATAAGAAAACAGGAAACCAAATGTAACAAGAATTAAGCAAACAGCTAATTCCTCTATGTCAATCAATAATCCGCCAAATGTTACACAAGCCACACAAAATGTATGACCTAGAAATGTAACGGTAACCATGGCAACGGTCCACGTTAATAATAATAATGTAATTTCTGCTTAAATCTTTGTTTTCTATATCTGGATCTTTATATAAGACGTTGAGTGGAGCTTTTAGTGATTTTTAAGACTTTTATTTCAGGATATATTAATATATGTAAGTTGAGAAAATTCTAGTCAGTTCAAACAGTCACGAAGGGGATTATAAACGAAGTTAAATCATAAAGATTAAGTTAAAAAAAAATATATATATATATATACACACAGTCTATATATATATATGCAGGGCAAGGGTGGGTAAAAAGTAATGGATTACAAATAAAAATTACTTCTGTTTGAAAAGTAACTAAAAGTATAAAGTAGAAATTACTTCTCTGGATTAATTATATTATAATTAATTAAATTATAATTAATCGAGAGAAGTAATTTCTACTTTATACTTTTAGTTGCTTTTCAGACAAAAGTAATTTTTATTTGTAATCGATTACTTTTTGCCCACCATTGATACAGGGTGTTCATTTTATCCGTTAACATAAAGAAACGCAAATAAAAACTAAATAAAAAGTATGTACATTTCAGAGATGAGTGAAACTTTGTGAAATGAGAAACAATAAGAGCGATCATCGAAATACGTCATAAATGTTGAAAGTGTTCACCGCCACGTTCAATGCACGAGCCACACATCACGTCACAGATAATGGCAGCGTTGGAATTAATTTTCGTTGATCGCATAATTTCTAGGGGATTGTGGCCTCTACGCTCACTTGATTTATCATTACCGGATTGCTTCTTGCTGGACTATATTTAAGACCAGGCATACGCGAAGAGTTTCCCCACTCTGGAAGTGTTGCGACAAAATATTACCAATAACACTGCTAACATTCGGCTATAAGTGTTACAGTACAGTCTGTGTCGAGCAACATGCTTCGTCGTGCACGTTAATGTATTGAACATATCGGTGAATACTTCCAATATTTGTTAAGACGCGTGTTTCGACTGCTTCTCTTATTGTTTCTCATATTACACAGTTTCATGTATCTCTGAAATGTTCATATTTTTTATTTAGTTTTTTTATTTGCAGTATTTGGAGCCCACGGATAAAATGAACAACATATATATATATATATATATTATATATATATATGTATGTATATTTTGCGAGAGAGAGATGTTCAAACGTCAGGCACCAAATCACTATTTAATAAATAAAAATATATTTTTATGTGGCTGACTTCTGAACAACTGTGATATATATATATATATATATATATATATATATATAAAAGGAAAAAAGAGAAGGAAATTGTAAAGATATAAACAACTCTTTTAATTTATACAGTGCATACTTTATGTATACAGAGAGGATTGACTGTTTTAAGCTCCCTCGTAACAGAGCAAACTTGCACGTTTGATCCTGTCAGTGCACATGATGGAATCCATGCAGAAACTGTTGGTATTTGAGGTCTGCACTTTTTAAAAATCATATTGTAAAAATATGAATATACATCTATATCACCCAGTCGTGAATTTTGGATTTCTCTCTCTCTCTCTCTCTCTCTCTCTATATATATATATATATATATGCGCCTTGGTGGTGTAGTGGTTAGCGTCGCTGACTACGAATTCATCGGCCCCGGGTTCGAGACCCGACGGCAGCCGGCGCGCAGCAAAACCCAGCTGTTCATCCTTCCATACAATAAAGAAAGTGGTTGGTAGATAAATGGGTGGCCTAGTGGTTAAGACGCTGGGCTGCTGATGGGGCGTGGTTCAGATTCCACGTTAAACTATAAGTCTAAGGTGGAGTGAAAAGCTAGACTTTTGCCAGAATGAACAATTCGGGCGGAAGCTAACCAAAGGTTATATTTTAAAAGGGACCCGGAAACTGGCTCCGGCGCTCAGGCAAACAAATGTGGTCCATTGTTCCAACTCTTGTATTATTATTATGATTATTATTATTATTAGCCCTATCGGGAGTCGAACCCATGACCTCAATGTCTTCACTTAGCTTTTAAGGAAACGGTGTTACTCATTGGTTACGGACCCTGGGTTATACCTTCATTATACGATTGACGTTGACGCCCTAAACTAAGCGCAAAGATATTTGCGAAACGCTATAAACGGAATATGTTTAATTGTATAAATGCAAAACACATTTAGTTGAAAAGAATTTAAAAATGAAGTAGAATAAAGATCAAAGAAGAGAGGGTAGAAAATTAACTACTCGAAATGGAAGAAAATTATTCACTCTACAGTATATGAATTTAAATGCCTCGCTATCAAAAGAAGTTGTTATTATAGAGAATTTTTTTTTAGCGTTAAATCGTATAACGAATGATACTATTATTAAGTTTATAACGCTGAAATTATATGACCACCACGAGTCTGTATATGTCTGTTATAGTAATTTTATTAAAGCATTTTATTTATTTTATGGGCATAACAAATAAATAGGTTTAGTCTCTGTCTGTCCCATTTAAATTCGCCGCGGTGGCGGCGGCGGCTGCTGCTGCTGCTGCTGCTGCTGCTGCTGCCGCTATGTCCCATCCAATTAAACTCGTTAACCGTATAAAAGTGTTCTACTTGATCTCATCTCAAAGATGCGCATCTCAATTCGTTAACTGGAACAGATGAATCTTGAACAACGATTTCAGCATTGAAACGAATTCCATGTTTCCAGACTTAATGGAGACTCCACCGACTGTCTTTCGTTGCAGCTTTCTTCTCCCAATTCTCCAAAAAGGATCGTTCAAGATGGGAGTCAACCTCATTCCAGGACTTATTCGAAGCCTCCTTCCACGTAGATACGAATTCGGGAAAACCGCGGATAGTTCATGGACTGAAGTTGCGCGTGTCTGCCATTTCGATATAACGTACTTCCGAATATCTTACTAAGAACGGTGTTCGCGTTGGTAGCGGCCGAGCGAAGTTCTATTTACCACGACTCTGACATTCGCCAAAGAATGAGGAAAATAGCGAGGATTTATGAGCGAAACTGGTGCGAGTGAGGGAAGAGAGCCACCCTTCTCCCTTTCCCCATCACACTGCCACCCCCACCCCAACTCTCCCCTCGTTGCTGGCACAGGGCCCACAACTTCCTTTCCAGCACAACACATTCGGACTCGGACGCGAGAGGAATTCTGTTCGTGTCTGTCCGCTGAAAGTGTGTGCGTACTTTGAGTGACTGTGTGTGAGATTGCGTGCATTTGTGTACGCCCTTAGACGCCATGAGGCCCTTACTCCTCCTGACGGTGGCACTGGGGGTGGCTGCGGCCCGAAGGAGGGATTCCTCGGGGCCACAAGAAGATTTCGAGTTTGTCGAGGTAAGATTCTGGTTCGACTTTCTGATTATGGTGAAGCTTCGATCAACGACCGCTCAAAAGACACTGTTTCGTTCTTTGGCGGAAAGTGACTTTCAATTTTCAATTCACTCACGGATAAAAAGACTTTAAAGGCGATGGAAAATACTTTCATTGTCCGAAAAGCGTCGATTCTTCGCTTTAAAACCTCTTTGTTGGAGCGTTGGCCGAAGTAAGGCAAATTCTTCGATTTTTGGTCGCGTGAAGTTGAGCAGCGGGCTAGGAGGGGCAGTCGCTATAGTACTATATATATATATATATATATATATATATATATATATATATATAGTGGTCGAATGCGAGGCTTTTACTAAACCCAGGCAACTTGCGCGTCGGCTCAACTAATCACCATCATCACTTTTCTTCTCCTAATGACAATAATAGTAGAACGAGAGAGACGACGCTAAATCATTAATACGAAGTAATCTATAATTTGCTTTACGATTTCGAGATTGTCTTAATATATCAACAAACGAGTCACTATATGATTGGTACGATGACATCAAAGGACCTCCTAGTTTGAATCAGAGTTCTAAAAGAAAATTAGCTTTCCATTAGCAAGATGGATTTTTTCTTTTTTTTTTTACTTTGTTTCCGTGCCTTAAAGACATCCACATTCACAAAATAGTATGAAAAAACAGACTGAGAAACCGA
This sequence comes from Bathynomus jamesi, assembly GCA_023014485.1. NCBI lineage: Eukaryota > Metazoa > Arthropoda > Malacostraca > Isopoda > Cirolanidae > Bathynomus > Bathynomus jamesi. The sequence goes on along the minus strand of JAJOZX010000346.1, from coordinate 1,253,162 downwards.
GAATAGTCTTAAAGAATTAAGAAAAATAATCTCAAATTCAAATTCTTTATTGCTCAAAAAGGTAGTAGCCTACACGAAATATAAAAGTACACTTTTTTCCAGTAAGGATAGAATTTTAAGTAAAATGCATTTAAAAAAATTTCAAATACGAATGAGGCAGTGAGTTAAACCTTTCGTGGCAAAACTACTTAATTACATACACTTATTCACAGCGTCGTACCATATATATACACACACATATATACCCTATGTGTATATATATATACTACTCCTATGAAATTCTTATATATGCTGTAACTTGAGGTTTTCCTATATAAACGGTATCCATAAAATCTAGCATCGTAAACAAAGTTTACTGACTGCAATTTGTATATTTCTATGATGCTGAACTTTATGGACACCCTGTATTGGAGGGTATTGAAAGGTTTGCAGAGACGATGGTAACTTTATTGATAACCCTTTTCCATTTTCATTGACTTTGTTGACTTTATAGCGACTTTTTTATATAATTATTTAGTTGTTCTTTTGGTCATTGAAAAAGTCAAAAGTTAAAAAAAGTTTTAAAATTAGATTTTCTTAATTTCTATCAGTTATTTGATGACTGAGTTATAACTTGAGTTAGATTTATTTTATGCAGGAGGGAGGAGCCAAGGGTAAATGTCCGCAAAAATGCCCCACCCCCCTGTAGAGGAAGGGGAGAGCCAAAATCAAGGTCCAAGGTTTTCGAGATGCTTGGACACACTGCGTTTGAAAGATTGGAGGTCATAGACGGGGGTGGGGAAGATGGATTGAGGAAAGTTGTTCCAGAGTTAACCGGTTGAGTGGCTGAAAGATTGAAAATACTGATGAACTCTTGCGTTAGAGAGTTGGACAGAAAAGGAATGAATGTATCGAAAGCCTGGTGCTGCGTGCTCTCCTTAAAGGAGGAGGCGTGCAGTTAGAGAGTTGAGAAGAGCAGTGTACGTTATAATAGCGACAGTAAAGAGAGAGTGAGGCGACATTGCGGCAGGGGAAGAGGGATTGAAAACAGTCAGTACGAGGCTGGGAATTGATGAGACGAAAAGCCTTTGATTCCATTCGCTCAAGTAGGGCTGTGTTGATTGAGCCATCCCACACACGAGAAGCGTACTCCATACAGGGGCGGACAAGACCCCTGTACAGAGACAGTAACTGAGTAGGGATGAAGAAACTGCGGATCCGGCACAGCACACCTAACCTCTTAGAAGCAATTTAGAAAGAAAATATACGTGATCTTTCCAGGAAAGATCACGAGAAAAGGAAATGCCAAGAATGTTAAGAGAAGAAGAAGGATTGGGTTGTGTATTGTTGAAGATAAGGGAATAATGATGTGGAAGATTGTGACGAGAAGACAGATGAAGGAACTGAGTCTTTGAGGCATTGAAAGCCATAAGGTTTTCTCCGCCCCACTCAGAGATAGTAGAAAGATCAGAGGTCATGGTGCATCATAGCCGTCCCACGCGAAGCATAGAGTGAGTGTTGAGAGGGACACTTTGTGAAGTGGGTGGAGAAACGAAGAGTGGAATCATCGGCAAAGGAATGGACAGGACAGCAAGTGGGACTTAACAGATTATTGATAAATAAAAGGAAAATAGTGAGTGACAAGACAGAGCCCCGAGGGATACCACTATTAATAGCTTAAAATGGCGATTTCAGTAAAAGGAGAGTGGGATAGAATGTATTCCACTTTGGGAGTGAAGTAGTCAAAGAATAAATGCAAAAAACTTCACTTTTTTCGACGTGAAGGTCAAAATATGATAATAAAAACCCACTCTTATAGACAGAGTTTATTTCCACAACAGTTTCGATGCCCACTGTCATCCTCTTCGGGTGAATACAGAAAAACGAAGAGGATGCCAGTGGGCATCGAAACTGTTGTGGAAATAAACTCTATTAGAGTGGGTTTTTATTAGTCAAAGAATTTTGGATGGTCAGTAGAATTAGGAGAAAGGTAGATATCGCAGATGTATTTAGATGTATTACATTAAGTTACTGATGAAGAGAAACCTTATTCTTTTTACTATATTTAATTAGCATTAGTTCTCTCTCTCTCTCTCTCTCTCTCTCTCTCTCTCTCTCTCTTTTAGAAAATCTTTAAAAGCTCTTAAGATATATACACTGTATAATCGTATATCATTTACTGCTAAATGTAACACTGATTCCAGTATTAAAAGTTGTTTTTGAAAACAAATACGCTATTCATACTTTAAAAAAAACGCCTTTTATTTTTATAATAGGTATCTATTTTCAGTATTTCGTATATCGTGATTATGTTACATCTCTGGCGAGAGAATTGTCAATCCTCAGTTTATTTCTCATTTGTAATATGAAGATGGTACGCGTAATGTACCGAAATTATATAGTTTTACACCACTTCCAGTTAGATTAGTGAGGTTAAACGTTGGGTCTGTTTATTGTTGGATGAACGACCGTCCTCCCCGTTCAGATGATGTAGGGCCCCGTAGAAGGTTGGGATCCCGCGTAAAACTGTAGGTCTTACGGTCTTTGTCCTCACGAAGGAGGTTAAGCAATCTCAAACATTGTAGTACTTTCATTATAACTAAAATGTTGTCTTAAGATCTGGTATTATTTTTTAAAAAATTATAGGTATTATCTCCTTATATTAACAGTATTCAAATATAAAGCTTTTAAAAGCGGGTATATAATAGTCTCACTTCAGAAACCAAAGAGCAAAAGTGTAAAATGAGGGAGAAGTAATATTGTGGAGTGAACATGCCTTGTTTACCGACATATTACAGTGAAGTAATTATTTCTAAAGGGTTGTTTGTCCTTACCGTTCATGAAAGAATGCACGACTTATTTTGATTAAAATGGTCCATCACGAACTTCGGAAACAACGTCTATTATGAAACTCCCTAGTTTATACAATCTGCAGGCAAAGAAGTTTACTAAAATATTAAAAATCCTCCTACCACTAGTTGTAGTCTACACCTATCCATCGAGAGTAGAGAAAAATGGTTTCAAATTCCTTATAAATTCAAATATAAAATTTTTAGTTTAGATGATGTATCAACCTACGGCTCAGATTTCAAGTTAAGCTATAGGTCCTCGCTATAACATAACGGAAGTTAAATCCTGCATGCACCAAACAGCAACCTAACCACATATCAAGTTTTGTTCTGATATATTTAATTGTATTTTCAATTAACCCATTAGTGCCCACTGGTAGAACTTCCTACCGACAAAATTGTTTGTCATTATTGCATCACTTTTTCTCTTATTCACGTGATCTTCGGTATGAGTCATTGATATGACGCAATCTAAAAGATCATACCGAAGATCATCACGTGAATACAAGAAAAAGTGATGCAATAATAACAAAAAAATTTGTTGGTAGGAAATTCTACCAGTGGGCAGTAATGAGTTAATACTAAAAAAGTCTGGGTGAATTTTCAGTTCTCGAATTTAACCTCAGAAAGATATATATATATATATATATATATATATATATGGGTAATATTAAGTTCCACGGAGACCAATTTTTTAACAGTCAAAATTTGTTAAAAGAATATTGATTATCTAAAAAGTGATGACGTTATCATAGGCTTTTTGCCAATGGTGACAAATTTTTGTCTTTTCCGTCCACTGATGGCAAACATTTCATCGCCTATACGCAATACATACAGCAAACTGATCAGCCAATTAACCAAAAGACATTTTTTTCAGTTTTAAGAGCAATTTCAAAATTGAAGCCTGTATTTAATTACTCTCATAGATTTAATTAACGGAGTATCTAAATGATGAAAGTGAATTGTTAACTTTTTTACAGTTTAAACATTTAGTGAAAGATATGTAGTATCAGTTGTGGGAGATGTAGTAATATAAAGCGTTATTTGTATAAAACAACTGATAAATATATTTTCACGTGTCCTCGCAAAAAGTGTATATTTAAGTTATCTCTCTCGACGAACGCGTGGTTTTAAGGTCCCATTTAAGTTACGGTTCAATGTTATTCGGTGTCTACGCATTTGTTCATAATTTGCCCCTTTTCCAAATGTTTCTTCCAATTTGATGCGTCATTCTCATTGCCAACAGTTATTAAGTTATCTAATATTTGCCGAGAGGTGTGCGTAAGTGCTTATTTAAAAGTGATCGGTAAGATAGGGGAATAGGTAAAATCGTTGAGATTTGACGAAAGTAAATTCGGTCGAAGGAAGTACTATCGAGGAAGGAGAATTGAATGAATATGGATTTTTGCGGGGGTACAGCTGGGTGAATGCGGGAAGTGCTTTTTGGTACAGGTAGAGAAACCGGGATACGGTAAGGAGGAGGTAAGAGAGCCTACTTTCGTAAATTGGGGTGAGTCTTATGCCCGGATTAGGCGTACGCTAGGTTAGGTGGGGAGGTTAGGTTAGTACCGCCATAGGATCACCCGAAGATCAGAGCCCCCAGCTTTCTTTAGTTAGCTTTTATAAAGCTAACTAACGAAAATATCACGACCTAACCTAACCAATCATCAAGGGCGTACAGTTGACCTAACGACTGGTTTGGTTAGGTTAGGTCGTGATATTTTCGTTAGTTAGCCTTGTAAGGCTAACTAAAGAAGGTATATATATATATATATATATATATATATATATATATATATAACTGCAAACACGCAGTATAATTAACGTAAAGAACGACGCTTGTATAGGAGATATTCCGCGCAAGATGAGAGAGAGAACGAAACAAATGAAAAAATGAGGTAACCACCCGGGAATCGAACCCTGGATCTTCCGATTGCCGGTCAGATATGATATCTGATCGGCAATCGGAAGATCCCGGGTTCGATTCCCGGGTGGTTACCTCATTTTTTCATTTGTTTCGTTCTCTCTCTCTCATCTTGCGCGGAATATCTCCTATACAAGCGTCGTTCTTTACGTTAATTATACTGCGTGTTTGCAGTTAAATGTATATAATGTTACGGCATGCGGGAGGTGCCCCCTTGGGGCATTGGTTCTGCGCGTATGTAGAAGAATTACGGCATTTGAATGAGTGAGGCCCATGGTGTAGTGGTTATCATATCTGACCGGCAATCGGAAGATCCCGGGTTCGATTCCCGGGTGGTTACCTCATTTTTTCATTTGTTTTGTTCTCTCTCTCTCATCTTGCGCGGAATATCTCCTATACAAGCGTCGTTCTTTCCGTTAATATATATATATATATATATATATATATATATATATATATATATAAGTTATATATATGGTACAGTGAAAAGACGAAATCAGTCAATACGCATATTGACCAGTCATTATCTGTATTGACTAATTTTGGCTTTTCACTGTGACACACACATATATATATATTATATATATATATATATATATATATATATATATATATATATATATTATATATATATAGGGTGTCCCCCCAAAATGTCCCTATTTTTATCTGCCTGTTAATTTATAATAGCTGTATATTTTAGTATTGGAGTTTCTTCTTCAGAAAGGTATGAGAGAGTGGATTTTTTATTGCGCATATACCTATGTGCATATACAGTACATATACATTTCTAATCTTTTAATTACTTGATAACTAATAAATATTGTGCATTAAAACCGTTCTGGTACTTACGTATTATCGGGACTACCAAACTGTTTATTATGTATTTTTGCTCTCGTCATTTTCGTTTAAACTAACGAAAATATCACAACTTAACCTAACCAATCATCAAGGGCGTACAGTTGACCTAACCGGGCATTCAATTAATGTGACAGTGAGTGCCTAATACGAAAAGATCAGAAGATATTTAAGTGAAATAACCAATATTAACCTGTTAGGTTAATTGAATGCCCGGTTAGGTCAATTGAATGCCCGGTTAGGTCAACTGAATGCCCGGTTAGGTCAACTGTACGCCCTTGATGATTGGTTAGGTTAAGTTGTGATATTTTCGTTAGTTTAAACGAAAATGACGAGAGCAAAAATACATAATAAACAGTTTGGTAGTCCCGATAATACGTAAGTACCACCGTTCTTTCACCATTTCATACTTAAGCCAATAACTCTTCCTAATTTCGTAGAAATTAGGAAATAGGAAAAGACGATACCGCTACCAAAATTAGGAAATAGGAAAAGACGATACCGCTACCAATAGATTACAAACTAGTAAGGCTATAGGTCTTACTAGGCTATAGTCTTTAAGGAAAAACTAAGTGTTTAGTCTTCAGCAGGATGGAGTAATGGAGTATCCTTGTAAAACTCGCAACTTTTTAAGGAAGCATTTGGAGCTATTGAAGAATAGGGACCCCAGCCTTCTTTAGTTAGCTTTATAAGGCTAACTAACGAAAATATCATGACCTAACCTAACCAATCGTCAAGGGCGTACAGTTAATCTAACGATAGGTTAGGTTAGGTCGTGATATTTTCGTTAGTTAGCCTTATAAGCCTAACTAAAGAAGGCTGGGGTCCCTATTCTTCAATAGCTCCAAGCATTTTTCCAGGCGACTAATCTCCCTTCATGAGACAGTGAAACGGCCCCCATACTCGCCTGACCTCACACCCCCTGACCTACTTTGTGGCGTTACATAAAGGACACGATCTACTCTGCCGAGCCTAAGACGCTTGAAGACCTAAAGACCAAAGGGTGCTACTGTAGTATGCGGTCTACCGTTAAGTTTCTACTGTAGTATGCGGTCTACCGTTAAGTTTCTACTGTAGTATGCGGTCTACCGTTAAGTTTCTACTGTAGTATGCGGTCTACCGTTAAGTTTCTACTGTAGTATGCGGTCTACCGTTCAAAATATTTAAAAGGAATTGAAAATGAATTGAAAGGAATTATAATTTAATTTACACAATTAAGGAATTATTAAAGAAGTTAAACATACTACTACCGCATACTTAACAGTAGACCGCATACTACAGTACGCCCTTGATGATTGGTTAGGTTAAGTCGTGATATTTTCGTTAGTTTTAACGAAAATATCACGACTTAACCTAACCAATCGTCAAGGGCGTACAATTAACCTAATAATAAAGTAATAAGAAGATAAGAAGCTATAATTAAAAGGTAGACCGCCGAATCGTAGGTAGACCGCATACTACAGTAGCACCGACCAAAGTCTATGAGATAATCAAGAACATCCCAGCTGAACTATTTCTAAAAATTATGTCAAACATTTACGTAAAGTTGAATATTGTGTTAGAAAAAAAGTGGCTGAACTTCTTGTTTAATTAAGGTTAATAGATTCTTATGTTTTATGTACCCACCGCGTTTGTCTTTGTGTCTCGCTTCCTCTTTTTAGTTGAGAACATTTATTTAGAGATAGTGACAACTTTTGGGGGACACCTGATGTAGGTTTTTAATTGATATTTTTGGGGCAAGTGTAGTTTACGTCCCCCTGTGGCACCTGCTGTAGTTTACGTTCCCCTACATTATTCTAGTGTAGTTTGCGTTTTCCAACTTTGTTCGCGTATACCTAATCAAATAAAACGTTAAAACTAACGAAAATATTACATACTTAACCTAACCAATCGTCATTTTATGAACGTTAAAACTAACAAAAATATTACGACTTCACCTAACCAATCGTCACTATATCTATATATATATATATATATATATATATATATATATATATATTGATGATTGGTTGGGTTAAGTCGTAATATTTTCGTTAGTTTTAACGTTTTATTTGATGGATTCACTTAAAAAATGTCTCCTAAAGATCCTAGTGTAGTTTACGTTCCCCAACTTTGACCTAGTGTAGTTTGTGTCCCCTTTTGCGTCAGGGGGACGTAAACTACACTTGCTCCATATTTTTTTCTTCTTGTGAAGCAAAGTACACAACTGTCTTGATTACAATATAATACATTTACACTTTCCTTCCAGTATATTAACTCCTGTACTCCCTTAGTCGAACCGAAATGGATCTCTTTAATTAATTATTACTAATTACTAATTGAGTTACTCCCAAATCAAATAATTAGACAATTAAAGTTTCTGCTTAAGGCTTAATATTAATTAAAAGATGTGACTACGTCAGTTATCTTAAAGAGGGTATACAAGCGGTCGAGATAAGTTGTGTGGCGTGTGTAGCTTTGTTATTTTCATTATGTCGGAACACACATACACACACACACATGTGTGTGTGCACATCTCTGCATAGGCGAGGCACTGACTTTTGTAATTCATCTATCTAAAAAATTAATTAAACAGATTTAATTTAACATTTTTAAGGTTTCCAGGTACCACAAATATTACCTCACAAAAAATCTACCCCACAACATCTATGGATTATCACACACTCGACCTTATTTATGCCCATTTGCCTTCGCGCACACACACACACACACACACACCAACACATATATATATATATATATATATATATATATGTTAAACACAGACCGTGCATGGAACAAGGAACTCTTCTGGGAAAATTAAATCCACTATAGTCCGAATAAGTAATGGTAAATGACAAATACCATAGTTTTTCTTTTTCATGATGCAAGCACGACGTGGGCAACGGGTCTCTCGCAAAGAGGTACCATAAATATAGCTTCCCTCACCAGCTATCTGCAAAGCAGACAGGATCCAGCTTTGGGACATGGATCTAGGGTTTAAAGCAGCCTAGCCCTGCTACATTTAGAACCTCAATATAAGCAAAAGACTCGTTGCATTCACGTTGGATTGAATACATCAAAGAAAAAGGGGTAACTATTGTATTTTTAGCCAAAAAAAACAAAACTTAAACCTCAACTGGGACATTGAGCGTCCACTTTTCAAGGCACATAACACGTCCGTTTAATATACACAAACTCAGAATGGTCCCCTGAGAAACTTATATGTTAAACACAGACCGTGCATGGAACAAGGAACTCTTCTGGGAAAATTAAATCCACTATAGTCCGAATAAGTAATGGTAAATGACAAATACCATAGTTTTTCTTTTTCATGATGCAAGCCCGACGTGGGCAACGGGTCTCCTTGTTCCATGCACGGTCTGTGTTTAACATATAAGTTTCTCAGGGGACCATTCTGAGTTTGTATATATATATATATATACACACACCTCGTTAACCTCGTTGTTATTCCGTGAGTTGGTCTCTCTTCACACGAAGGTCAAGTTGGTGGCCCCGCCTCTAGGTCTGGCTTGGTGGAGGAGCGAGTTGCTTTCTTGCGCTCTCCACCGTACATAGCCAGGTACACCCAGCTCATCTGGTACCGTCCTCAGCCAGGCATCTAGTCTTCTCTTGAATATTTCAACTTTGACCCCCGTAACGTTTCTGAGATCCTTTGGAAGCTGGTTAAAAAGTCTTGGCTCCCTGACAACCAAGCTATTTTCCTTCAGTATTGAGGAGGTCCCTTGTCGAGCCTTTAATTTGGGAACACTACACATCCTGTCTTTCCTATTTTCCAGCGTTGTTTGAATGGTAATTGGGTTTAGTTTGAGGTTTGGTACCAGTTTTTCGATCATTTTCCATATGAAGATTATGGTGTACCTCTCTCTTCTTCTTTCCAGGGAGTACAAATTTAGTTTACATAGTCTTTCTCAGTAGTTGAGGTCTTTGCAGCATCAATCTTTGCTGTGAAATGCCTCTGAGTTTCTTCTAGTCTATTAGTTTCTTCCTTTTTATATGGGGACGTCAAGACTAAGCAGTATTCAAGTTTTGGTATAATCAGTGTTTTTAGCAAGGGGAATCAGTACTGTCTTGTCCCTCCTTTTGAACATTCTTAGTACCTGTCCCGCGACTCTTTTTGCTTTGTTTATCGCAATCTGATTTTGTGTTTCGAATTTCGCATCATCGGTCATTATTACTCACAGATCGATCGCTTTCGTGTATCTCTGAATTTCCTCTCTATCTGGAGCATAATATGCAGTCCGTTTAAGTTCCTCTTTTCTACCATATCTCAAGAGCTGAAATTTCTCGGTGTTAAATGTCATGTTGTCTTCTGACCATTTGTATATTTTGTTCGTGTCCCTCTGCAAGGCCTCCACTTCATTTACATCGCTGATTTTTCTGCTGATCTTTGATCGTCTGCAACGGACTGTTGCTGTTTACTCCGCTGTCTTTGTCTGTTAGCATAATAATGAACAGGAGTGGGGCCAGTACTGTACCTTGTGGTACTGAGCTGCGTACTTCTGATTCTGATGATGATATACCTTGAATTTTGACGACCTGTAGACGTTCTCTGAGGAAGTTGTATATGTATCCATTTTCCCACTTTGCCTGTTATTCCTATATATTTAATTTTATGTGCTATTATACCGTGATCACATTTGTCGAAAGCTTTAGCAAAATCCGTGTATAATGTATATGACATTGTGGTTGTCATTGCCTTCCAGTGCATCTAGGATATTGGGATATATATATATATATATATATATATATATATATATATATATATATATATATACGTATATGGGGTGAATTTCACAATTAAACAGGTGAAATGAATAAATGATGCAAACCCACAGGGAAAAAGAAAAACTATTCCAAGGTCTTTCGTGTATTCAGAAGTACACATAGTCATACCCTGACGAGGTGTACTTCTGAATACACGAAAGACCTTGGAATAATTTTCTTTTTCCCTGTGGGTTTGCATCATATATATATATATATATATATATATATGATGAATAAAACCACGAAGGGAAAAGAAACACAAAGTGGTGCTCAAGCGCTTTCGTGTAATGACATCCTCAGGAACACTGAGGATGTCATTAGACGAAAGCGCTTGAGCACCACTTTGTGTTTCTTTTCCCTTCGTGGTTTTATTCATCATAAATATTTTTTACGTGTCACTTTCGTGAAATAATTTTCATATATATATATATATATATAATCATGCGGGTTGCTTCTACAGAGCTTCAATTTAATATTTAGGAGAAATCCAATGACAAGGAGAAATGTACTCGTTGCGTAGCGTTGCGTAGCGGTGTTGTATATTTATTTACCTGCCCCAGGTGTCTCCTTGGGAATTACATCGGCAGCACTGTTCGCTCTCTCAGGGCTAGATTTTATTCGCATATGGGAATAAGTGGCCGAACAGGTAAAATTTTAAAAACTAAAGAAGCCTCGAGTATTCGTGAACACAGCATTAAATGCAAAATTGATGTCACTTTAGACAATTTTAAAATTCTTGGTTGTAATACTTGTCCCAACTCACTAAGAATTTTAGAATCCCTTTTCATTAAAGCATTGTCCCCTAGTCTGAATGTTGACTCATCGGCCGTCCCTCTCAATTTGCTATGATCCCTCCTCCTTCCCCAATTCCTTATAATCCCTCCTTCCCCAATCGCCCTCGCCATCTTTCGTGTTTCCCGTTCTTTGCCTCTGCTCAAATTAGTCAGCCTCGGATACTGCAGTGTAAGGTAGATAGCTCCATTGTTCCAGTGTACTATTGGTAATTTTTCCAGTGTATTAATTTCACATTTACTACATGTATTTAAAAATAACTTCTTAATTTTTATATGTAAATCTGTATAACTTAGAATTTAACCCTCTTTTCTCAGTCTTTTAAAATTTGTCTTTACGAATAGGTTATAGAAATTTTCTGTTTTGTTTTTCATTCAATATTGATTTTAATTTCACATTGTTATTAAACAGCCTGAAGATGAGCGTATTGCTCGAAACGTTGCGCATTAAAGAAGACTTTTCATGGCATTTACATTTCTCCTTGTCATTGGATTTCTCCTAAATATTATATATATATATATATATATATTTGCAGTAAAATTAGAGAAACTAAACATGGTACTGATAGTCGTATATAGACCTCCAAACTCCCCAAATGAGAAATTTTCGGATGCCATTGATGATATCAGAACCCTAATAAAGTCCCTAAACTCTCCATCCGTTAATATAATACTCTGCGGCGACTTTAATTTTCCATTTATAAAATACAAAAAGGTGGGTAGAAATATATTTATACAACAAGATAGGGGGGGACAAGAGAGGACCAGGAGTAAGCAAAAATGCTGATGGCTCTCACAAACGAGTTTATGCTGACACAGAAGATAACAGAAAATACCAGGAAAAATAACTGCCCAGATCTGGTATTCACAAGTAACACAAACTTGATTGCCGATATAAAAATAACCCCAACTATTATCTCAGACCACAATATAATCGAGTTATCAACAAATATGGCGATAACTTTAAAAGGCAATACATATACTGAAGGAAGAAGCAAATTTGGGGCTTTTAACCTAAACTCCAAGATCATAAATTGGAGAGAAATCAGATCACACATGGCCCAAATAGAGTGGAGAACAGCTTTAGAGAATAAGACAACTGATGAAATGCTAACAACTTTGGAAGAATTTTCGAAAAATATGCTCCTAAAGCACAGCCAAGAGGAAAGAGGAACTCGCTAGGCAAAAGAGAACAATATTCCGCAAAAGAAAGAGAGTAGCGCGAAGTTACCAAATTGCGGAGACAACAATGCCAGGAAAGTAATACAAGAAAAACTGGAGAGTATCGATAGAGGAATACAAACTCTGATAAAGGGCCATAGAGATAGAGAAGAGGAAAAGGCAGTAGAAGCAATAAAGGAAACTCCAAAATACTTCTACAACTATCTGAAAAGGAAAACAAAACATAAACGCGTGCTACTATCGGGCCCTTAAGGAAAGGGAATAATGAACTAACCGACGATCCAAAAGAAATAGCTGAAACATTGAGAACCCAGTATGAATCGGTCTTCAGTACCCCAAAAAGTGACAAAGCGATACCTGACATTGATGCATTCTTCGAAGAGAAATTGCAAGGAGAATGTATAACAGATTTTGATTTTACCCCAGATGTAGCGAGAGCTATAGGACAAATGAAATCACATTCAGCTGCAGGTCCGGACAAATGGAACGCACTGTTAATTAAAAACTGTAAAAATGAAATAGCTACGCCTTTATACTGGACATGGAGAAGATCCCTAGACACTGGGGAAATACCGAGCATCTTGAAAAGAGCAAACATTGTCCCAATATATAAAGGCGGGGATAGACCTCAAGCAAAGAACTATAGACCAGTGTCATTGACGTCCCACCTGACGAAAATATTTGAAAGAATAGTCAGAGAGAAAATCTATGATTCCTTGGAGACATTGGAAAGTTTCAACGAAAATCAGCACGGATTCCGATCGGGAAGATCATGCTTATCACAACTTATAGAGCATTATAACAATATCCTAGATGCACTTGAAGGCAATGAAAACTATGATGTCATATACACGGATTTTGCTAAAGCTTTCGACAAGTGCGATCATGGTATAATAGCACATAAAATGAAACATATGGGAATAACAGGCAAAGCGGGAAAATGGTCGTCAAAATTCAAAGTGTATCATCATCAGAATCAGAAGTACGCAGCTCAGTGCCACAAGGTACAGTGCTGGCCCCACTCCTGTTCATTATCATGCTAAGAGACATAGACAGTGGAGTTAATAGCAACAGTATAGTAACATCATTTGCGGACAATACAAAGATCAGCAGAAAAATCAGCGAGGCAAATGAAGTGGTTAGAAGACAACAATATGACATTTAACACCGAGAAATTTCGGCTCTTGAGATATAGTAGAAATGAGGAAATTAAACAGACTGCATATTATGCTCCAGATAGACGGGAAATTCAGAGAAGCACGAAAGCGGTCGACTTGCGGGTAATAATGACCGGTGATGCCAAATTCGAGAACAAAATCAGATAGCAATAAACAAAGCAAAAAGAGTTGCGGGACAGGTACTAAGAACGTTCAAAAGGAGGGATAAGACAGTAATAATTCCCCTGCTGAGAACACTGATCATACCAAAACTTGAATACTGCTCAGTTTTGACGTCCCCATATAAGAAATCAATAAACTAGAAGAAACGCAGAGACATTTCACAGCCAAGATTGATGGCTGCAAAGAACTAACTACTGGGAAAGACTACATAAACTAAATCTGTACTCCCTGGAAAGAAGAAGAGAGAGGTATACCATAATCTAACATATGGAAAATGATCGAAAAACTGGTACCAAACCTCAAACTAAACCCAATTACCATCCAAACAACGCTGGAAAATAAGAAAGGCAGAATATGTAGTGTTTCCAAACTAAAGGTCCGACAAGGGACCTCCTCAAAACTGAAGGAAAATAGCTTGGTTGTCAGGGGGCCAAGACTTTTTAACCAGCTTCCAGAGGACCTCAGAAACGTTACAGGGGTCAAAGTTGAAGTCTTCGATAGAAGACTAGATGCCTGGCTCAGGACTGTATCAGATGAGCCGGGTGTACCTGGCTATGTGCAGTGGAGAGCGCAAGAGAGCAACTCGCTCCTCCACCAAGCCAGACCTAGAGGCGGGGCCACCAACTTGACCTTCGTGTGAAGAGAGACCGACGCACGAAACCGTAACGAGGTTAACGAGGTGTCTATATACACACAGGGTGTTCATTTTATGTTAAGCTCAAACACTACACATAAAAACTAAATATAAAGTATGTATATTTCAGACGCGCATGAAACTTTGTAATATAAGGAACAATAAGAAAAGCAGTCGAAACACGTCATAACAAATGTTGGAAGTGTTCACCAACATGTTCAATGCACAAGCGTGCACAGCGAAACATGCTACTGAACGCAGCCTGTAACACATCTGGTTGAATGTTGACAGTGGTGTTGGTAATGTTTTGTGACAATATTTCCAGAGTGCGGGAACTCTTTGCATATGCCTGGTCTTTAATGTAGCAGCCTGTAACACATCTGGTTGAATGTTGACAGTGGTGTTGGTAATGTTTTGTGACAATATTTCCAGAGTGCGGGAACTCTTTGCATATGCCTGGTCTTTAATGTAGCAGCCTGTAACACATCTGGTTGAATGTTGACAGTGGTGTTGGTAATGTTTTGTGACAATATTTCCAGAGTGCGGGAACTCTTTGCATATGCCTGGTCTTTAATGTAGCAGCCTGTAACACATCTGGTTGAATGTTGACAGTGGTGTTGGTAATGTTTTGTGACAATATTTCCAGAGTGCGGGAACTCTTTGCATATGCCTGGTCTTTAATGTAGCAGCCTGTAACACATCTGGTTGAATGTTGACAGTGGTGTTGGTAATGTTTTGTGACAATATTTCCAGAGTGCGGGAACTCTTTGCATATGCCTGGTCTTTAATGTAGTCCCACAAGAAGCAATGCGGCGATGATAAATTAGGTGAGCGTGGAGACCATAATCAATTAGAAATTATTCGATCAACGAAAATGAATTTCAAATCTGCCATTGCTTGATGAGACGTGTGGCTTGTTGTACCGCCTTGTTGGAACCAGCCATTGAGGATTTCATCCTCTGAAAGTCAGCCCAAGAATTCGTGTATGATATCAGTGTAACACCCGACGTAATCGTGTTGTGGAGGAATATAGGTTTCGCAATATGACCCCTCGAAATGGCATGCCACACTCCTACCTTTTCGAGATGAATGAGGGTTTCGTGCGTGGATTAAGTGTGAACCATATACGCGTGTTTTGTACTTTCACATATCCGGTAAGATGAAACCATGCCTCACGAAGAAAAAACGACATCCAAAATGTCGGGCTCCTGTTCCACAATTTGAAGAAACCAATGGCAATATGGGAGCTGCTTTTCACCGTCTGGTGGGTGCAATTCCTGCACCACATGCGCCTTATAATTATATGGGTGCAACTTCAACTGTTTCACTGCTTTCGTACAA